>OY992887.1:41734214-42081714 GCA_963921405.1 Cepaea hortensis | reverse complement strand
GTATGTATGTATGTATGTATGTATGTATGTATGTATGTATGTATGTATGTATGTATGTATGTATGTATGTATGTATGTATGTATGTATGTATGTATGTATGTATGTATGTATGTATGTATGTATGTATGTATGTATGTATGTATGTATGTATGTATGTATGTATGTATGTATGTATGTATGTATGTATGTATGTATGTATGTATGTATGTATGTATGTATGTATGTATGTATGTATGTATGTATGTATGTATGTATGTATGTATGTATGTATGTATGTATGTATGTATGTATGTATGTATGTATGTATGTATGTATGTATGTATGTATGTATGTATGTATGTATGTATGTATGTATGTATGTATGTATGTATGTATGTATGTATGTATGTATGTATGTATGTATGTATGTATGTATGTATGTATGTATGTATGTATGTATGTATGTATGTATGTATGTATGTATGTATGTATGTATGTATGTATGTATGTATGTATGTATGTATGTATGTATGTATGTATGTATGTATGTATGTATGTATGTATGTATGTATGTATGTATGTATGTATGTATGTATGTATGTATGTATGTATGTATGTATGTATGTATGTATGTATGTATGTATGTATGTATGTATGTATGTATGTATGTATGTATGTATGTATGTATGTATGTATGTATGTATGTATGTATGTATGTATGTATGTATGTATGTATGTATGTATGTATGTATGTATGTATGTATGTATGTATGTATGTATGTATGTATGTATGTATGTATGTATGTATGTATGTATGTATGTATGTATGTATGTATGTATGTATGTATGTATGTATGTATGTATGTATGTATGTATGTATGTATGTATGTATGTATGTATGTATGTATGTATGTATGTATGTATGTATGTATGTATGTATGTATGTATGTATGTATGTATGTATGTATGTATGTATGTATGTATGTATGTATGTATGTATGTATGTATGTATGTATGTATGTATGTATGTATGTATGTATGTATGTATGTATGTATGTATGTATGTATGTATGTATGTATGTATGTATGTATGTATGTATGTATGTATGTATGTATGTATGTATGTATGTATGTATGTATGTATGTATGTATGTATGTATGTATGTATGTATGTATGTATGTATGTATGTATGTATGTATGTATGTATGTATGTATGTATGTATGTATGTATGTATGTATGTATGTATGTATGTATGTATGTATGTATGTATGTATGTATGTATGTATGTATGTATGTATGTATGTATGTATGTATGTATGTATGTATGTATGTATGTATGTATGTATGTATGTATGTATGTATGTATGTATGTATGTATGTATGTATGTATGTATGTATGTATGTATGTATGTATGTATGTATGTATGTATGTATGTATGTATGTATGTATGTATGTATGTATGTATGTATGTATGTATGTATGTATGTATGTATGTATGTATGTATGTATGTATGTATGTATGTATGTATGTATGTATGTATGTATGTATGTATGTATACGTACGTACGGATGGATGCTTGCCAGCCTGTCTGTCTGTCTGTCTGTATATGTGTGTGTGCGTGGGTGGATGGGTGCGTGCGAGCCTGCGCGCGTGCGCGTGTGTGTGTATGTGTGTGTGAGTGTGTGTTGTTTGCCCATCAAGAATGATAATGACCATTCATTTCATCCAGTGGGTTTGAAAGTATGGAGCCGTGAGTTCTATGATGGACGATAAGGCCTATTTTGACTCGAAATGTTCTTTGACAATGTGGGCAAAAAAGCTTGACGTTCCAGGAGGATGTTTTCCTGCTGTTGCTTTTGTGTCCAGCCTTTTCTTCACAGCTCTTGCAGTCCGGGTTGCTTCACAAGTGACTACACCCGTGCGTAATGATGTACGCCACGAATTTCGGTCTTTGGCGGCAGTCTTCCTGTTGTCAAGATGCATTCCAAAAGCTTTCAGTGTTATTTTCATAGTGTCTTTAAAGCGTTTCTCTTGGCCGCCTTGAGAGCGTTTACCACAACGCATCTCGCGGTAAAAAATTCGTTTAGGGAGCCTATGATCTGGCATGCGAGTCAAGTGACCAGCCCAGCGATTCTGATTCTTCATTAGTAGAGTGGGGATACTGGGGATTTCAGTGTGATTTTCATAGTGTCTTTAAAGTGTTTCCATTGGCCGCCTTGAGAGCGTTTACCACAACGCATCTCGCGGTAAAAACTTCGTTTAGGGAGCCTATGATCTGGCATGCGAGTTAAGTGACCAGCCCAGCGATTCTGATTCTTCATTAGTAGAGTGGGGATACTCGGCATGGATGCTCTTTCTAGGACTTCAGTGTCTGGAATCTTGTCTTGCCATTTAATCTTCAGTAGCTTCCTTAGGCAGACTGTGTGGAAGTCGTTAATTTTCTAGCCTGTCGCTGATATACAGTCCAGGTTTCACAAGCATATAGCAGTGTGGATAATACAACTGTTTTGTTGACTTTCAGCATTTTTTGCTTGCTTATTCCATTTCTGTCCCATACATTCTTGTACAGTATGCCAAAGGCCGCACTGGCCTTGGAGATTCTTGCATTCATTTTGTCATCAATTGTGGCAGCTTGTGACACAGTGCTGATACGATAGGTGAATTTGTTCACAACACTTAGTCTATGACCATCACCATGATATTCAACACGGTATGATTATTCCCTGGAGCTGGCTAGTACATAACTACAGTCTTCTCCAAGTTGATATTGAGCCTGAAGTTGGCACAGACATATGAGAAAGCTGAAACATTGTGTTGCATGTCTGCCTATGAGTTGCATATAAACGCAATCATCAGCACACAGCAGCTCTCTGACGGTGTCGGTGTTAATTTTGGTTTTAGCTTTCGGTCCTCTGAGATTGAACAACTTTATATCCACGCGGTAGTTGATGTCTATTCCAATGTTTTTGTTCCCGAAGGGATTCGGCACCATAGTTGAAAACCTGAGGCTGAACATTGTTGGTGCCAGGACACATCCTTGCTTCAATCCATTAGTCACAGGAAAGGGCTCAGACAGTTCACCATTTTCCTGTACTCTTGCCTGCATGCCATCATGAAATAGCCGCACTATTTGGACAAACTTTCGTAGACAGCCATATTTCGCCAAAATCTTCCACAGTCCTTATCTGCTGATTGTATCAAAAACCTTGGTAAGGTCAATGAAAGTGGAGAACATTTCGGAGTTCTGTTCCCGACATTTCTCTTGCAGCTGCCTTGGAGCGAAAGTCATGTCAACAGTTCCTCGTTCTTTTCTGAAGCCACATTGACTCTCAGGAAGAAGACATTAATCGAGATGGGCTGTGAGGCGATTGAGAAGAATTCTGGCGAGTATCTTCCCTGCATGTGAGAGCAAGGTGATGTCTTGGTGGTTATCATAGGATTGGCGGTTTTCTTTACGTTTGTAAAGATGGACTACTAACGCGTCCTTGAAATTTTGTGGCATGGTCTCGTTCACCCATATTTTTGTACAGACTTGGTGAAGCTGCTCTGCTAGGACCGGTCCACCTGGCTTGTATATCTTTGCTGTTATGGAGTCAGGACCAGGCGCCTTACCGCTGGAAAGTTGCTGGATTGTTTTCTTTACTTCCACTGTGGATGGCAGGTCATCAAGTGTATCATTAGTGGAAACTTTAGGAAGGCAGATGATGGTTTCTTCATCGAAGAAGGAAGTTGCATTTAAGATGTTGCTGAAATGCTCTGCCCAGCGTTGAAGGATTTCTTTTTTATCGGTGACCAATGTTCCTCCATCTGCACTGAGAATGGGAACTATACCTGGTGATGTAGGACCATAGACCGCTTTCAGTGATTCCTAGAAGTTTTTCATATCATGTCTGTCAGCAAAGCCTTGAATTTTATCAGCTTTGTTGCTCAGCCAGGAGTCCCGCATGTGCCGAAGTTTCTGCAGCACTACTCTCCGAACGTTATTGAAGGCATATTTTTTATGTTGACTTCGGGTCATTCAAATATACCTTGAGGAGATATTTCTCGGCCAGCAATTGGTTGATGTCTTCGGGATTTTCATCAAACATGTCTTTATGCTTTCGGGGGACTGGTCCCAGGATTTCCATAGCAGTATGGTACATTATGTCCTTTAAGACTCTCCACTCTGTTTCCACATCCTTTTTAGCTGCATCATTGGGCTTGAGGCGGTCTTCCAGAATATTTTCAAACGACAGCTGCATTTTGTTGCTGTTTAGGCGGATGACATTTAGTTTTTTTTTGTTTTTTTTTGGTTGTTCATTTTTATCCCTTGAGGACGCCGTGGTGGTTTGATGTGTGTATTTATTTTCGAGATGAGACGATGGTCTATCATTCATTCGGCACCAAACATGGATTTTGTCACCCGAACGTTTTGTCTGTCACTTCTCCTGACGATGACATAGTCAATGAGGTGCCAGTGTTTCGAGCGAGGGTGCATCCATGATGTCCTATTTCTCGTGGGAAGGCGGAAAATTGTGTTGGTGATCAGGAGATCGTGTTCGGCGCGGGTCTGAAGGAGGAGGAGTCCATTGCTGTTACAATTTCCGACTCGGTACTTTCCATTAATGCCTTTCCAAGAGGCGGTTTCCTTGTCTACTCTGGCATTAAAGTCTCCAAGGAATATAAGTTTGTCTCCTTTGAGAACAGATGTTAATATGTTGTGCAGGTCCTCATAGAACATGTTTTTGACGTCATCTTCATTTGTCAAGGTTGGTACATAGACACGATGGTTGCTTGCTTCTTTCCTTTCAGCAGGGGTAACTTAATGGTCATAAGCCTGTATTTTATATAACCTTCGGAAATTCAGCTAGTTTGGCAACCAGGGCGACTTAATGGCAAATCCCACACATGATTGGCATCTTTCCTCGCTTTTCCTTCTACTCCAGAAGAATGTGTAGCCGGCACCTACTTCACATACTCCGCCTTCTTCTGCAAGTCGTGTCTCGCTAAAGGCTGCAATGCCGATGTTGTACCTGCCCAGCTCTCTCCCAATCAGTGCTGTTCGTCTCTCTAGGCCCGATGCGACGTCTCTGTCAAGTAGGGTGCGTACATTCCAAGTTCCGATTGTCAATGGAATATGGTTTGCTCTGTTAGCTTTACCTGTATTTTCTTTTTTGTTTGTTTGTTGTATGTTGACCGCAGTATAGGGTACTCACCAACCGCGGCTAGTGAGTTAGGTGATGATGGAGCAGACAATCTTTAGAGCACCTTTTCTAATCCCTTTCCTCGTGCTATGGAGGTGAGCAGTGCTTTCATATAGAGATCTGCTCAGTCGCTCGGGGGCCTACCGAATCCCACTGCTGCTCCGGTCTGTAGAAGACGACCATATGGTCTGAGCCGCCTGTGTGCAGGTCTGCGACTACGGTTGCCAGCGCACCCACACCTGCCGCTTCGCCGCTCGCCCATCGCCACAAGCTTGAAGATTATATATGAAGTTGAATGAAGAATGACGTGCGCGATGAACTGGATTAAAGTGAGAAAGAACGAGGCTTTCTCGAAATCGTCCGAAGTTGTGTTTCGAACGTGGTATGTTGGATTACGAACTGCTTCCGTAACTCCTTCGCCACGGAGCCGGTTATAGAAGAAGAGACACCATGAAAAACATCATACATACGAGCTTATATCTAGTGCAAACCTGATGAAAGCAACAACCAACAATGATATGGCGCCGCCTACTGCAGTGAAGGAAGCCAAGGACGCCTTTGCTTTACAAATTACGGCTATTTGGAAGTCCCAGGTATCAAGCATAGTGTATATTGCAACTGGGGAAACATGAGATCATTATAATGTGAGAAAATGTTTTATAACATGAGAATCCAACTAACATTGTAACGTAGGAATTATTGTAACATGATAATCTGACACTGTAATGTTGGAAATATTGTAACTTGGGAACATGTTTTATAACCTGGAATCTCACATTGTAATATGGGAAATATTGTAACCTGAGAATCTGTTTTATAACATGAGCATCTAACATTGTAATGTGGGACATATTGTAACATGAGAATATGTTTTATAAGAACAAGAATTTGTAAAATGAGATTAGGTCATCGTAATGTGAGAATCTGTCAGTGTAACGCGAGGTACTGACATTATACTATAACTAGACAAATTGTGTTATCCCAAATTACCAGGCTTTATAACATTACAATATGACATTTGCAATGTGGGAAAATACTGTAACACGAGTAAATGTTTTATAACATGATAAAATTATATTTATCTTGAGAAAATGGTTTATATAATGATTACATGTTTTATATCATGATACAATTACATTGTAACATGAGCAAATGCCATTATAATGTGAGAAACTATACGAAAACATGTAAAACATGAGAAAATGACATTGTAATGTGGGAAAATATTGTAATGTAGATGTACAGAAACCCCTGGAGTTTGACTTGATAGGGGTACACCTTGACCTTCACATCCTGTACTGATCACACACAAGTATAGTTCGCCTACCAAACCCGAACAGACTCTGGACTTCACCTGTCTTTCACTCTCTCAACCTATGGACTAGTATCCCTAGGGGGCTCAGTCCAGAAGACACACATAAACTCAAGCAAAGGCATGGTAACAAAGATTGATTGATTTAGGAACCGACATCACAGCATTCGGGGCATTCCCATAAGCGCTCCGCCCCCATCATCAGCAGCCAGCGAAGAGTTCCAACACCAATAGTACCAGTAGCAATCTGATTATATGTCCGTCTCGTCTTTCCTCTGAGCGTCGAGCGTCGGCCAGATCCCCTCGCCACTTCTCGCTGTCTCATTCTTGCCAGAGCATGGTGATCCATTTGCTCCTCCGAGGTGTACACGTGCTCCCACAAGGCCGCAACCACGTCTGCCTTGTCATGCATCAATACTCTACCAAGTTTTGCAGAGCCAGCCATTCCGTCCGCCTGTTCATTCCCTAGCATACCGGCATGCCCCGGAGAAAAGATCCAGGCGATGCTTGCCACCCGTGACCTCCAAAGCGAAGCAAGCCACTCTGCCCGAAACTTGCCTATCCACACCTTCCTCAGCATGCTTTCTGAGTCAGTTACAGTCACGATGTGTATTTGTGTGTATCGTATCCTCCATCCAGCGGAAAGCTGCACTGACCGCCTCCACCACCATTCTTAAGCTAGATGTTGAGGTATCATATGCCAGGCTTTCCTGCACCAAACGTCGACCATTAGCTTTTGCTAAGAACCCAAGGCACTTCTCCTACCTCTCAACACCGTCCCATCTGTGTAGATAATCACATCACCCGAGCGAGCATTATCCTGAATTAGTTGTTGGATTTCCACTTCCGTGGCCCCTGCTGGCCACTCCCTGCACTCCCCGCTCAATGTGATTATAACTCTGCAAAAGTCTGACTGCTCCGCTAGCACTCCGACCCACTCCTCTCCTCGCCTAATGTTCTCCAAGATGCACACCTGTCTGATCGTATCCTCCGCCTGAGCCATCCATGATTTCCCTCTTATCAGTCGCTGACCCTTAACGGCAACAAAGATGAGATTTATTATATAATGGTTATGATAATGATAATGTTAACAAAGATTAGATTTATTATACAAGATCGTATAGACAAGAAGGATGGAGACCGGAATAGAGAGTAGTTATATGTACAGCTAGACAAAAGAGTGTAGAAGTATCATCCTAGGGCAAGTGAGATTCTGTCGTGTGCGTACGTCCGGTCGACATCGAGATCTCACCGGGATCCCTCCATGTTAGAGCTGACTTGCGAGTTGTAGCTCCTGGTTCCATTACAATTCCACTTGTATTGAATGTCAGTTATAGGATGTCCGTACAAGTGCTGTCAAATGAAACTATGTCACCCGGTGACGTAGAGGACACAAAGTGATTCTCACTGCAAAGTCTGACTGGTGAGACCCTATAGCATTAGGCGTCCCCTTATGAAGGTCTATGAGATGAGCAAATACGTTGAAGCTCAATGACTCACACTGGAATCACAATGTTCTGTCTGACCTGTCCTTGGTCTGAGAAGTGAGGATACACTCCATCGCCAATATTCTGGTGAATGTCAAAGGTATGGGTGACTAATAATAGAACAGTTCAGACCCCATCTAGGTCTGGTCACATAAGGTGAATGTCACCTTGAATATCACCAAAACAAAGTCACTTAAGACGATCAGTAGTGTCATACTCTTATTCATCATCGTTGTACTGCTCTCACTGGTGTGTTGACATGCACCTTCAATATGAACCAGTCAGGTCCAGATAAGTTGTAACCTTCAGTGGTGCTCTCACTGAGGGGGACTGATTTGGCTTGCTCCCAGTGCGTTGACCTCACCTATAACATCGGTGTTCTTACTGGAGTGAGCATATAGCCAGGTTCCTCCTTAGGAGACTCATCTTGATTACTACAGTTGAAGGCATCTTGAGAACAATACTAGAAGGCCGACCCTGCAATGAATAGTTTCGGGTGAAGGCATTCGGCAACAACTCAGACATACATATCTGTCGCTTGTCGTCCCTGGGGGAAAAGTGGAATCAACAAGCACACCTGTTAATTATCCTTGTCTAGGGTTTCCTCTGCTGGTGAGCCTATTGCCGGACCTTTGTCTACAGACCCCCTTTTAGTCTTTTTATTCACTAGCTCTCTATCTCTTACCCCATTACCATACCCCTCTTCACTTTCCTCCAGCGCATACCCACACAACAATGTCTTCTAATAAATATTGAATTAATTTATTAGATAAAATGTCTCAGGTGTGTGTGTGGAGTGTAAGTGCAAAGACATATGTGTTGTATTCTATCGTGTAGTGAGACAAGAGCGACAATCACAGATCTACATCAAAAGTCGCATCACATAACGGCCAGATTGTCTCACAACAGCACAGATTTGAAAGGTGCTCACCCGGTAAAATGTCTCTCTGAATGATGTTGCTGTCGTTACCATATCTCCTTGAAAATCGTTTTCACTTGAAAAAAAAAAACAGTATGTTCACCACAGTGTTTTATTTTTCGGTAACGTCTTTCAGGTTTATATATTCCATAAAAACAATGAAAGTTATTATCTTCATGTACTGTCCACACATCGGAGATTTGACGGTACTATCATCTCTGAGTGAATTAGTAGTCCCCGCAATGTCTAATATATCACCGACACACTGCGTTTAGGAATCCCCAGAATGTTCTGTTACTAATAACAAGTGTTCTGGCATGACAGCCTCTTCATTTTTAAGACAGTTCATATGCACAATATTGAGCTTCATATTTTGGTTTCTTTTTTAATATATGCTGCTGTCAGTCTTTTATTCTGACTGCCTTATATGTGTCCGTTATTTTTATAACTGTCTGCCCTGTATAGGTGCTCTATGCCTTCAATCTTGCCGATAGTTCTCACTGCATCTGACTATGGTCATTTCTTTCTAGTCATGAGTGTTGCTATTGTGGTTTTCAAAGGGAACCTGTCGAAAAGACAATACCTGGTGAGATCAACCTAATTCAGACTCATTAGAGGTGAGAGTAGGCTTAGGGCCATTATCAGTTCTAACTTCTATATATTCAGAGAACTGATCTCTGTGACATATGACATAAGAGTTCTACACCTAACGTAAGACTATGTCAAAGAAGAGAAAGTCATAGGGAGGTATAGAAATCTCAGTAACCACTTATAATATAATCTCCTATCATAGACCTATCATTATCTCTCCCTCGTACGGCCTATTTTCCATTATCAAGTACTAATACTATCGAGTGCACTGACCCTGGCTCAACCCGCTAAGTTACTTCTCAGCTAACGGCGGTCGACACTCTATATTACGTTTACACACGAAAGTTCCCTATGCTAGCTTTTTATTATATATATATATATATATATATATATATATATATATATATATATATATATATATATATATATATATATATATATATATATATATAATCACCTTATTTACTAATTCCGGCCTAGAATTACACCACTTAATTCCATAAAAGAAAAGTGCGGGTCGACTTTACACAACCTAGACTTAGTGATATATATTCTATTTCGGCACTCAATCAAATCCACACCCGCCTATCGTAAAGGCCAACTTCAACTCCTTATTCAAACAGTAAATTCAGTTCAAATTTACTGGCTGGACTACGTCACTTGTTTTGTTCTTAACCCTCAGCCTTTGTTCTCTTTCCGCATTGATTGATCTCCGTACATCAGTACTGATCACCGTCTTTAATAAAGACGATCTCCAGTTCCATCGTGTTTCTCCGTTAGATCAAAGGACTCTGTTCACCGTATTTCCACGCGATCACTGTTTGATGCAGCTCCGAAATTCTCGAAGATAAACGATGTTTCTGGGCCCCAGTGATTCTCCGCAAAGTCTGACACGGACTTTTTTCCTTTGAACTTTCCCGGTAGACAATTCTTCCGTTTCATACGGGACTTCGCTTCCGTGTCCAATACATACGACCAGTGTTTGAAGTCACGAGCGCTGTCTTTTTGAAAATTCCAGGACCGTCACTTCTTCCCCTAATTGTTTCTGTCGTTTTCTCTATCAGGATCGTCGCCTTCCAGCCATATCATGACAATATCACACATCAGAATTCTTTTGCCCTTAACAACCAAAATGTGTAAACCATACATTCTGGCTTACAGGATAACATTCAACATAGAAAGAGTGCAGGTAAGCTCGCACTACCGTTGTCATGCAGCAGCTGGAATTGCTCGTCCGGGAGGCACGGTTCCAGTAAGTATCGCCTGGTCGTCGCCGTACCCCTGTCACCTGATCCTGGAACCTTCCACTCCCTCTTTCTTATTCCCTCTTCAATCACTATAATAAACACCGAAATCTTATATAAGTGTAGGGGTTATCTCTCATTGGGAATTGTCCGTCCTGACAATCCCTTTCATCATCATCATCTTATTCATCAGTTCCTCTTTCGGGATCTTCGTCACAGATCCAAGTGAAACTCTCCTTGTTCTCCCTGAAAGGCAAAGAGTATTGTTATTATACATGATAGCGCACCACATGTAGATGGGGAAAATCCAAATCCATTCCCTTATCCCATTAACTAGCGGTGGTCCGGGAATGAACGGTTACACTGGTCTGGTAGGACCAGTCATCTCATATTTAGAATGCTGTTCGCATCTTATCCCTTGATTTCTCTCCTCTCTCAAGGTAAAGAAGAACCCCCCTCCTTAACGACCAACCCCAAGTATAATTCTCCCAAATCAGTGTAGATAGTGTGGGGTAGAGAGTAGAATAGAAGTCACGTCGTTCCGGTAGGAATAGCGATGCAAATCACACGCTATTCTTCGACGAATCGCGCTGAACCAACGCACACTGTTCCCTCCAGAATTGCGATGAATAACTACAACACCAACACACGATTGAATAATCAATATCACACTCACCCAGAACAAACAGCACTACACTCACATTGAATAAATCAACACCACAACCACATCGATGTTCTAGTCTGGATCACGAGGGACAACCCCACTTCAGTAGACGGTTCTATACCTCGCGTCCTAAACTAACCGATGCTCTTGTATGCACGCCCTCGGCAGATTAATCAACAATTATCTTACCATACCACTTGCTTTACTCTATTCCGTCCTGTCTCAACCTACCGACTTCAGTGACCGACATTACAGCCTTTATCCTGCCATCTCACAAATAAATGCAAGTGCCCAAATTACATAGCGATTCAAACTATCGAGCAAACACAGGCTTGTACTAAAGGACATCAATGAATCACCATCTCTATACAGTATTCAAAGAATTAACTGTTATAAAGAGAAATAAACAAACACTCCGTCGTCCTATACGCCTAGCATCGATCGATAGCACTTCATTAATATTCATGAGTCGGCGCAGCGAGCAACATTCATAACGCGGCACTGATAATCGCGTAATACGATTAAACAAGACAAGAAATGAAGTCTCATCTCATCTCATCTCATCATGTTCCTCTTGTACCTTGCGGTGTCGAGGTGAAGTATAAACTTCGTGAGAGTGCCCGGTTATGGGCTTCGTATTTCGACATTCCCATGGATTCTGTTATTCCCTCCGTCCAACGTTTACGTGGTCGGCCTTTTCCTCTGTTTCCATCTGGTCTGTACATCATTGCTTGTTGTGGCATGCTGTTGACTGGTAGCCTACTTGCATGGCCAAACTATTTGACTTGCTGCTTTCTAATAAAATCTAGAGCAGCTTTAACCCCCACTTTAGTCCTGATTTCTTCATTTCTGATCTTATCTCTTCTTGATACGTTGAGTATTCTTCTCAGGAACCTCATTTCTGTTGTTGTGATTTTTCTTTTCTCTTTTTCTGTCATTGTCCAGGTTTGGCATTGGTAGCACAGAGTTGGTAGGAAGACTGTGTTGTAAAGTGCTTTCTTAGTAGTTATTGATACATGTTTGTTCTTTAGTATTGGTGCCATTTGTCCAATGAGTTGATTTGCCTTATTGCACCTATTTTCGATCTCGTCTTCTGATCTGCCATTTGATGATATTATACTTCCTAGGTACTTGAAGCTCTTTACTTGTTTCAAGGGATGTTGGTTTAGGTGAATTGTTGCTGTTTGTTCTTCTTTAGTTATAGTCATTACCTCTGTTTTGCTTTTGCTAATTTTCATGTTATGTTCCCTACACATTTCGTTTAGACTATTCATGTGGTCTTGTAATTCAGCTTCTGATTTTGCTATTAGTGCTTAGTAGTCCGCAAACAGGAGTTCTCTAATGGTTAGATTTGCAGATGGTTCTTCTTCTGTGTTCTCGTCATGCGGTATTCTTGTCGTCTCTGCTTGGCTGGTTTCTTAACATATGTTGTCTATATACGTTATGAACAAGAGAACAAGAAATGAAGTAATAGGGTATTATCTTAGAGCGTGAACCACTACTGCAATCAGCCATAATGTTGTCGGGTACTGGGTCGCTACATGAAGACAACTATGGTCTGTAAACACACACGTCTGGTCAGAGGGAGAATTGACTGCACAATGGCTGTCTTCCGCTTCTCCAAGCATACTCTCGAAGTAAGCAGACGTCGCAGATTCTGGGGAAAATCACTTTCCCCGAAAGTCATGAGTTCTCCCCACCAGAAACCCACCTAGGGGTTTTCGGGTACATGTCGCCAGCCCGAAATAGCCACACTCGAAAGAAAGAGAACCTTCTAGGCCGTAAGATCTAGTCCGGCTTCTCCGAGATTAAAATGAGCTCGGCAACCTGCTAGATCCGCTAAGCTCCGCCTAATGAGAGTTTCCTTTCAGCGAAGTCACGTATATTGGGAATTTCGCGACAGTAGAAACATATTGAAATATGACTAAATGTTTTATAACATTATAAAATAACATTGTAACTTGATAAAAATGTGCTGCAGGGTGAGAGAATATTAGTGTAACATAAAAAATGCTTGTAACATATGCACATGTCATTGTAACGTAAGTAGAAAGCACTGTTACATGAGAAAATGTCCTGAGCATTGGCACTTTTACATATGAAAACAAAAGTCATAATAATATGAGAAATGTCACTGTAATGTCAGAAAATATCACTGTAACGTGTGAAAATATCAATGTAACATGAGAAAATATCACTGTAATATGAAAAAAAAAATATTTCACTGTAAAGTCAGAAAATAGCACTATAATTTGAGAGAATATCACTTTGATGTGAGATAATGTCACTTTAATGTGAGCAAATATCATTGTAACGTCAGAAAATATAACTGCAACGTGAGAAGATGTCATTATAAAGTGAGAAAATATCACTGTAAGCACTGTAATGTGGGAGAATATCACTGTAGCTGTTAGAAAATATCACAGTAACGTCAGAAAATATCACTTTAAGGTAAAAAAAAAATATCATCGTAATGTGAGATAATGGCGCTGTAACATGAGAAAATGTCGCTATAACGTAAAAAATATCATTGTAACATGAACAAACATCATATAACGTGAAACAATGTCACTGTGACATGAGAAACTGTCAATTTATCCTGCAGAAATATTAAAGGATCATAAAATAGCATCATTACATAAGAACATGGTATTGTAACAGAGAATGTTATAACATAAGAAAATTGTATTGTAACAGAAAATGTTATAGCATAAGATGGTGTAATTGTAACACGAGAAGTACTCCTTATAACAATAAAACGCCATTATAGCATGCTAAAATATCATACCATCATGATATGCCACATAATAAAAATGTCATTATGACTGGGGATATTTTTATTTATTATAAGAGGAAAGTTTCTTTGGACCCATTAGGGATACACAAAGTGGAGAGTGGAAAAGAAGAAGTAACAAAGACATTTATGATCTGTTTAAGTCCCCGCTAATCACTGGTATCATGAAGGCTAATAGACTACAATGGCTGGGGCATATAGAAAGAATGGAAGATAATAGGGAAACAAAACTCGCTTACACTCAGGAAATAAATGACCGTAGACCCCGAGGTAGACCAAGAAGGCGGTGGAGAGATAATACATGTACAGACCTACAAGCACTTGGAATCAACGACTGGCAAGAGAAGGTCCACCAGAGAGACGAATGGAGACGGATTGTATTTGCAGCAAAGAACCTCAATGGCTCGGAACGCTGAAGAAGAAGAAGAAGAATAAGAGGAAAGTCTATACACCAAAGTCTCTTTTACGAAAAAAAATGCCTTGGGGCTAAGATTAAAGTGTAGATTTACCTGCACTGGATCTGGCCAGCGTGCAGAGGCGGTCATCCAAACTACAAACTCGAATCACCAAAACACTGTCTACTAACACTGGCCTTGGTGGATCACAATACGCCGAAAGGCTTATAGTGGGACTAAGAGACCCTTAAAAATGCCTTGGAGTGTATTTGGAAATTGGCAATAAGTAAAGATTCCTAAGACGACTATGCACATGGAAAAGCCCTGATAAGAAAATATGCAACCAAATTGACTTCATACTAATTAATAAAAGATTTAGAAATGCTTTAATTAATGTAAAGACAATGCCTGGTGCTGACTGTAATAGTGATCATGTATCACTATGTGGACAAATAAAAGTAAGATTAAAGATAGGGGGAAAATGGTTTAGGAACATGAAATTTAATAAAGAGGTTTTGAAAGTAAATAAAGAAATTCTAGAACAATATAGAGTGACTGTGAAAAATAGGTACAATGCAATAGCTAAAATACAGAGTATAAATGAACAATGGGAAGTATTAAGGGACTCCATTCATCAAACTATCAAATAAATATTACGGGGGGGGGGGGGGGGAGCCAAATAGCTAAGAAAAAATGGATGAATGAAGAAATCTTAATGCTGATGGACAACAGAAAAGAGAGTAAAAATGACAAACAAGAATACGCTAAGATAAATAAAGAACTTAAAGATAAATGTGGGAAGGCAAAAGAAAGTCTGTTAAACGAGCAGTGAAAAAAATAATTGAATTAAATGCCATTAAAGATACAAAAAAATATGCAGTCAAATAAGTGAACTGACGGGAAGAAAGATAAAAATAAATACAGGCTGTTTGACATCAAACAGAGGAAAAATATTATTGGAGGCAGGTGCTATAATGAAGAGGTGAAATGAGTATATACTGGAATTATATGATGGAGAAAGCGAATAATTAACAGAAGAAAGTAACTTAGAAGGTCCACCTATTCTAAAAGAATAAGTCGCTGTCGCCATGAACATATGAAGAAAGGAAAAACAGCTGGGCCAGATGAAATCAGAATAGAAGAATTAGAGGTATTGGAAGAATTTGGAGTAGATATATTAACCAAAATGTTGAAAGATATTTACAGCAGTGGATATTTACCCAGTGATATGCTGAAATCTGTATTTATAGCTATACCAAAAAGACCAGGAGCAATTGATTGTGAAGATTTTCGTACAGTTAACTTCATAAACCATATCACCAAGCTTCTACTCAGAATCATAATGAGAAGAACCGTAAAGAAAACAAAAATGGAAATTAGTGAAGAGCCGTATGGATTTGTGGAGGGAAAGGGTACACACAATGCAATTTATACATTACGGACACTAATAGAAAGGTCAGTAGAGAAACAGAGAGACATAAATTTGTGCTTCATAGAATATACCAAGGCATTTGATAAAGTAAAACATGATGAACTTATTAAAATGTTGGAAGATATCAGCATTGATGGAAAAGATTTAAGAATAATAAAGAATATATACTGGAACAATGTAGCAGAATTAAAATAGGAAATAAAGAGGGTAGTTTCGAACAGATAAAGCTAGGAGTACGACAGGGGTGTGTCTTGTCACCAGATCGCGTCTCCCTATATAGCGAAGTAATAATGACAGAGATCAAAGAGATGCCAGGAATACTAGTTGGAGGTTATAATATAAATAATATACGCTACCCGGATGACACAGTATTGGTGGCGGATAAATCAACAGACCTACAACAATTGTTGGACATTGTATGAACAGAGAGTGCAAGGAAAGGACTCTCTTTGAATATCAAGAAAACAGTAACAACGGTGATATCAAAGAAATTGTGATACCGTAATGTGACATAGAAATAGAAGGAAACATTCTTAACCAAGTGGATACATTTAGAAACCTATAGGCATTTATAAAATCAGATGGAAGATGTACAACAGAGATTAAGAGCAGAATAGGTCAAGCAAAAGCTGCATTTCAGAAAATGAAGAGTAACTTATGCAATAAGTCACTATTACTGAATGTAAGAAAGAGAGTGCTGAAATGCTATGTAGAACCAGTTTTGCTGTATGGCAGTGAATCTTGGAATGTAAATGAACAAATTAAGAAGAAATTAGAAGCAATGGAAATGTGGTTCCTGAGACGAAGGTTGCGAATTCCTTCGACTGCCAGAGTAACTTACAATGACTGCCTGAAACAGGCTAATGAAACTAGAACATTATATGCAACTATCAGAATTAGACGTCTAGCGTTCGTTGTCTCGGATGGCTGTGTGAGGTGCACCAAAATGGGATCTTCCCAGCCAACGTGAGTTAGCGAGGCAGGCGTTTCAAGAATGTAACCGCATCGTGCAGCCAGGGTCGTGGTTTGAGCGGGCAAAAGAGCAAAATTTGTACGACCGTTCGACAAAGTCTCGATAAGCGCCCACTCTCTCTCGATGAGTAGTGGGCCTGCAGTCAGTAAGCTGGTATAGCTTTTTTTTTTCGGTTAGTCCTGCCGGCGTAGCTTGAAAGCTCGTCGGTAGGCGTCCAGTGGTTTTGCATGTATCACCTTGTACCGGGAGGGCGCGCTTTAGCGATGCTACTCTTGGCTTGCGTGTGCGTGAATAGTCCGTCTGTCCGATAGATATCTGGTTGATTCTGCCAGTAGTCATATGCTTGTCTCAAAGATTAAGCCATGCATGTCTAAGTTCACACTGTCTCACGGTGAAACCGCGAATGGCTCATTAAATCAGTCGAGGTTCCTTAGATGACACGATCCTACTTGGATAACTGTGGCACTCCCCCGATGTGTCTCCACCTTGCCGTGGTGGGGGAGCTTGCGTGTCCCATCGACCCCATGTGCTTGCCGATGGGTGAAAAACTACATATCGGACAGCATATGGGATAGGGACCAGACTAAGAGAGACACAACCTTCTGCTCTGCAGGTGAGACTGAGGATAGCAGTCCAAAATTTAAATCAGGCGCACGAAGGCAGAAGTTCTTGGTCCGGACAAAACACTAAAGGCTCCCTGTCGAGGGCTGTGGCTGAACGCCTCTAAGCCACAAACCCTCGGACCTGAGAGCCGGGTCGATAGCCTCCTCTCGAAAAATAAAGGCGTGATACTGAGCAAGCTACATGCTCAGGTCTGATAGAAGTTCGAAGGCTCTCAGCTGGGGGATATGAGAGATTCCCGGATGAGAGGCCAGGCCGTTTCTCGTTCACCGCTGCACGAAGGTAAGGTGCTGATCCGGCAGCACAAGTAGCCTACCTCGTGAGCGAGTACAAAAAGTCCAAAAGTGCCCCAGTCGAAGAAAGTGGCTGCGAAAACTGTATCTATCTCATAGAGAGTGTAGACAAAAGTGGAAGAACGTCTCAATGCCGCAAAATGGAACGCACGGCGAGCGAACCTATTGCGTGGTCCGAAGTCAAAAGCGTGGGTGTCGCTTGCAGTCTGACCGTCCCTGGTGTGTGCGTGAGCGATCAGTGGCAAACGAGTTGCCTAACACATGGAAGTGAGGAACTAAAGCAGCCATGAGCAGGACGTGGCAACTCCTCGGGTGAGCCCAGTCACAGAGCAATATGTGCCGGCTCTGCAATTATGGAAGCCTCCTTGGATAGCGAGGGAATGCTCATGGTCTGCCCCTGCCTTCCCTTGAGGGCCGACCACGATGTCGTTCGTCGTTCTATCTTGACCAGCAGAGATGTTAGCGACATCACAACAGTCCAACGTGCCTCGAAACCAGAGGATGGCTAACCTCATTAAAAAATGCCCGCTGGAAGTCGGAAGTGTCGTCCTACGGGTGGCAAACTAAAAATTGACACTACGCAATTACGTCCGAGTGAAATGTCTCGTCCGAATGTCTCTCGTGCTAGGAACAGCTCTGACTACCTAATTTCCGAATGCCGCTCTTGTTCGGAACAGCTCTGACTAGGTAGTTTTCCGAATGTCTGTTGAGCCTGGAAAAGCTCTGATGGGCGCAACGACAAGCACATGTCCGAAAACTCGCTGAGTGTATGCCGTCTGCAAACCTGTCTGGTTGTGCGGGAATGACCCGGGGAAACGCTCTGACCAATATATTGAAGTGAGGATTTAAAGCAGCCATGAGCAGGACGTGACGATCTCCCTCGGTGAGCCCAGATCCAGGGCGTTATGTGTCGGCCCTGCAACTATGGAAGCAACCTTGGATGGCGGAAAATGCTATGGACTGTCCCTGCCTTCCTTTGAGGGATGACCGTTGTCTTCGACCGTTCCACCTTGGCCAGCATGGTTGCAGATGGCGCCACAAAAGTGAGAGTCTCCCAGGAATGCTACCTGGTCAAAAATGCACGCTAAAGTCGATGTGTTGGCCTACGGGTTTCGGCCCAAGGGCGCATAACAGACACATCGCAATCACATCTGAAAAAACACTCCGGATGAACGAAAAGAAGAAGAAGAATTAGACAAACATCTTTCTGCGGTCATGTGATGAGAAGAGAGGCATTGGAGAACATAGTGACAACTGGAAAGATCGAGGGAAAGAGAGACATAGGCAGACCAAGAGAAATGACGCTGGATGGATTGAGACGGTGGATGGAGGAATATCAGCAGCAGAATTGATCCATTTTACATATCTAGGATCAGTGATAAATAGCAAATTATCCCTAGATCAGGAAATCAACATCCGGATTGGTAAGGCAGCAACAACAATGAACAGATTAAGAAAAAGAGTCTGGGAGAATAGGAAGCTTACTGCCAAAACAAAAGTCCTTGTCTATCCTTAGTACTCTTCTTTATGGCAGTGAAACCTGGACAACTTACTCACACCAAGAGAAACGTTTAAACAGCTTTAATATGCGGTGTCTGCGAAGAATTCTTGGTATTAAGTGGCAAGACAAAATGACAAATACTGAAGTATTGGAAAGATCAAGTTGTGTGACGGTTTATTCTATGCTCAGTCTTCGTAGACTTAGATGGATAGGACATCTTAGGAGGATGGATGATGGTAGAATACCAAAGAACATCTTATTTTGGTGAATTACAGATGGGTAAGTGATCTCAGGGTCGGCCTCTACTACGATCAAAGATGTGTGTAAGCGGGACATGATTGATACAGGCATTGATAATGCACATTGGGAGCAAGTCGCCGCTGAACGTGTTGTATGGAGGGCAAACATCAGAAATTGAATAAAGACAAAGGATACAATTATTGCAGATAAGTCACACACCGAGCGTATGAGACGTAAGATGGTGCATGATGGTGGAAATGACCACGTGTTCACATGCACCAACTGTGAACGAACATTTATAGCGCGAATTGGCCTTAACAGTCACATTCGCTACGGCCATGGGTAAATGTTATTATGCCTTTTTGAAGCACAAACTATCGTCTGTCAAGACGGCAAGGTGCCAATGTAAGTCACTATCACTGAATGTAAGAAAGAGAGTACTGAAATGCTATGTAGAACCAGTTTTGCTGTATGGCAGTGAACCTTGGAATGTAAATGAACAAATGAAGAAGAAATTAGAAGCAACAGAAATGTGGTTCCTGAGACGAATGTTGTGAATTCCTTGGACTGCCAGAGTAACTAACAATGACTGCCTGAAACAGGCTAATGAAACTAGAACATTATATACAACAATCAGAAAGAGACAAGCATCTTTATGCGGTCATGTGATGAGAAGAGGGGCATAGGAGAACATCGAGACAACTGGAAAGATCGAGGGAAAGAGAGGCATAGGCAGACAAGGAGAAATGATGCTGGATGGATTGAGACGGTGGATGGAGGAATATTAGCAGCAGAGTTGATCCAGAAAACCAAAGACTGAGATCTGTGGAGAACCATGAACGCCTACGCCAGTTGGCAGGGCACTTGATGATGATGATGAAAGATTTCTATTTTTCTACACACATTGAGTCTATTAGGCGTAAGTTGCTAATCCAATATTTTTTTTATAAACCGATCGGCACCCGATGAGTGTTGTCAGTATCACGCTAGTCGCCTTTTTATTTCAGGCTATTTCTGGTACCCATGGTATCTTTTTGCAACATGACAATGCTCGACCGTAAAATGAACGTGCGACAGTGGAAACTATTGACCACTTCAACTTTCAGTGTGTACCACATCCCGTGTCCTCGCCAGGCCTACCCCAAGTGATTTCCACCTGTTTGGACAACTCAAAGAGTCATTTGGAGGAAAGGCTTTGCGGTCCGACGAAGGAGTACAACAGGTGGTGCATGAGTGCTTGCACACTCGGCCAAGAGAATTTTTTTTTTACACTTTATTGGTGCTGGAGGACTTGCAGTGAACGCACTGGTGACTACATAGCAAAATGATACATTTGATCTGTATCTTTTCAGAATATATACTCTCTCTCTCTCTCTCTCTCTCTCTCTCTCTCTCTCTCTCGCTTTCTCTCTCTCTCTCTCTCTCTCTCTCTCTCTCTCTTTCACACATACACACACACACACAGAGAGAGAGAGAGAGAGAGAGAGAGAGAGAGAGAGAGAGAGAGAGAGAGATTTCAGGGTTTCATTTGAAGCCCTAGTGGTGACCAGTTCTCCGCTTTATTTCGTTCATCCGATATCTAGACTTACAACGATACTCTTGACGCATCCCCAAAGTGGACACCATGAAACGAACCAGGCTTGCTCAGCTAGAAGAAAACGTCTATCTCAATGTTGCAAGGCACTAATGCGTATGAACATGAAAAAAATACAAATTTGACCAATGTGTAATGACATGAAAAAATGTATGTTTGATTAATGTGTATAAATGATGCGGATGAACATGAAAAGATGCATGTTTGATTTATGCGGATGAACACGAAGAGATACACATTTGTCTACTCTGAAGGAACATGAAAAGATACACATTTGTTTAATGCGTATGGACCTGAAAAGATACTTATTTAAGTAATACGCATTGGCATTAAAAATATATGTGTTTGACTTCATAAATAAGTATATTTACAATGAATATCATTACTTGGAATAGCAGCAACATTGGCGACAAGATCAAAAATGGCGATTGCCATGATGAGAACTTTAGTGGGGTTGATTACTTGCTTCTTGGAGTATACCTTCAGCACTAGACTGTTGCCAGCGAGTCCTATAATGGAAAATACGCACAACATTGTAATAGCGGGTATCATTGTTATGATTGTTTTGTCTTGAAGATGCTGTAAGAATGCTTTTGTATCCCCTGCCATGTGGCTACAGTTGGTGAACTCCATTGTTGTACGTGATGAAATCATATAAAATGAAATGCTGTGTCTGTATTGTTCATAGTCTCTCAAAGATAAAGGCCAACAAACGTCTTTTTCATAATAAACTCAAAGTTCATTTCAACAAAATGCTCTAACGTTGTTATTTTGGCTCACAGCTTTGACTTGAAAATGTGAATGCGTTCTTTTTGCGATGCTATCCTTTTGCGCTTTGCCGTTATGTAGCGAGAGAATGAGACAGGTGGGCTGAATCCGTGTGTCATGAAGTCGATCCTCTCACCTGTGACCCACAGCTCACATGACATTGAAAGCGTCCTACACTTGTCGCTGTCCGCCTTCAGGTTTGACTTTTCAGGATAAGCTGTACCTGCAATTTAAAGGCAAATAAAACGGATATTGAGATTTCCTTCAAGAACCACACGCATAATGAAGCATAAGCATATTGTTCCATGGTAAAATTATAAAAAATTATAGAAATAAAATTGTTCTAAATGTAGAGGAATAAGTTACTTTAGAAAATCATCAATTCGTTCCATGCTTCTTTATAGTCTTGGTGTGCATGTTCTGGATCAGACGTTTATAATCTTCTCTGCCATCTGCCATCATTTTGACTAAGTTGGTGTTAGTTATATTTTTATGTGTTCTCTTATTGTTTAAAGTGCTAATGTATATCTTTCTCTGTCTTCATCTGTGTCTCCTGATTAGTAATTTTTTTTTATTATATAACACCAATTTCTCAATTCCGTCTATCAGAAAATTTGAAATTAAACTTCTCTGTTGCCGCTTCGAATCATTCGAGATTCGGAAAACACCGCTGTTGTTGAATCTGTTATTATATAACCCCTTAATCGACCGCTATAATAATGATACAAGGAATTACAACCGAGGGAGATTACAGCGATACAAACACACCTGCAACTGCTAATCTCCATCAATAGAGTAGACAGAAAATAAAAGCTCCATCGCAGAATACATGATTGCCCATAACGATATTTACGGCAGAGAAGCCGGAGTTATGACGAAGAGTTTACGAAAGAGGTTGCGAAATTGTGGAAATCAACACAAAGCTACCTGCTCTCAAATTCCCAGCGGTTGACTACGAACCACTTTGTAGGGATTGTAACATTAGGTTCTGTACTCCTAGATAGCGGATGCTTCCCGAGCCAAGAACAATAATTCCCTAGGTTGTTAACAGTGGAATTTACAGCCTTTCCGATGACTGATATATGTTTCGCTTAAAGTGACATTTATTGCCTTGATGCTGCATTGTAGATGTCAAGACAGGCTGTCAGTTGTGCTTCTGTTTTCATTTTTTAAATATATGTGTGTGTGTGTGTGTATG
Organism: Cepaea hortensis; assembly: GCA_963921405.1. NCBI lineage: Eukaryota > Metazoa > Mollusca > Gastropoda > Stylommatophora > Helicidae > Cepaea > Cepaea hortensis. The sequence goes on along the minus strand of OY992887.1, from coordinate 42,058,521 downwards.
TGTGTGTGTGTGTGTGTGTGTGTGCGTGTGTGCGTGTGTGTGTATGTGTGGTTGTGTGTGTGTGTGTCTGTGTGTGTGTGTGTGTGTGTGTGTGTGTGTGTGTGTGTCCCCGCCTCCTGGTGAAATCGTTCACTATGCTTACCGCTGACAGCTCTACAGTGACGTAAAGAAATTCAGTTGAGAATCCAGAAAATGAATTTTCAAAGACATGTTGTAGCATAAACTCTTATACTTTAGAAGGAGATTTTCTACAATTTAATTGACATTATCAGATTTGTTGTTACCAAGAACATTTGTCTCCTCTGTCTTAAATGTTAGTCATGCTGCTTTTTCATTCCCATACAACACACAAAGAAACTCGTCACCGTGAAGAAATTTTCGAACTTGCAGTAATAAGCGACTTCTGCCGGTTCCTAAACACAGAAACGCTAACTTCTTCTGCCAGGAGGTTCCACTGTTGCAATCTGGAACTCAAAAGCCCCGGTAAATTCAGATATCTTACAAGGTTATTTAGTTCACTTTGTTATTAAATGCGGTTTAATAGATGTAGTATGCTCAAAATCTGGGTCGCTTGAGGTTGATGGTTCAGGACCATCAATGTCCTCCTCGTCATCAGCTTAAACAGGTGAAAATGATTCTGGCACTTTGGGAACTGATAAGTCATCGCCATGTGGTACCGGACGCATTGCAGATGAGATGATTGGATATACCAGAGTCCATCTTTTTTTTTTTGATAAGCCTTTCTCAATTGGGACCGGGGGGGGGGGGTGGGGTGGAGGGGGGGGGGGGGTGAGACCATGGAAAAAGTAACAATTGTTGAGATGATCAGTGGGCTCTCTCCAAATCATTGGGACTGCAAAAGGCATAGATTGCCTTTTGCAAGTCAACCACAGCTTAACATGAGCTGCACATGTATTATATTGATCTCCTATTCTGCAGTAAAAATTCAAACTGTACGCCTTCGTAATAACATTAGTTCATGTTTGTGATAGAATTTTCACCTCACCACATATATAACATGAATTACTAGCGTTGTTCACAAATAGCCTAGGAATTTCTACCAACGATAATTTGTATAAAGACAAATGCACTAACTCAGTGGTTCTCAACCTTTTTTTGGGGCCCATGCATCCCTTCACTATATGTTCAGAATGTCATCCTCCTCCCCCCCCCCCCCCCTTTCGTATTTCCTCTCTATACATTCTCCCACCCCCGCCACTTCATAGTATACGTAAAAATGGAAGCTAACTTTAATAACACATAATATAACAAGTGTAGACGTCTACATAAAACGTGATTTGCGGGTCTACTTACGTTATTAAACGAATTTCAGAAGGGCAAGAAGTACAGGACTGTAAAGTATGGAAGGAAAAAACTATATCAAGTAATCGGTTCTTGTATTAACAAGATCTTGAAATAATCTTAATTCACCCCTCCCCCCCCCCCCACCCCAACCCCGGAAACCCTAAAATTCCCCCGTAGGGAGGAATTCCCCAGGGTTGAGAACCACTGCATTAATTAATGGCAACATTTTATCAGAGATAAGATATTCATACCTAAATTAAAAGGTTATGTAATTATAGATAGGATTGCACCATCAACTTCTAGTTACATGTTTACTGGTCACTGGTAAAAAACTATGTTATATATATATATATATATATATATATATATATATATATATATATATATATATATATATATATATATATATATATATATTACCTCGGTTACGAACTTAAATCGTTCCAGAACTCGGTTCGTAACCCGAAACGTCTGTAACTCGAAACATTGAAATCAATGAAATAAAGACAATCCGTTTCAAGATGAAAGGATCGTTCCATTTTTATTAACATCCGGTCGTTTACCTGACAAAACGCAAAGACTACTTGTACTTCACGTTTTAAATAAAGAGAAAGAAACCAACCACATGAATTAAATGTAAAATAAAAAGAGATTTAGTCTATCTTTAGTACCAAGAAAACGATCATTAGAAACGTGTCACTTTCTTCGTTATTCTGAATCATTAGCTTCAGGAGTATCTTGTCGCTGTTTCTTGGCAGCCGACTGGGAATCTTTCTGCACCAAGAAACTATCAAGGGAAATTTGTCGCTTCCTTTGCTGTAGAATCTTTCTGAAGTGGGCTATCGTGTTATCATTCATCACATATAGAGGCACAGGGCTTGTTAGCAACAAGTTTGTTTGGATGATGGTTCACAATGAAGTCTTGCTGCAAATTTCTTTAATCCTGGCAGTTGAAATGGTCACTGAGAGACTCCTCATCATCGGACGACTGCTTCTCTTTAATGTCTTTAGCTGTTCATTCTGAAGATCCACAAGCTCATCTGTAGTACTGTTTGTACTGTACGCGATCTTTTGTCTCCAACGTTACACATTGCTCTCTCTCTCGCTCGCCTTCGTTCGTAACCCGAGGCATTGTTCGTTACCCGAGACACTGTTCGTTACCCGAGACATAAATTTTCGAATTTGTTGTTCGTAACCTGTTCGTAACCTTGGCCAAGTAAATATCCAAGATCTACAACAGGTAGCAGCGAACCGCCAAGCATGGAGAGACAGGACTTCTGCCCTATGCGCCGCCTTAGGCTCAAGAGGAAAGACTAACTAACTAACTAACTAACTAACCTGAACTGTTCGTGACCTGAGGCGTTCGTAATCCGAGGTACCACTGTATATGTATACATATACCGTAATTATATATACTAGTATCAAATCTTTTGAAAACTAGAGCAATCAACATTTTAAATTTCATTTTCGTTTTCAACACACCAACATTAGTTAAGATATTTTCATATCCTTGACTAGAGTTTACGTCTCGAAGTCAAGGACGAGAAGTGAATATTTTAGTCCAGCTGACCAGTGTGTGGGTTGAACCCGCTAAATCGACATCAGCACATCGGATTGCGTTTCTGTTTCCACCACCACTTTCATTTCGGAAGTTCATTAACTGTTTCTGTGTTTGTGTTTAGATAAGATCTGTCATTTCAACCATACAGAAATAACGTTAATGTTGGCTTTCGATTCGGAAAAAAGGGAAACTGAGTGGGAAGGGGGGAGGGGGAGGTCGGAGACAGGATTATAAAAGAGAGAGAGAGGGGGGGGGAAGGTATAGGGGAGAGAAGTCGACAGGAATGGTGAGAGAGAAATGGAGTAAGGTAGCGTGGGCGGAATGAAGTGAGCGATAGGGGGAATGTAGTGATAGAGAGGGGTGGAGAGAGTATCGGAAAAAGCGGGATGATGAGGAAGGAGGAGAGAGTAGAAGAAGATGGAAATAGTCACAGAAGGAAAGAAGGTACAGAGACGGGGAGAGAGGAGAGAAAGAGGAGTCACGATAAAGCGAGAGGGAAAAGAGGGAGGGGGGAGGCAGAAGGTAATAATAATAGGGATGGAAGGGTAGGAATGAAAGGGAAATAAAGGTGAGAGGGAAACATCTGAAGTCGTGAGAAAGAATATGAATGAGTGATACTGACAGATGGAGAGATAAAGAGAGCGTCAGGAAGTGAGAGAGGAGGGAAAGAGAGAAAGAGGGAGAGAAAAAGAAAGAGGATCGAGAAGAGAACACATAAGTTCACTGAGATTGCTAACATTTGATGTGTATCGACTATATGTTTTTAAAAACAATTGCTTCTCCTTTGCAGGATGTGGCAATCACCCCTACAGGGAAATATTTACGTTCAGTAGTTTGCCATTACTTTTTGAACTAGAGGTCAACGTTTAGGTTCCACTGAACGGTGTGTGGAATGAACCCCATACCCCGCCGTCAGCGCACAAGAAGTTTAAGTGCGAATACGTTAAGCTTTTCACCCACGCCGACCTCACTTGACTATAAGCAAGTCCGCAAATTCGAAAACTTCTTCACGATGACGAGTTTCTTTGTGTGTTGCATGGGAATGAAAAGACTTGATTATTGAAATCTATCATACCTTCGTGATTCACACGTGGGCCTATTTTTTAACCCTCATAACCGGCTTTGTGGCTAAGGGATTACGAACATAATTCGTAACCCCACATACCACGTTCGAAACACAGCTGCGGGCGATTTGACAGCAGACCGCATTGCGTTGGTTATCATACAATGGTATGCGTGCCGATCGTTTAGAAAGCAGTGACAAACTACTGAACGTAAACTTGCCAAGAAATCACAAACGGCCAAAAAATGCTACACCTGTAACGGATATGTAACTAACTTAACCTTACTAATCCAAATGTTTGTTTGTTTCCTTGTTTTCAGAAACACCGAAACTGGATACTCATGTGGTGGCTTTCTATAACTTTCTATATGCGCCGTCATGTAAAGGATATGCAACTAACTTAACCTTCCTAATCCAAATGTGGGTTTGTTTCCTTGTTTTCAGAAACACCGAAACTGGATACTCATGTGGTGGCTTTCTATAACTTTCTATATGCGCCGTCATGTAAAGGATATGCAACTAACTTAACCTTCCTAATCCAAATGTGGGTTTGTTTCGTTGTTTTCAGAAACACCGAAACTGGATACTCATGTGGTGGCTTTCTATAACTTCCTATATGCGTCGTCATGTAAAGGATATGCAACTAACTTAACCTTCCTAATCCAAATGTGGGTTTGTTTCATTGTTTTCAGAAACACCGAAACTGGATACTCATGTGGTGGCTTTCTATTACTACCGTACAACATGCCATACTGATAACTTTCTCCAATGATATTCTTCGGTTTGCACCCCTTGATGGGTTATAAGTACATGATGCAGCAGATGTGGTCGGAGCCCTTTGAAATCGTGTGTATAGTGTATTGTGAGGATATGAATGATATACATGAACCAATTGATTGATTGATTGATTTAGGAATCGACATCACAGCATTCGAGGCATTTCCATAAGCGCTCCGTCCCCATCCTCAGCAGCCAGCGAAGAGTTCCAACACCAATAGTACCAGTAGCAATCTGATTATATGTCCGTCTCGCCTTTCCTCTGAGCGTTGAGCGTCGGCCAGATCCCCTCGACACTCCTCGCTGTCTCATTCTTGCCAGACCATGGTAATCCATTTCCTCCTCCGAGGTGTACACGTGCTCCCACAAGGCCGCAACCACGTCCGCCTTGTCATGTATCAATACTCCACCAAGTTCTGCAGAGCCAGCCAATATGTCCGCCTGTTCATTTCCCAGCACACCGGCATGTCCCGGAGAAAAGATCCAGGCGATGCTTGTCACCCGTGACCTCCGAAGCGAAGCAAGCCACTCCGCACGAAGCCTGCCCGTCCTCACCCTCGTCAGCATGCTTTCTGAGTCAGTTACAATCACGATATGTGTGTGTGTATGTGTGTGTGTGTGTGTGTGTGTGTCGTATTCTCCATCCAGCGGAGAGCCGCAGTGACTGCCTCCACCTCCATTCTTAAGCTGGATGTTGTGGTATCATATCCCTGATTGGTGAACTGGATAGCAGCCGTCCTGCATTCTCGTCGGGCTGCTCTTCGTCTGGGTGCATGGACCTCAGAGCCACATATGTTAACCCCGGGACTGCCTCGGGGATCTGCAGTCTCACCTGTGCTCTTTAACGTGTATACGAGCAAGATTGCAAACCTAGAAGCACCAGGGGGTGGAAGAATACTACCATTTGCAGATGATATTCTTGCATATAGGCAGGGGAGAGATAGGGAGCAAACAGCCCAGGAGTTGCAGGCGACAGTAGATAAAGTGATTGAATGGTGCACAGAAATTAGTGCTGTCATCCACCCGGAAAAGGCGGTTGTTTTGTGGTGCTCTCTGCACAACAGGATTGTGAGAGCTGATGTCCCAAGCCTTGCGATAGATGGTAGAAATGTCAGCAGAGAGAACAAACTGAAGTATCTGGGGATCACATTTGACAGGAGCCTATCCTTCAAGGACCATGTGGAGACGGTTGTGACAAGAACTCAAAAGGGACTCAATGCACTTAAAACTCTGGCTGCAATGGACACAGAGCAGAGAATGCTTTTCACACTATACCAGCACTTGATCCTTTCAGTATTATGGATTAGGACTGCTCACTGTCTCAGAGAGTAAGCTGGTGAAGTTAGAGCGCATACAGAACGAAGCTATGTGGGTCATTCTGGGATGCACTAGAGACACCCCAGTAGTGTGTATGCGTTACATCCTTGGTCTGCCAACTGTTGCTGGTAGGCTCAAGGTGATGCAGGCGAAGACATACCTCAGAGTAGCTGCAGACCCAGACCACCCACTGCATTAGGCGCTGGACGCAGTTAAGGGTCAGCGACTGATAAGAGGGAAATCAGACAGGTGTGCATCTTGGAGAACATTAGGCGTGGAGAGGAGTGGATCAGAGTGCCAGCGGAGCAGTCAGACTTGTGCAGAGTTATAATCACATTAAGCCGGGAGTGCAGGGAGTGGCCAGCAGGGGCCACGGAAGTGGAAATCCAGCAACTAATTCAGGACAATGCTCACTCTGGTGATGTGATTATCTACACAGATGGTTAGGTGTCAAGAGGTGAGAGAAGTGGCTGGGGGTTCATAGCCAAAGCTAATAGACGACGTTTGGTGCAAGAGAGCCTGGCATATGATACATGAACCAATTACAGCAGAAACAGAACCTGAACCCTCATTAGATGAAATTGCATGGGCAATAAAGAATCTGAAGAATGGTAAATCAACAGGATGTGATGAGATACCAGCTGAACTAATTAAAGCTGGAGGTGAAGAAAGCATACAAATCTATCACGCATTATGTAAAAAGATATGGAAATATGATATATGGCCAAAAGATTGGAAGAGAACTATCTTCATTCCAATACCTAAAAAGGGCAACCTCAAATTATGCACCAACTTAAAAAAAAAAAGTCGCTTAAAAGTCGACAGGGTCGACTTCATTGCACCGGGTTTTATTCCATATGGCTCGGTCTCTTTCCGCAGCACGGAAAGCGTCGCACAAAGCACGACCTCCGTAGCTTTTAGCGACGACCCACAGGAGTCTCCGAAACATTTAACTCGTAAACCGAAGGACGCGGCCCGGAATCGAACCCACAACCTTCGGAGAACGAGTCAACCGGCTAGACCACTTCGCCACAGAGACTCCCACCAACTATAGAACTGTTGCCCTGATCAGTCATGCAAGTTAAATCTACTAAAATCATAATGGGAAGACTTCGTAAGAAAATAGAAGAAGAGATTAACGTGGATCAAGCTGGAGTTAGACAAGGAAGAGGAACAAGAGATCACATTCTCAATATGCGTTTAATAATAGAGAAGTGCAGAGAATTTAATGTAAACCTATTCTCCTGTTTTGTGAATTATTCAAAAGCATTTGACTGTGTACAACATCAAAAACTTTGGGAAACATGAGGAATATATCTATCTAGATAAACAAGCAGCAGTTAGAATAGATGGCGAGACATCAGATTGGTTTGACATCAAGCAAGGAGTCCTTCAGGGCTGTGTACTCTCGCCCTATTTGTTTAACCTGTACGATGGAAACATAATGAGAAATGTAAGAGATGATATAAACAGGGAGCAATATGATGCCCTAAACATCGGCGGTCATGAAATACCAGAGATTCGGTATGCTGATGATACAGTATTACTATCCACATCACAGACTGGTATAGTAAACTTAATAACCTCAACCCAAAGAAATAGTGAACATCACAACTTATATCTTAACATAGCAAAAAAAAAAAGATAATGCATTCAGATAAAACTGCTATGGAGAAAGAAATATATGTTAATGAGGAAAGATTGGAGGTGGTGGAAAATTTCGAATGTCTTGGGTCATTGATTACAAACAATGGTGACACAATGAAATAAATTAAACGACGACTTTCAATGGCTCTTTAAAGACTAAAACAACTTAATAAATTATGGAGTGGGACCGATAGAACTACAAAAATTAGATTTTTAAGAGCATGCATCTTTCCCATTGCAACATACGCCTGTGAGATCTAGACACTTACTAAACAAGCTGAACTGCGCATAAATGCTTTTGAATATATATGTTATAGACGGGTTCTAAGAATATCTTGGGTAAAGAAAAGAGCAAATGAATCCATACTTCAAGAGCTGAATATTGAAGAGGGTTGGCTATTAAAGACGATAAAACAAAGAAAATTGATATATTTTGGTCACTTGAAACGGCATGAAAGTTTAGAGAGAACAATAATGGAGGAGTATATGCATGGGAAGAGAGGAAGAGGAAGGCCAAAGAGAAGATGGGTGCAGGATGTGGAGAGTGATCTCCAGATGGGTGTATCGAACACGGGACATCTTACTTGTGATCGAGAAGTTTTCCGAAAGGTTGTTATGGTAGAGAGGTTCTGCAAAGGACATGCTACTGAATGAATGAATGAATGCGTGTATTGTATAGAAATGAATATTTCTCAAATCAAGCTGCTCATTAAATGTGTATACTTCAAACCAGGCGCCTTATTTACCATAGTGCTGCAGGTCTCATTACTGTTTTCTCTCACCGTTAAATCTACATACAAAGGGCTGAATGAAGAAGCGCTTCCATGATGTAAATTACCACATACCTATGATACCCAATAGATTTAGGTCTTAAAAGTCTTACGCAGATACCGCGTTGGGGTGTAGAGTTTTAGGTCTTCGCATAAACCTTCCAACGGCCTGTTTTAGTTGTAGACAACGGGTTAATTAGGTACGGTTTATATTTACCTACGTCCTCGCCTTTCATTGTCAGATAATTCTAGGAAAAACTCTTAAAGTTAATTCATATCCATGTAAGAGTCTGGGTAGTTCCTTAAAGCTTTACTGGTCGGCAAGACGAAACCTCCAACGGCAGGGAATTGAAAATTGCCCAATGTCTTGGTAGGAAAGCACGCTAAAACTAACATAACCTTCACTATCCCACAGCGACTCCGAATACAGAATAACATGTACCATATTGTATGAACCAAAATTGTGAAATTTTTCCACTTGAGCGGCCTTTACTACCTACCCTTAACGGCTTCCAACTTCCTGGGGGATTTTCACATGAGCACCAGGCACTGGACATTTAATGATCTATTCTTTCATCGAGAATTAAGCGTCAGAAAATCCACACACTGGACATCATTTGCTCGAGATATTTCAGTGTTTCTCTCGTGAGATGAGTATTTAAGACGAAATGTGTATCGAAACAGGAGGTGAATGCACACGTAAGACACTTCCTTGTCTCCGCCTTTTCTGTTGACAATGTAAGGAGAAATTCAATGTTCTGAAAGTCTTTACACGAGTTAGACATATTTGCTGTTTCAAGTCTTGTAGAATACCAATTTCTTTCTTCTTCTTGGTTCGCGGTATTCTATGAAAATTAAGTGTGTTAATTTTGGATAATGCTGTGGAAACGTATGCAATAGGAACACAAGAAGTGTAGGGCAGCTATACAAAATACACTAAAAATAAACGTTGCTGCGACAAGCCTTCATCAGTGTGACATGTTTGATTGAGACAGAGGACCTAGTTAGTAGTGTTCTCTGGAAATATATCTTGAATAATAAATATACAAGATAAAGGATATGATTTTGCACGTTTTATGTCTAGAGGTCCCTTAATGAGATAATCATTCCCGCAATAGCCTTTTTGGAGAACCACTTTTCTTTGGCTCAACCCCCACTGTGAGACTACCATGTATCTACACAGAAATTTATAAAAGAAGTAAAATAGTTCACCCAAGGCCAGAGAAGATCTGAACTATTAGCGCCTGTACAACTGAGGATCCGTCTCACTCAACATAGTGTTGTCAGTCTGCTATTCGTCCGTCACCTTAGATCTTCTCTTATTTATTTTGTCAGTATGACCTATATCAGTTCAATTAGTCCTTAGGACTTTAGGATTCAATTATTGTAGACAACTCAACAATAACTGTACATAACATCAGTTGAACAAGACATCTACATGACAGTTTCTTGACAAGAGTGGGACATACATTCACAAGGAATTGTTTACACCACAATTGTACAAGATTTACATCATTAGATACTTGACAACATCTATACAGGACTTTTCACAATATGTATAACCAACCACAGCACTTAAGACAGTCACAGATACAATACTTGACAGCAACTGTACAAGACATTCTCTTGAGACATGTAGTTAAAACACTGATTCATTAAATACTCTTTATTGAGCTGATGGTGGGTCAAGTGCTGACCATTGTTTCCTCTCCTGTCATGTCAACACTTCAATAATTACATAGAAATGCAAACTATATGTCACACATGCATGTAGAGAAACATGATACAACAACTCTTATTTACTCCACCAGCCATCAATAACTCTCCTCCTCCTCTCCACTCCATAACTCTCCTCCTCCTCTCCAATCTCTATCTACACCACTGCCTCCCTTATCCTATCATCAATCTCTGTCTCTTGGGGGTGGTATGAACTTCTATTTATGGGAAACCCAAGGAAGGAACTACTGTTCTGGATCACTTTGCACCCTGTTATCCTCAGCACTTGAGGTTGGAAAAGGTCCAGGTAGCAGATTTCCTGTAGTAAGTCCCATAGCAGATCATTTCCTCTTGAGAACAGAACTGGTGGTAATGACAAGGTACTGCATCCCACTGTTGACCAGACTGTCTGTGAATGCTGATACTGGGATACTTCAAAAGTTGAGGATAGCACTCTCCTGACATTGGGAGATGTATTCTCGGTACATGCAGAACATGACTTGCTGAAGAAACCCAGAGATAGGAACAACATCCAATATATTGCAGCCCCTCAGTCAGTCTAATCTCACCTACACTTCAAGTCTTCATTCTTAAACACTGTGTGAGCACCAGGCTGGAGATTAACCACGACAAGTCCTAGACAAACCATCCCATGCCTTAGTCATTTCACACGGTTCATTGAATGAGGTTAACACCCAAAGACTTGTTGTTTAGTTCTCAGATGAGATATGATCACTGAAGTCCCCAGAACTGTTTATCTCCCTTTTTTTTATATCCAGCTGTTTGAGAGCTGAGCTGAAAGCCTCTAAGAAATTCCCATATTGTGGGTTCTAGAAGATTTCACTTATAGAGAGTTGGTTCTGGATACTGGGACTTCTGGTTAGTTGTCCCAGATGATATATGAAAGGCCTCTCCACCATCATCTTGTTCTCTGTCAATATACAAACTGGCACACCATCTCTTTACATTTGTTAAAAGATGATGTTATCATACATTAACATACACAGATGGAAATGGGGAAGGTTAAGGGAGGATGTTGACCAAACACACCTCTCCTAGTTGATGATGTAGTGAATTTCACTCTGATGTACTGTGGTAATCACAAGACTATATGCTGAAACAGGGTAGCTTAACACAATTACAAGCATTTATGTGGTCTAAGTTCCACCATGTTTGAACCACAGTAGACCTGGGCACAAGGAGGACCAGACACAGTACAGCAATTATCATGAGCAAGCATTGTGATATAGCAACATGGGGCAGGCATTGTGAAGGGAAATGGAAAATAGGCATTTACAACTGCAATATGCATTATGTATTAACTAATGGCATTTACCCAATTAGCAGACCAGACATCCATTCCAATGGTTGTCATGTTGGTGCATGAATGTCCTATTCCATATACACTCACTCAGCAATGCCAGACCTCACCCCTTTTCTCAGACAGACCTGACTCACAGGTACATCATCTTCATCATCATCATCATGTGCTGTTTCCCCACTGAGTAATGTTCATGTCTACTACAGTCGGTAACAGAAGCTCAATTGCATAAGCAATTGTTCACATATGCACCAAGCACATATGGGAAAAACATGTTTAGTCCTTGTAAATTTGCATGAGCCATACATTATATTCAGCCAACTAAAACACAGGTTCACACACCTATTGTCCTCTTAGGAACTAGTTTATATGAACCTACCAACAGTAGAGGTACCCGTGTAATGCTGCAGAGAGAAATGGTATTCTCTTGAGCGTAATCTAGCCACCAGGCCATCACATGAACTTTGCAATTCTGGCGTGCCATCACGTCCCGCCTACATATTGATATTGAAGTATCTTTCCTTCTACTAATGTGAGAGGCTACTTATCAAATCACCAGCTCACTCCTCCAACATTCTCAGCATTTACAAAGGAACTTATACATGTTTACATCACACATTCCAATTCAGACTGTCAATTGTTAACTCACAAGAGCAAAGTACGGTTTGGTTAAGAATGAGTAATGATAGGCATTTATATTGCACAAATGGTTTGCGAATTGCATTGAGTGTACTTTACAATCATCAAGCATACGCAACCAGTCACAACAGAGGGATGATATGCACTTGGAGTATACAGCGTGGAAGACCTGTCAAAGTTGAAGAAGCAATATTCAGAACACTGGCGCACAGAAGTTCTGGTTTTCACTTTTCACATTTTATTCATAAAATACTCTTATATTCTTCTCTTTCGTTCACTAGGCACAACTACAACATTAAAGTATGTTTTAAAGTGGTACCTGTTGTCCAGAGAACAATATATTATATAATCTTTTAGGGCATTCTTGTCATCACATCACAAAATAGCTACCGCTCCGGATGGAATCTTGGCTCGAACTGCCAAATTTTAAAATGTGGCCTAGCAAACAGCGCGGGCTGCCACCTATTAACCAATCAAAAGACAAGCGCATATACCGCTGCCCTCCCCCAACTCGTTCTGGAATTTACTATTCCAAGAATCGTCCTTCTATCTGGAAACGCCGCTCAAATCTAAAGTATTTTTATGAATGTGTCGGGCTGGGAATGTGGGGTCTGATCCATCATGCTACAATCAGCAAACAAAAACAAGAAAACACAAAACAATAACATTGTTACTATAAAACATAGTATTATGAAATCCTCTAAAATACAGAAAGCAGAATTAAATAAAATATATGACGTTTAACTCAGATTCTCCAAATATGACACAGTATGACTCAAAACCTCCAAATATGACATATTGTGAATACTATTAGAAATCGTGTTGCATACGTACAGACAGAAACCTTGTGGTTATTTAGAATTCTGCCATCCTGGATGAATGGATGGTTGTTGCATTTTGAAATTATTGAGAGCAATGTTCCCCTTGATAACTAACGGGCATGTGGTATTTGTGAAATTATTGTATGCCTTTTAAGATAAAACGAATTTAACTCGATCACTTAAATATTGTGCCATTAGGTCCAACTACTATCTGCTCATGACACCAGTGTTCGACTGTAATGCTCTGCCCCATACGATTTTATTTAGTTTGGTCTAAAGCCAGGAAGACGTTGTCTCAAGTATTTCACCAAGATGATTTGGTGTGTGTTTTTTTTTTAATGATGTCATTCCCCGTTTCTTAACTTGGTCTCATTTGTTACTTTGATTTGCTCTTACTATTGTTGTTGGAACTCTTCGCTGTCTGCTGAGGATGGGGACGGAGCGCTTATGGGAATGCCCCGAATGCTGTGATGTCGATTCCTAAATCAATCAACCAATCAATCAATTAATCAATCAATCAACACCAAACACGGTGTGGGAACGAGTCCATTACTTTAGTGTATATTTGTTTTTATTAAGACACTTACTTCCAACATAACGTAGCCATACAGATAATGCTTTTCTTAAAAGCAAACTTCCATACAGCTCAGCCATACATAATGTGCCTTCGTAAACAGGATATGTATGCTGATTATATCTGCAGTAACCTGATAGTGTAGACATGTGTATTTGCCTTCCTCATTATTGTTTCTGCCAGAGTCGTGTTTTAGATTTCATTAACTGGTGACATCCTATTTTATTATTTGGTTCATTATATTTAAAGTATCTTTGTCTGTAAACAGCAATATCCACATCAACATCCACAACCGACACAATGTTTAGTCCATTGTTCATATCCTGACTGTTGCTGCTGTTTCCCTCTCATCGTTATTAATTTAATTGGTTGGTTGGTTGATTGGTTGGTTGGTTGATTGGTTGGTTGGATGGTAGGCCAGTTAATTAGTTTGGTTGGTTGATTGGTTGGTTAGATGGCTGGTTGATTGTTTAGATAGTTGGCTGATAGGGCGGTTAATTGGTTGGTTGGTTGTTTAGATGGATGATTGGGTGTTTTCGCTGGCTGATTAATGAATCCTCGGGAAGACTGATTTGGCGTTTAAGTCGTGTGAGTTCTGAAAAAATCTGGATGGAGACTGATGCAGAAATTGTCTTTCCGATCAAGTACAGAAGTAGTTTCTCCAAGGAGATCGTGCTGCAAGACTCTGCTTCTCCTCCCCAAGCCAGGAAACCATCAGGGTGGGCAATTCTAGTATTGGAACTTCTCACCTGCTGGGGTCTATGCTAGGAACCAGATTCTGATTCAGCACGTCACATAGGGATTGGCAGGGATTAGGCCAGGATGGTAATGTTTCCTCCAAAGGATTTTATTAGTTCATATACAATAGACTCCAGATCATTGCCTAGATGGAGTTAGTTGAGACAAGCTTAAGATGACCGATGATCCAAAAGCCAGGAAAGTTCAAGCATCCAACAAAGTGTCGATTAAAGATGACTCAAAAATCAACTGTAAAATAGTACGTGTGGCAAGAAACTAACAAGGAACACTGCAGTTCTAAGACTCTTTAATGTAAAGTGTTTGTAAAAAAAGACAATTATGAACCTGCTAGAACGACTGTCGAACCATAACTTGCATATTAGTATTATAGTTTGCCAGCAAAAATAACAGTCAAATTATAAGTCTTCTCACACTGATTTCATTTGCATCCGTCTTCACTATGCACACGTAAACATGTGAATACATGCACGTCTAAATTTGATATTACACAGACTGTAGATGATGGGATTCGCAGCGCTGTTGATAAAATACAATCTGTAGAAAAGATTGTAAACTGACGACTCTACCATGTTAAATCTGGCGATCTGTTCAGCCTGTCGGCTTCTTAGAATTGTTAACACCAAGTACGGAATAAAACCTAATATGTAGATGGCGCTGATCATTATCAACATGACTGTCATCCGTCCTAGAAGCTTATTCCTATTGTTGTTTCTGCTGTTACCCAAAGCATTTGATTTGGAGTTTCGCTTTGAAGAGATTTGATGCGTATTTAAATAAGTATGTTTCACACGTTTCTTTTGGTTTTCGCAAACGGGTCCATTCTCAGCATCTGAAGTATCTAATGTACTCAATTTCTTGCGCGTGCATTATCCGTCACCATTTGATTCATCTGTAATACACACATGAACGATCCATCGAAGTAGCATCCATTATCATGGTTGAAGAAGAAGTACATGTCTTCTTCTGCTTCTTCAGCGTTCCGAGCCATTGAAGTTCTTTGCTGCAGATACAATCCGTCTCCATACATCTCCCTGGTTGACCTTCTCTTGCCAGTCGTTGATTCCAAGTGCTTGTAGGTCTGTATATATATTATCTCTCCACCGTCTTCTTGGTCTACCTCGGGTTCTACGGTCATTTAGTTCCTGAGTGTAAGCGAGTTTTGTTTCCCTATTATCTTCCATTCTTTCTATAGGCCCCAGCCACTGTAGTCTATTAGCCTTCATGATACCAGTGATTAACAGGGACTTAAACAGATCATAGATGTCTTTGTTACTTCTTCTTTTCCACTCTCCACTTTGGTCAGTAACATGACAAATTCAGCCTGGTCAGTAAAATGACAAATTCAGTCTTGTCAGTAACATGACAATTTCAGTCTGGTCAGTAACAGGACAAATTCAGTCTGGTCAGATCTGGAGATGTGTCGCGATGTAACTGGAGTGAAGCGAGCTATCACCACACTAGTTACCGAGGGTCAGTTGTGGGTCGGGTGTAGGAACTATCCGTCTACCAACTCCCCCGGAGTCTGGACATACCCTGCTTATTAATGGACCTTAACCGCTAATGCTCATTCCGAAGGACTGACTCACCTCTGGTTTTACACACACAAGATATCTATGTATTTACAACAGAGCGTCAGCGGAGATAGTTGGAAGCTAGATATTATCCAGAACAGACATATTGGATCACGGCTCTCATCATAGAGCCGTACAGGGCGCGTCCTTCCAGTCTGCTGTCAGAAATCGCTCACCGGATCGCGGCAGATCCTTCGAAGAATGTTCCGGACCGGCGTGGTAGGAGGTGAGATATTCTTCCTCTAGAAGCAGGTACTCTGGCTCAGCACTCGACTCAGTGAACTTCCCCTTGACAAGGATGTGATGGAGGGCAAGTTCACTCCTATGCTGGCATGCCGATAGTGTCATCCCTCTTAGCCAGTTGGGCAAGGCAAATGTTCAATGTCCACGTATGGGATGTACGAGGATGACGTGAATTGATTTTGAAGAAACATGAATCACTGAAACACAGTCTTTCAACAATGGACTCCGTTGACTGGAATCGGACTAAGAGGCAATAAATTGTCACACCTAAAGTCTCTAATGTCTGAAAGCCTCAGGTCCGATTACCTTCTGGACTGTGTGTATCACAACTTCCCAAAGCCGTCTTGGCGTGGGATAAATAGGTACTGTGACAGTTTACCTTGGTAGATACACCACTGAACGGTGCCGGTTGTTCTATAGCTGACACTGGAAGTTGAGTAAACCAGGAGCCCATAGGCGACGGGACTTCGTTACACTGGAGCGACCAAATGTTCCTCCCATTCCGGGAAGATCATGAACACTCTCTTTTCGGTCCGCTCCATCCTTCTTTCGTTAGCCTGGCCTACTCTCGTTTGGAATTCCACTCTAAGGCAGATTCTGCAAAGAAACGATCCAGTGAGAGTAACAGACAACAGCCTTCAGCACGAATATATACATGGGGTATGGCTCTCATATAACATTGAAACATTATATCAAAACATAAATATTCCTGTATCAATCCTCATCTGCTGTGATCTGGACTTTGGTGAACGAGGACTCTCATCTGTCAGACCGCTCCAGGAAGAGAGTCGTCCCTAAAGAAAGGTGCTGTAGCTCAGACCTGTCTCGTCGGTCAGTCACCGGTGAAATGGAGAATTCCACTGAAAAAGTCTCAGTCATTTTATGCATCAAAGGTTAGGTATTAATGTTAGAGTTAATAACCCACGTGTGTTAAGGTTCAACCTCTCAGCCGACCCCTCAGTCGGTTCTTCTCCTTCCTAGTATTTCCCTGGGTTCTCACTTCCAGATATCGGTGAAACCATTTCAGGTGTCCACTCTGTCCCATCTTCCCGGTGGGAGAGGTGCCCCTCCATTATAGTCAAAGGCTATCGTCGTTTCATTACATGGTTCTCACCTCCATGTAGAGGTGACTTTCATCATAGTGTAAATGTAAATACATGGTCTATCCTCATGTAGCGGGTGATATCAATGCCGTTCTCTCAACCCCTTCCAGTAGGGTGAGTAGGTAGAACGGTGTCACTGTTCACTGGATTAGCAGTATAAATTACCGAAGATTATATGTCCCCTCTGCTCTCTTTCACTCCCCAACTTCATCAGGAATCAGCAATATCCCTTCCCGTTGTTCTCCCTTAAGAACTAATTAGGTACAGGACAGTTGGGAGGAAATTAGAAAAAGAAATTCAGAGTTCGATCGAAATTGCGGAGATGGCCGTCATCTCTGCAGTAAATCGTCCGACACTCCTGCCACCCTGCGCTTGTTCCATCAAGTCGTTAGAGGTGTCAATCGATATGGTTTAGGTGTCGCCCATTCTCGCCCCAGCGCCCCCGGCGTTCACTGGAAATGCGTTGTCCGAACGATCAGCAGCGCCGACCCTCTTCGACAATTTCTATCTTCAAGCCCACACACGCATATATTCTATGTAGAGGTCGCAAGGCCCTGCATCTGAATTTCTTTTTCTGAAGGGGCTATCCCATAGACTATGCCTTAATCATAGATGGTAAAGCCATCCTTCTCATCACCTCAATTTCGGCTATGCCCACTTAAACCTAGTAAATATGCATGCGCTAACATGCCGTAAAGCCGACAACTGCCAACGCGGAGCACTATAACAATCTATTAAATGGACACTAAATTGCAGTATCTGTTTAGTTGAGTTTAGTCGAGTTTAGTCGATGAATCAACATCACGGCACGCGGATGTAACCCATAAGCGCAAACCTGAGTTTGGAGAAACTCAGCTCAGTGCACGAACTCCGTAGCACTGGCGAGGATCCTGAAAATACTTTGGGTAGATTTTTAACTCTACATTTTGCCCGGGCAGCGCCGTTAGGCGACTCTATTTCGATTTCCAACTGCCAATGGATTGTTTACGTGCGCAACAATACACACGGGCTTCCGATCTCACTATCCAGAGACCAGGAGAAATTTTATTACTAGAAGACAACGTGAAAAAATCCCGGCCCTCACCGGGGCTTGAACCCGGGACCTCCAGCTCTCGAGGCCGACACCGTACCTCGAGAACACGCAGCCCCTTTGCAGTATCTAATAGAATCAATATCTTTACTAAATCGAAATGACTTGGACAACTTGCTGCCGGATCTGTTGGGCTCCTTCGATAGCCATCGAGACAGTTCACGCAGCCCCTTTCAAACGACGTCCTTAGAACAGCTTAAACGCACAACAACTCATCTCAACAACCAGTGGACTTTCACTCGTCCACCAGTCCTGAACTGCGCTAAGCGACTTTTCCGCGTGCAGTTTGGAGATGGTAGTAACTGCGCAATACAGCTTGAAGTAGATTCACCTTTCTCGATCATTCTAGACCAGTGTTTCCCGACGTGGGGCCCACGCCCCACAGGGGGGCAATTTGACTGTTAAGGGGGGCAATTCGAAAATGGAAGAAATTGGCTGAATATAACAAAACGGAGAGAGACTTGAGACTGAAGTTAACTAAATTGGAACCTGACATAAGATCTCTTTGCAGCAAGCATCAAGCGCAAGGATCTCACTAAATTTACATAATAAATAATTACTAATAATTAAAATAATATAGAAAAATCTTTCATTAAAATTATTTTGTACTTGAATTTCAGTTCTCCATTATATGTTTTGAAAATTTACTTACTGTGTTTGCTCAATAATTACCTAGTGATTTCTTCCTAAAACCTATCATTCAAGTTTCTTTAGTGAACATTTCAATTTTTGAATATTAAAAATAATGTATATGTTGAGGGGGGGGGGCATGGGGCGGGGGAGGGGGGCAATATGAATTTTAGAAAGGCTTAAGTGGGGCATGGTACAAAAAAGGTTGGGAAACACTGTTCTAGACTGTTCTAGCAGATAGCAAGGAAGGATAATCTCTACTGGGGTTTTATCTCGCGAGAAATTGATCAGTAATCCCCCTTAGACCACAGTCACGAGACGAACCGGGCTCATCTTGCGGCAAGATGGAACCGGTGTATTGAAAGATAAGTGCACTATCAACTCTATAACAACGGCATGGTATATTTATTGTAAACTATTGTGCTATTCATCTCGTTACAGCAATTCCTTTTAGTATACAATAAATATTTAAAAGTTTTGGTATTTTCCAATTCTCAGATACAGAAAAATATGTCGACCTCACGGCTGGCAAGTGACAATCAAACAAGCGCAAGTTACAATTTTTGCAGTTGTTGCTTTGACCTCTCTAATATGCATACCTCACATCGTCATCTCCGGCGTTAGGACAAAGGAGACCCCATGTTTTAACATTAAAGGATATGAATACCACATTGATGATCGTTACTTTAACACACTTTGGCCGCTGATGAGCAAACTTTTACTAATTCTACTGTATGTGTCATTCTGTTCTTCATTTGTGATGTTGTACATTCGCATTGGTGTCACTGCGTGGAGGCAAAGCAGGCAGCATAGACTGTTTAATAAGGGATCGAAGCCACAGAGTAATGCTGAATCTAAGAATACAAATACGGTAGATACAGAAAGTAAGCAGTCACAATGCCAGAGTAAGCCGTCAAGTCTCAACACACAAGAGTCAGTGACAGGCGTGGAAGATTCAACGACAGATGTTGTTTGTAAGGAAAGATCTGAGTCTTCTCTGATATGTTCTCTAAAACACAGAGAACCACGTGACAGTGAGGATGACTGCCAGTCATCCATAACTATGCCTGCATTTATTTCGATCAACCACACAAAAACAACTGAACATTCGCAGGGGAGAAATTCAAAAACAAATAACTCCCGGGTGACAAGTTCAGAAAACGCTGGTAAAAAAGTGGAGTGTTTAAAAAACAACAACGCAGAAACAAATAAAAAAGCTACATGCACTTCTTAAACTCGCTTACACTCAGGAAATAAATGACCGTAGACCCCGAGGTAGATCAAGAAGACGTTGGAGAGATAATAAATATACAGACCTACAAGCACTTGGAATCAGCGACTGGCAAGAAAAGGTCAACCAGAGAGCCGAATGGAGACGGATTGTATCTGCAGCAAAGAACCTCAATGGCTCTGAACGGTGAAGAAGAAGAAGAAGAAGAAGAAGAAGAAGACTGACCAGACTAAATGCACAGGCGTTCATGTCTCGCCACAGATCGCGGTCTTTGGTGTTCTGCATCAACTCAGCTGCTGATATTCCTTCATGTCACCGTTTCAATCCGTCCAGCATCATTTCTCTTGGTCTACCCCTGTCTCTCTTCCCCTCGATCTTTCCAGTTGTCGTGATGTTCTCCAATGCCTCTCTTCCAAAAACAGCCGTTTGCCTCTTCTTACTGTTGTACATAATGTTGTAGTTTCATTAATCTATGTTAGGCAATCGTTTTTAGTTACTCTGGCTGTCCAAGGACTTCGCAACTTTCGTCTTAGAAACCACATCTCTGTTGCTCTCAATTTCTTCCTAATTTGTTCATTTATATTCCAAGATTCATTGACTGCCATCCAACAAAACATTATTTATATAGCATCTTTCTGTGCTACATATTAATTTAAATTAGTCTGTACAAGGTATTATTATAAACGCATATATCTTATTTTTTTCATATTCTATTTACAGGACATTGCAGTCAACACCAGCATTTTTCTGCTGCTGTTGATGTCTTTGCAAGTTTTACGTTCAGTAGTTTGCCATTGCTTTCTGAACGACCGGCTCACATACCTTTCCGTAAGAAACAAACGCGACGCGATCCGCTGCCGAATTTCGCGCAGCTGTGTTTCGTACGATGGTATACGGGATTATGAACAGCGTCCATAAACCTCATTACCAGAGAGCCGGTTTATATCTTAGTTTTTACTTTTACTCGTTTAGTTTCCATTGTTGTTACTTAATCTACTTCAGCTTTTACTACTGCCTGTTTAGTCTCAATCATTATATGCCGTGCCGGCAATCGTGTTTGGTCATGTTTCGCTATCTCACAATATCCTCAGAGTCGTGAATCAGCTCTGCGTTCTTGTCTCGACCATACCACTTGGTCAAGCCATCCCTGTATTTACTTCTCTGCATTCCTTTTGTTCTTTTTCCCTTAATCTTGCCATTTGTCATCAAGTTCTTCAATTTATTTCTGTCTCATAACGTGTCCAATGTCCAATATAGGGAAGTGAGGAAGTGAATCATTCATGTACAGGACGTGACGATTCATTAAGTGAGCCCAGACTGATAGAAGGGCAGAATGTTAGACGGGCCTGCCTGGCAAGTCAGCATGGCCCAATTCTTAACCCTATGAAAATAAAGTTTGTTTGTTCGTTCGTTCGTTCGTCCCAACAACGTGTGACTGTCTAAGGCTAATTTCTCTAATCATGATACTGTTTTCATCTTTTCCTTGTAGGACTTGGTCATTGCTTTTTTCTGTCTGCCCATGGTATTCTTGGCATTTTCCTCAGAAACCACATACCCACAGCCATTAGATGTTTTTCAGCTTATTTGATCATTGTCCACGCTTAACACCCATACACACGTACATGTACAGGTTCTATGTAGCACGTCAACACTCTTTTTCTCGTTGCAGACGACATCATCTTATTGGTCAGTATGTTTTCCATCTTGTAAAAGGATACCTTCGCCATGGTGATTATTGTTCTAATCTCGTCAATGCATCTCCTATCAGATGTTACGACTGTTCCGAGATCATTGTATCGATTCGCTTTTTCAAGAATATTCCCATTTACTCGTATGTTGTATTGTGGCATTTCCTTCTTCCTAGTGACGACCATAATCTGTGTCTTCTTACAATTTAATTCTAACCGTAGTTGTTCACTGTATGCAACAATCGCATCTACTAAATGATGCAGATCCTGTTCATTGTCCGCGAATCAATACTGTATCATTCACATATCTAATATTATTTAAGTTACGTTCATCAATGGTAATCCCTCAAATATCGTCTAATTCTGAAAATATTTTCACTTTATAAGGAAAATAGATTTGGAGACATTACACATCCCTATTTCACACCTCTCATAATAGGTTGATATTGATCTACTTCATTATTAATCTTTATTGCAGCTTGTTGTTTCCAATATATGTTGTTTACAAGTCTAAGGTCATTCCCATCAATTTGTAGATTTGCCAGCATCTTCATCATGTTGACTTGTCGAAAACCTATGTGTAGTCAATAAAGCAAGGATCTAGGTCTTTATTTACTTCTATAGAACGTTCAATTAATATTCTCAGCATATACACAGCATTTACTGTACCCTTGTCTTTCTACAAACCCACATAGTTCTTCTCATATTTCGGGTTGTATTTTCTTCCTAACTCTTTGCATGATAATTCTTAACAAAATCTTTGTGATGTGACTCATTATACTAATTGTTCGATATTGATTACACTCCAAGGCTCCTGGTTTCTTTGGGATTGCAATAAATATAGAATTACATAATTCAAGAGGTATATCTCCAGTATCATACATTGTTTCCAGCGGTCTGGTGACTTGGTCTATTCCATATTCTTCTAAGTCATTATTCATTTATGTTGTAATGTTATCTGTACCCGGGGTCTTGTCAATTTTGATAAGGTTAAGAGCATTTTTAACTTCCATCTTCAAAATTGATGGTTCTTTAATATTATTCCGAATATCATAATGTTCTTCTCTTGTATCATCATAAAGGTCTTTCACATATTCTGACCACATTTAAAATCTGATCTTTCTCTATTATGATTTTGCCATCTTAGGCTTTCAGGCAACCCTTTAATGTGTGCGTTATTTTGTTAGTGATGTCATTAATTCGTTTGTGCATTAATTTGCTATTCATGGAGTTAGGCTGGGTTTCAGTTTCCCTGCAATTTTCCTCATGCCATGCTTCGTCCCAATTTTCACGTGAATCTCTTTATATTTGTCATGGTTATTTTTGTTATCTCTTCTTATTTCCGTGAATTTTAAGATGCCTTCCGTCATCCATTTCCTTACTTCCCATCATCTTCATATTTAGGGTAGTTATTTGTGCAGCCTGGTTGGCTGATTTCTTTAATATTTCCCATTGGCTGACATCTTGAAATAATATTCCCATATCGGACAATGCATTAAATCTGATCTTTACCTCTCCGTTGAATTTATCTTTTATCCCCTCACTCTTCAGTGTCCGTAGATCAAATTTTGCGTTTCTTGTTGTATATTTGACTTTTTTTAATGTTATATTCTGCGCTTGGTATTGTTTATGCAACTTTTAAGGCATTTCGAAATCTTTTTTTTTTTTCTTTTTTCGTTCGCTCGCTTTGAAGTCATAGTCAATCTAGTAGTGCTGGACTGAATTTTGCGTGTGGATTAGCTTTCCGTATTAACAGTGACTCTCGCCATCAGGCGAACCCACCCCGATTTCAGAGGTACTTGTATTTTACCTGCCCCAGTCAAGCACGATAGGTCAACATGTTAGTCCAACTGCCCGATGTAGGGGTTGAACCCCTTACCTCAGCATCGGCACACCAGATTGTTAAGAACACGCGTTCTTATCCTTTCGGCCATGCTGAACTACCAAAGTCTTCTGTTGATGAGAATTTTTATGAGAATGTTGTCAATCTTATATCTGATCTTATGGTCAGGACTCCTCCATGTCCATAAACCTCTTGGGTGACATTGATACCATGTGTTTCCAATTATACTAGCATGCTCTTTTCCCGACTGTACAAGTCTGCAACCTCTTTCATTCTGTTCCCCTAGTCAATACTTGCCTATTTTGCATCCATCTTGTTGATTTCTGACTTTAGCATTAATGTCACCCATTATGATATTTAATTCTGAATGCTTGCATATCTTGAAGGGATTCTACAAATCATTTTAAATTCATTTATTTGTTTTTTTCCGGGATTTGGGATGTAAACATTAAGCACAACTCACTACTGGCAACGCTGATCATAATCCGGTACGAACCTAAGGCCTTGTCCACGTCAAATGTGCTCAGTGCTTCCATTTGACGTGGACAAGGTCTTAGGTTCATACCGTAATACGATCAGCATTTTAAATTTATCGATGCTGTCATCACTGCTGTCAGTTGTTGATGCATAAACGTGTG
Organism: Cepaea hortensis; assembly: GCA_963921405.1. Lineage (NCBI taxonomy): Eukaryota > Metazoa > Mollusca > Gastropoda > Stylommatophora > Helicidae > Cepaea > Cepaea hortensis. The sequence continues at coordinate 42,034,214 of OY992887.1, read as the reverse complement.
TGATGTTGATATCGAAAGGTCTTCTACTCATCTTTATCAGTAATATTCTTTCTGATACAATCCAATATCCTTTGATCGATTTTCATCTCTCAATGTCCATCATAATTGCTACTCCTTGCTGGGTATTTTTCCTGTCCATTCAAGATATTACTTAACCTACTTCTGACTTAAAATGTTAGTCCTTTTTTATATAATAGAAGTACACTGGAGATTCAACATACAACATATTAAAAACTTTAAAACATCGGGGGAAAATCCCCGAGAGACTACGCACTTTAGTCATCGCTACCGAAGTAGTCACAACAGGAAAACGCACCGGAGACCGTGTACCTCCGTTAAAAATATCGAAGTAGTCACAACAGGAAAACGCACATGAGACCGTGTATATCCGTTAACAATACCGAAGTAGTCACAACAGGATAATGAACGGGAGACCGTGTATCTTCGTCTACGCTACCGAAGTGGTCACAACAGGAAAACGCACAGGAGACCGTGTACCTGTGTCGACACTACCGAAGTAGTCACTATTGTAACATATCCTGGCGTCTGCATCCAGATAATTCTCTTCAATAAATGAAGCCCGATTAATGTTGCACATGTTATGTTGTATCTCTTCCTAGTTGTTATAGTTGCCAGACTACGTCACATGTTTAAACTCCAACGCTTTACCAAACCAGCCGTGAAGTTATGTAAGTGTATAATAAAACTATGGTCTATAATCCTTCTTCTAGTCAGTCAATTGAGGGATTGTCCTTACTGCGAATTCAACCATTCAGTCCTCAATCCCCTCCTAAATATCTCCTTCAGCATGTTATGGCTGACAACACCAGTTCTATGTGGTGTTGAATATTATTTTTTGGCCACCTGCATAGCTCTCTTATATGGCTTCACCCCTTTTCACTTGATGTTTTGTTGGCTGGTCAAGATCGCAGATTTACATTCAATGTTTGATTCGTTTAATCTAGCCAAGTCCATTGCTCGTACGGCTGCCACGGTAAGCCTATCAGCTTGTTCATGCCCACTTACATCCACGTGGTCAAGCACAAAAATAAAGCTGATTTTGTCAGCCACGACCCCTCAAAGCCTCTACCCGCTGTCTTCTAATCCAGCCCGTGTCGACCTTGTTGACCATACTCGCTGGGTCACTGAGAAGATAAGCCTGAGTGATATGTCTATGTCTCCAGCCAGAGTATTGCTTAGTTTCTGTCATGATCTCCATAGGCAGACTTCTTCTTGTCAGAGCAAAGACACGCCTTCGTTTTAATACATGGTATTTTGCTTTGGTCGTCACCTTTGGCCACAAGTTCTGTATAGCGTTTTGAAGCCATTTCCAAAGATGATGATTCTGCATCCCACCGCTTCAACCTCTTTGACATCATGTATGTAGCTCTTTCCCTGTTTTTCTTTCCCTAACATTCTCATGTTGTCGCGACACGTTCCAGTTTATCTTTCTCATGACGTGTCCAGACATGTAGATTGTCTGCTTCTAATAAGTGTAACCAGTTCTCTTTGTGACTAAACTTGTTTCATAACGTTTTCATATTCTACTGAGCTCCACATATTGATTCCATGAACCCTTCTACCTTGTCCCAATCCATCTTACAGTGGTACAGGGGTTTGGGTGTTTCAATGCCGCCCCTCCCACTCTCCCCAAAAAACTGCTAGTCAAAGCCGGATGTACAGAGCTTGATGAAATTGTGCAACGCAATTCACTTTATAATGAACCATGTCTGTTTGTGGAGATTATGTTTCCCAGCTGTACGTTCAGCTTGATCATACTGTTCTCGTTAACCAAAGTACGAGCGTAAGTCAATAAGTAAGTCACAAATGGCTGTAGAAAATAACTAAATACGATAGCAACTTGAAACCAGTTTATTTTTATACATACATTGTACCTTTATTTCTCAACATAATTTCCACCAACATTGTGGCGAAGTGGTCAAGCCGTTTGACTCGTGATCCGAAGGTTGTGGGTTCGATTTCGGGCCGCGTACTTCGGTTTACGAGTTAAATGTTTCGGAGACTCCTGTGGGTCGCCGCTAAAAGCTACGGAGTTCGTGCTTTGTGCGACGCTTTCCGTACTGCGGAAAGAGACCGAGCCATATGGGATAAAACCCGGTGCAATGAAGTCGACCCTGTCGACTTTTAAGCGACTTTTTCTTTATTGATGCATTTATCCCAACGTTTTATTAGTCCTCCCAAACCGGCTGCCTAGAACTGCGTGATCTGTTTTCTAAACCACGTTTTCACTTCACATTCAGCTTCGGCGTCACTCACAAAATGTCTCCCGCCAAGGTTTGATTTCAGTGGACTAAGCCCCTAGTGATTTCCCATAAAGCAGTGCATAGTTGGGTAGAAAACGTTGCGAGGGGGAGTCAATAAGTAAGTCACACAGTTCTGTGGGTTGGCAGGTAAATGAAAATGTTCCCAGCACGCATTTTTATGCAGCCGGTTTGTGAGGACTGATAAAACGACGGGAAAAATGCATCAATATTGGTGGAAATTATGTTGAGAAATAAAGGTACAATGTATGTATAAAAATAAACTGGTTTCGAGTTATTATCATGGTTATTTATTTTTCTACAGCCATTTGTGACTTACTTATTAACTTACCCTTGTACTAGCTAATGTTCATCACTCTCTCCACTTCTAGTGTGATACATGTTTGAATTTAGCGTTTCCTGTTACTAATGGTGTTTATGTAACGGCTAGATTCATGTGAATGCATGTTCAGCTGTGTTGTTATAATTTAGAAAAGAAAGTGGATTTTTGATTAACGCTTTTATGAACCTTCATTTGTTACACTACCCGTTATTGTTATAAGTGTAATTTCGTGAATTAAAATAAAAATGCTGGCATTTTACAAGATCTGAACATCGAAGAAAACTGAATCATAAACAACATATCACGTAACCTGTAAATACTTCGGCCATATGAAACATAACAATGGTGAATGTAAATTGTAATACATTTTTGTTGTCAATAGCTTATGCAAAGGCACTTGTAGTGTAATAATTAATAACTTAGTACACTTGCATACCAACATAATGGTCAGCAGTTCAAGTCCCAGTGGTTGCCAGATTGGAACTGATCAAGTTGTTTTTCAGCTTTAGGTGTATATTCGACTGTATTAAGTGTAAATGGCAACGTGGAGTCGCTATCAACATAGCAGTAAGTGAACATTTTACAAACTTTGAAAATCGTGGCTCCTTTCAACAAATATTAAAAAAGGGAATCGGTACAATTGTCTCGGAACTGTCATAACATCTGATGAACGATACCTTGAAGAGATTAGAATAAGAATCGCCATGGCGAAGATAGCCTTTTGCAAGATGAAAATTAATCAATCAAGTGCCGTCTCCACAATGAAGGTTGGCTGCAATGGATCTCCAACACTGTCTGTCTCTCGTCCTGACTTTACATTCTGTCAGGCTGATGTTCTTCCATATCTTGATGTTATCTCTCCACTTGTATCGTTGTCTACCTCTTGCTCGCTTGCCCTCAGCCTTGCCTTCCAGTATGGTGTTTATAAGAGTATACTGTCTTTTAACATGGTCGAAATATTTCACTTGCCTCCTCTTTATTTCTTTCATCAACTCTCTCTTCATTTCCAGTTTTTCTAGAACCTCTGCAATTGATTGTTTTTGTTTCCATGACATACGACATATTCGTCTGTATATCCACAACTCCAGGGCTTCTAAGCGACTTTCTAGTTGCTTGTTCAATGTCCAGGCTTCTGCGCTATACAATTTTTTTTTTTTTTTTTTTTTTTCCGCGTTTCCATCCTGTTTCAGGATATTGTGGTCAACACCAGCATCTTTCAGCTGTATGTTGATTCTTAGGCTAGATTACGCTCATCAGCACGCCACGACTTTCTGAGCGACCGGCTCCATACTCTCATAAGTCACTTTTGCGATTCGAACCACTGCTAATTCTCGTCGCGTCACGTGACGAGAGTATTCGGGGTTAGCGGAGAAAGCTGCTAACTCTCGGCCATGGAGCCGGCTGCGCTATACAGTAGCGTTGAATATACGTAGCATATGACAATTCTCATTTTTAATGCGTTACTAATCTCTCTAGATGTTAATACTGATTTCATGCTGTTGAAAGCATTATTAACCATTCCTATTTTCTTTCTGATTTCTATTTCACTTCTGCCATCATCTGTTATTATAGGTCCAAGATAGGAGAAACTTGTTACTTGTTCTAGTATCTGCCCGTTTAATGTGATGTTCATTGATGACCTTTCCTTTTCACTGCTAATTATCATAGTTTTTATTTTTTTGATGTTAATATCTAAGCCACATTCTGCACTGTGCCTGTTTACTTGTTCCACTAGGTCTTGCAACTCTTGCTCACTTTCTGCTAGTAACACGGTATCGTGAGCATACCTAAGATTGTTTATGATTCTTCCATTGATGTTAAGTCCAGGCATTTCAACTTGTTTAAAAATTCTTTATGTGTATAGGTTGAAGAGGCTTGGCGTCTGTACACATCCCTGCCGTACTCCTCTTTTTTTATCTCTATAGGCGACGAATAGTTATTTCCGCATCTAATAGAGACCACTTGTTCCCAGTACAAGTTACTAATAAGTATGATGTCCTTTCCGTCTACTCCTATATCTTGAAGGCTAGATTGAAGGATAGATGGAAAACATACTGAATAATAAAAAGATGTCACGTGCAACGAGAAAAAGTGTTGAAGTGCTGTATAGAACTTATACTTTAGTACGGATGTGAGGCGTGGACAATGAGCATACAAACTGAAAAAAAAAAAAAAACATCTAATGCTGTGGAAACCTGGTTTCTGAGTAAAGTGTAAAGAATGCTATGGACATAAATAAAAACCAATGACCAAGTCCTATAAGAAACAAATGAAAACCGTAAACTGATTAGAGAAATTAAACGTAGAGAATCACAATGTTTTTGTCAAGTTATGAGAAGAAATAAATTAGAGAACTCGATGACAACTGGCAAGATTGATGAAAAAGAAAAGGGGAAGGCAGAGAAGTCAATACCTGGGTGGCTTGACCACGTGGTATGATCAAGACAAGAACAATGAGTTGATCCACGACTCTGGTGATCATGTAAGGCAGCGAAACATGACCACCCAGGCTTATCGGCGTGGCACATGATGATGATAACTGACGTTGTCTGAAATAGAGTACACTGCGTTGTCTAACAACATCCGAAGGCGGTGAAATAATTCCGTTGAAAGTTAGACGCAGTGTTCTTTTATATAGGCTTTGTAGTATATTAATATTCATTCATTCATTCATTCATTCATTCATTCATTCGTTCGTTCATTCATTCATTCATTCATTCATTCATTCATTCATTCATTCATTCATTCAGTAGCATGTCCTTTGTAGAACCTAGCTCCCATAACAACCTTCCGGAAAACTTCTCGATCATAAGCAAAATGTCCCGCTTCCGATACACCCATCTGGAGATCATCTGCCGCATCCTGCACCCATCGTCTCTTTGACTTTCCTCTTCCTCTCTTCCCAGGCATATACCTCTCCATAATTGTTCTCTCCAAACTTTCGTGACGTTTCAAGTGACCAAAATATTTCAGTTTTCTTTGTCTTTTCGTCTTCAATATTCTGCTCTTGAAGTGCGGATGTATGTGTTCTTTTCTTTATCCAAGATATTATTAGAACTTCGCTATAAAATCAAAGGCATTTATGCGCTGTTCAGCTTGTTTAGTAAGTGTCCAGGTCTCAAAGGCGTACGTTGCAATGGGAAAGATGGTGATCTTAAAAATCTAATTATTGTAGTTCTTTCTGTCCCACTCCACAATTTATTCAGTTGGTTTAGTCTTTGAAGAGCAATAGACACACGTCTTTTAATTTCTTTAATTGTGTCACAATTGTTGGTAATCAATGACCCAAAATATCTAAATTTTCCACCACCTCAAATTATTCATCATTAACATATATTTCTTTCTACATAGTAGTTTTATCGGTATGTATTATCTTTGCTTTTGCTATGTTAAGATATAAGTTGTGATTTTCACTATTCAATTGGGTTGAGGTTATTAGGTTTTCTATACCATTCTGTGTTGTTGGTAGCAATAATAATATTAATACTAGCATCCCATAATGTGGAGCAGTAATTCAAATATTTTCGAATGTGTGAGTTAAAACAACAACAGCATTAATTTTTGGTCTAAATCATGTTTTATTTTTGTCATCTAACATTTCTTTTTTGGCTAAAAGCTTTATTAATCCCATCAAACGAGTGTTAAGCGTTGATCATTTATTGTAAGCACTGTGTGTTCTGCTATAATTTCAGTATGAAATGTCCCAGAATAAAATTGCAATGATCGTTTGGAGAGGATACTTTGCTTTTTGTTTGCTGGTAACATGTAATGACTTCGTGTTTAAAATGTTTGCTAAGATGCTATTGTGGAGGTGTTAATTTAACGATAATACTGCTGACAATGGTTACTTGAAACAATGGCTGTTCACACAAGAATCTGGCAGATTATCAAGCGAAAGGGTCAAGATAGACTCATGGCGGCAACTGGTATAACATTTATCGTTAGAGGATTACATCGTATATACTCCCACAACAAGCTAAGACACTTAATAGTTACAACAGACATTCGTACTTATCCACCTCTCAGATATAGACACATTTTTCCACGCGATCAAGTGTTTAAGCTGTTCTGCAAAGTCTGTTGCGGTCACACTTTTGCAACTTTCATCGCTTGAGTAGATAGTGCAGTCGTCAGCGAACAGAATCGCAAAGATAGTCAAATGCAGGAGCATATCGTTACTGTAAACAGAAATATGTAGATACCCAGAAAGTAAACTTTTTGGGACACGTGTATCAGTGCTGGAACACTATGTAAAGGGATCATGTAGGGACACACTGTGTTGCCTATTTGATCAACAACAAGATGTGATCATGCTAACGAGATTCAATTTCAGCTTCGGATCTTGCAGCTTCCGTGTCAAGATTGTGTGGTCTAACATAGCAAACGCTTATTTTTCGAAGACAATTAAGACGGGACCGGATAATCTCCCGTCATTGATGCTTCAGCGCAAACTTTCTGCCATTGTGTTTAGAGAATTAAAAAAACAACAGAAGAAGTTGATTGTTTGGTTGGTTATTTTTGTGAGTTGTTGCTGGTGTAGCCACAGGAAAACATAGCTTTAAGCCTAAGCCAAATGCAATGTCGTTCAGGTTGGTTTAGACCTCAGAAGGAATTGCGTTTATCGAAGTGAGGATGGCGCAGAGACAGATCTTACGACCTGGTACCAGGTGTAATCTACTGTGTTGCTCAGCTTTCCTTCCCCTCTCCACACTTAGAAACTATCGAAGTGAGGAAGGCGCAGAGACACATCTCACAACCCGGTAACAAAGTGTCATCTCCATTGCGTTACAGAGTTCTCCTTCCTTTCTCCACGCTTAGAAACTATCGAAGTGTGCCAGACTGGTACTTTCACTTCCCATCCCCGGAGAGCTACATTAGGATTCATTAGACCAGGCTTTAGTGTAGCACGGCGGTCTCCATGGCAATGTGTGTAAGCCGCCACCCGAAGGTTGTGGGTTCGAATGCGGACCTCGTCATTCGGTTCATAAGTGCAATTTTCTCGGAGACTCCTGGTGGATCGTCGCTGGAGATAAGGAGTTTCGTGTTTTCTGCGACGCTTTCGGCAGACGACCCTACGGAAAGAGACCGAGCCTTATGGGATAAAGCCCGGTGAAATGAAGTCGATCCTCTCGCCTGTAAATACGTTAAACTGTTTAGTGCAGCACATACAGACTGACAGAGATCAGACCTCAGCTGTTAATAGGCTTTGAGTATTTTATTGGTGACAGACTCCGCCCCAACGCCCAGAGAAGAAAACAATCATGTTGATATACATGTTGCTGTACATGTAGATAGGATATCATGATTTTTAACGGCATCTTAGCATGTATTAACAACAGGAAACTGGAGTGATCGAGTTGTTAGTACATCTGATTCGTAACACACACTTTGCCGAAGGGATTTTGTGAATGCGATTCGCAATACCGTAAACAGTGTTCGAAACTAAGCTGTAGGCGATTTTGAAGCAAAACGAGTTGCGTTGGTTTTCATGGAATGGATAAGCGTCGATCGTTCTGAAAGCAATGGCAAACTACTGAACGTAAACTTGCCAAGAGATCACAACAGCAAAAAATACTGGTGTTAACTGCGACGTTCTGTAAAGGATATGCAACTAACTTTTAGTACAGCACATACAGATTGACAGAGATCATGATAATGTTACATCTATGGGCTTTAGGTATTTCATTGGCAACCAACTCCGTCCCAACGCCCAGAGAAGAAAACAATCATTGTGATGTACATTTAGATAGAATAGCGTGATGTGAGCGGTATCTTAGCATGTATTAACTGAGAGGGAAGACTAGGAGAACTTTCAATCAGATAGCGGTGAGAACGATTAGTAGTGGGACTCTTCGCTGGCTGTTGAACTAGTGACAGAGCGCATATGGGAATGTCCCGAGTTCAGCGATATCGGTTCTTAGCTCAATTCTACTCAATTCAACAATAGGAAACTGGGGTGATGGAATTCCCGGATTGAGGTTTTTTGGCAGTAATACGGTGCTATGTGGTGGGGGTTTTAGGATGCTTGTGTTATATATCCCGTGACTCTTGGTAAGTCTCGGGGTTTCTGTCTGTTTGAGGTGACATGAAAATGGTGATTGTACACGGCGAGGTATCTGTTTGGACAAGCTGCCTTTATTCTCGATCCAGAAAAACCCACCCAGCAAATATACTCAGTGGTACAAACTGTAGTGATGATGGTTTTTTCGTCATCGTCGTCACCATCAGCATCACCATCATCATCATTATCATTTGTCATACCGATAAGCTTGGGTGATCAATGTTTCCAATCTCAAATGATCTCCAGATTCTTGGATCAGGTCTGTGCTATTGTCCTTATTATGCTATGTGACGAAGCCTTATGTTCTACTCTTTGACTTCCCGTTGCTCTCACCCCCATCTATTTTATCGTTGATTACTAAGTTAATTTCACCTCATAATGTGGAAAAAAATTATGTTGTCTTTTGCGTCTAATTTCTCTAAATAATTTGCGGTATTCATTTGTTTCTTGAAGAACTATCGCATTCGTTTTCTGTCAGTTCAAAGTATTGTTTTCATTTTCCCCGGAAACCACATTTCTACTGCCAATGGGTGCTACTCCACTTACATGCTTATTGTCCATGTTTCACTTGCATACAACCGTTTAGGTTTACATCGAGGTATTTCTTTCTTATTTTAGATGACCATTATTTATAACCATTTTTTTCTATTCCAGCCATAATTTCCCACCGTGTACAATTGCCTAGCCGCTAAACGCTGCACACTCTATTTGTAATCTGCAATTAGTATTGTAACATCTGAATATCTTATATTGTTGATGTTATGTCATCCGATAGCTATTCTTCTCACATCTTCTAAATTTCTCATAATATTTTTCACTATATAGGAGACATTTTTGGAGACCTTTCACAGTCCTACCGCACATCCTTCTTGACTGATTGGTATTGATCTACTTCTTTATCAGTCTTTATGACAGGTAGCTTGATGTTTCTAATATATGTTTCTAACAAGTTAAAGAGCATTCTCGTCACTGTGAAGATCTGCAAGCGTCGTTACACTTTCGACGTGTTTTACTCTAAAAAAAAGTCTTCAAAGAGTCAATGTATAAACTTTTAGAGCTTTGTTTACTTATATATATATATATATATATATATATATATATATATATATATATATATATATATATATATATATATATATATATATATATAAATAACGCTATTTTAGTGTTCTCAGCAAAAACACTCCATTTATTGTGCGGTTGCCTAGTTGTTTTCTATGTTCCTTTCAAATATAGACGCCAGAGAATTTTCTTGGAAAATAAGCTGTGAGATATAGTGATTACTTGTCCTTCTGCATATGCGCATCGAACACCGGATGCAGATTGCTCACCTGAACATCTATCTGATGCAGCATTGCCCACATGAACACCTACCTGATGCAGCAATACCTATATGAACACCTCCCCATCATCATGTAGCAGATCATTTGCAGAACATGGCTCTCATGAAGGTCCATAGAAAAGATTCTCGATCCATGACCAGTTCTTCTGCCTCATGCACCCGTATGCCCAAATGTCTGCAATATCCTATGTTCATCTTTGTGCTGTTTGACCCATTTCTTCTTCCAGCAACCATGGCTTCCGTCATTGTTCTGCCCAATCCACTGTGACGTTAAACACGGCCAAAGCATCTCAGGCGGTGTGATATGATGCTTCAATGAGTCAGCCTTCCCCGATGTGATATGATGCTTCAATGAGTCAGCCTTCCCCGATGTGATATGATGCTTCAATGAGTCAGCCTTCCCCGATGTGATATGATGCTTCAATGAGTCAGCCTTCCCCGATGTGATATGATGCTTTAATGAGTCAGCCTTCCCCGATGTGATATGATGCTTCAATGAGTCAGCCTTCCCCGATGTGATATGATGCTTCAATGAGTCAGCCTTCCCCGATGTGATATGATGCTTCAATGAGTCAGCCTTCCCCGATGTGATATGATGCTTCAATGAGTCAGCCTTCCCCGATGTGATATGATGCTTCAATGAGTCAGCCTTCCCCGATGTGATATGATGCTTCAATGAGTCAGCCTTCCCCGATGTGATATGATGCTTCAATGAGTCAGCCTTCCCCGATGTGATATGATGCTTCAATGAGTCAGCCTTCCCCGATGACCGTATCCGTCAAAATGAAGCACTTTTTCTTTACCTGGCCCACGACATTCAAAGAACCTTTCAGATGTATTTAAGTTCAAAATCAGCGACTATCTTCCCCAGCCATATAATAATTAATTCATTCACATTAGAATAAATAACAAGTCTAGTAGCAGGGGTCTCCTGTGGGCGTGTGTAGTGTTTGGACCATCACACTGTGCCGTCCTGAGTACACAGAGGAATAGTTGACCAGTCTTTCTCTCTTGTAGCAAACGTTGAGAACTGACATCCAACCTTTGTTCAACTGTGCTCATGCCATGGTCATCTTAACGTCCAACCATCACTTTAACGCGACCGCTTCCATTTTCGATTCTACCATCACCCCTGGCCAGTTAAACCTCAACGAGAAGTTATATTAGGGCCCATCCCTGGCTCAGATTAATAATCCTGCGACTGAGTCAACAGCAAGTAGCCGCTGCCCACGGTTTTACCCCCAATAAGCACATCATACGAGTTGAAGATGTTAAACATATTTTGAAAAAGGTAAAAGACACGGCACCAGGGCCTGATGGTGTCAGGTATGGCCACATGAAGGCTTTGAGCGATGTAGACCTGAAGGAGATGGCCGACTGCTTTAATCAGAGCATTAGGACAGCATCAGTACCGCAGGATTGGTTACATAGCTATCTCATCCCTCTCCCAAAACCATTCAAGGATCATTCAAAACTTAGTGGCTTTAGGATCATCACCCTTCAAAATACATTTGGGAAGGTTTTAGAGAAGATAGTTGCTGTTAAGCTGCAGGATATTTTGGAAAGGGGGAAGCTTCTGCCAAGAGGCCTGGGGAGCTACAGGCCAGGAAAAGATACCTGGTCAAATGCAGCCACTTTTACCTTTGATGTTTATGAGGGGTTCCAGAGTAGACAGGAAACGATGGCGGCAGCGTTTGATCTCGAGGATGCGTACAATAGAGTTCGCTATGATATTTTGATGACCGCACTTATGGAGAAGGGGGTCAATCCCTGGTTGGTGAACTGTATAGCAGCCGTCCTGCATTCTCGTCGGGTTTTTCTCCGTCTGGGTGCATGGACCTCAGAGCCACATATTGTAACCCCGGGACTGCCACAGGGATCCGCAATCTCACCAGTGCTCTTTAATGTGTATACGAGCAAGATTGCAAACCTAGAAGCACAAGGGGTTGGAAGGATACTAACATTTGCAGATTATATTCTTGCATATAGGCAGGAGAGAAATAGGGATCAAACAGTCCAGGAGCTACAGGTGACAGTAGACAAAGTGATTGACTGGTGCACTGAAATGAGTGCTGTCATCCACCCGGAAAAGGCGGCTGTTTTGAGGTGCTGGACAACAGGATTGTGAGAGATGAAGCCCCAAACCTCACGATAGATTAGAGAAGCGTCAACAGAGAGAACAAACTGAAGTATCTGGGAATCACATTTGACAGGAGTCTGTCTTTCAAGGACCATGTGGAGACGGTTGTGACAAGATCTCAAAAAGAACTCAATGCACTTAAAACTATGGTTGCAATGGATACAGAGCAGTGAATGCTCTTCACACTATACCACCACTTGATCCTCTCAGTGATTGATTATGGACTAGGACTGCTCACTGTCTCAAAGAGGCAGCTGGTGAAATTAGAGCGCATACAGAACGAAGCTATGCGGGTCATTCTAGGATGCACCCGAGACACCCCAGTAGTGTGTATGCGTTACATCCTTGGTCTGCCTAATGTTGCTGGTAGGCACAAGGTGATGCAGGCGAAGGCATACGTCAGAGTAGCTGCAGACACAGATCATCCGTTGCATGAGTCGCTGGACGTAGTGAAGGGTCAGAGACTGATAAGAGGGAAATCATGGATGGCTCAGGCGGAGGATACGATCAGACAGGAGTGCCCGTTGGAGAACATCAGGCGAGGAGAGGAGTGGGTCAGAGTGCCAGCCGAGCAGTTAGACTTGTGCAGAGTTATAATCACATTGAGCCGGGAGTGCAGGGAGTGGCCAGCAGGGGCCACGGAAGTGAAAATTCAGCAACTAATTCAGGATAATGCTCGCTCAGGTGATGTGATTATCTACACAGATGGGTCGGTGTTGAGAGGTACGAGAAGTGCCTGGGGATTCTTAGCAAAAGCTAATGGTCGACGTTTGGTGCAGGAAAGCCTGGCGTATGATGACACAACATCTAGCTTATGAATGGAGGTGGAGGCGGTCAATGCAGCTTTCCGCTGGATAGAGAACACGATACATACACACATTGTGATTGTAACTGACTCAGAAAGCATGCTGAGGAGGGTGAGGACAGGCAGGCTTCGTGTGAAGTGGCTTGCTTGACTTCGGAGGTCACGGGTAGCAAGCATCACCTGGATCTTTACTCCGGACATGCCGGTGTGCTGGGAAATGAACAGGCGGACAGATTGGCTGGCTCGGCAAAACTTGGTGGAGTATTGATACATGACAAGACAGACGTGGTTGCGGCCTTGTGGGAGCACGTGTACACCTCGGAGGAGCAAATGGATCACCATAGTCTGGTAAGAATGAGGCAGCGAGGTGTGACGAGGGGATCTGGCCGATGCTCGACGCTCAGAGGAAAGGCGAGACGGACATATAATCATATTGCTACTGGAACTATTAGTGTTGGAACTCTTCGCTGGCTGCTGAGGATGGGGACGGAGCGCTTATGGGAATGTCCCGAATGCTGTCATGTCGATTCCTAAATCATTCAATCAATCAATCAATCATTATATTTGCAACAGAGGCGAGCTGCCCTTGAACTCTTATTTTTATAGTCCATTCCGTGTGACGTTGGTGATCATGCCTTCCGTTTCGTGTACTGCCAATCATTTTTGTTTTGTTTTGCTATGATCCTTCCTTGCCCCGATGTCAAACTGTCCAATATCTTCTTTCTTGGTCTCCTCTTGCCTCTCTTACCCTCCAAATTTTCCGTTGTGACGACATACTACAAAATTCTTCTTCTCATGACATGAACAAAGATTGTCGACTGTCTACTTCTGATGGGAGTAATCAAATCTTTATGTTAGTTCACGTATACTTGCTGGTTAAAGTCTCAAGTTTCACCTCGGTAGGCTGAGGGTTTCTTTGCAGAAACAATGGCCGAGTTCAACCACCAGTATGGTTACTGCTAAGAAGGAAAGCAATGGCAAATTATCTTCTCATCAGATAACAACATCGTGTATTTTCACAATTTATTTATTCAACTTGAAAGGCAGCTAGATCCTAATTACTGTTTGTAATCAAAATGAGGATGAAGGTACAAACAGACAAGGGAGGCTATCGGTATAATCTTTAGTGTTTCCATTTGGTGAGTTACCTTACTGATGTTCTTAACACAATCAGAACCTAGTCTAAGTATGAAACCAAGCTAATGAAAATGACTGTTGGTTTAATTTCTTGTTCAGTTGGTTATTTACTGCAGAAATATTTATGATTCAAGTAAACATGCTTGTATATGTCGAGACAAACTATTTTAGTGTCTATCCGACCAAAATAATACCGGTCCGCATTCACTGTGTATAAGAAATGAAGCAGTGTTTAAATACACAACAAGTGACATAATGAGATACAAGCGACACAAAACCTGCAGGAGTAACTGGTTTACTAGTAAATGCAAATAAAGGATCATTTCTCCTAAATTGAGGCATGGTAGATGTGCCGTGCTAGAACCATATATGTATATATCCCCAGGCACTCGACGTGTGATGTTGTCAGAGTTGAGTTGACTCAAGAATGATATCACAGCTCTCGAGACATTCCCATACGTGCTCTATCCTCATCTTCAACGGCCAGCGAAAAGTCTCAAAACTAATGTTACCAGTTGCAGTCTAATTATGTGTACGTTTTGCCTTTCTTCCGAGTACTGAGTGTCGGCTAGATCCTCTGGTCACTCCCTGTCGAACCATCATCTCTAGGCTATGATGATGTTTCTATTCTTCCACCAAATACACATGATCCAAAATACACTGACTACATGTGCCATATCGTACACTAAAACACCATCTATCATAGCACATTTCCAAACGCACCAGCATGTCCTGGGGGAAAGATCCAATGGATACTGCCTATCTTTAATTTTTGAAATGACACATGCCATTCTGAACAAAGTAAGACAGCTCTTCACCTTTCTCAGCATGCTCTCTTAGTTCGTTTCAATAAAATGTATGTGCTTTTTTTCTATCTGCCAGGAGTACGCAGCAGTGATTATCTCCATCCCCATTCTCAGACTAGATATCGTTGTACCATATTCCAGACTCCTCTACACTAAACACCATCCTTTAACCTTCGCGACGACACCTCGGGCAATTATTTTGCCCCTTAGCACATAGCCATCCTAAAGGATTACATCTCCTGAGTGCGAACTGCCGTGAATCAGTTATTACACTTCTCATTCAATGCAGCCTACTGAACAATCCCTGCACTACCGGTCCAGTGTGGTAATGATCCTGCACAGGTATGACTTTTCCTTTGGCATTCTGGCCCACTTCTCTCCTCTCCCAATATTCTTCTATGATTGTGATTTATATCTGAGAGGTCAATGATGTTACATGTCCTGCGAAAGTGGAGAAAATATTGGCCACTGACATATGCCTGGGTCATTGACATTGAGGTGAGTGACCTTTGTAGCGAGACTACGAGAAAAACAACTAGCCCTGAGTAATAATGGTAAGGGTGAGTGCAGACCCCCCAGGGTGGATGGGGGGAGAGCAGAGTATTTTTGTGTGAAGTCAGGGGACTTCAGGACAGTTGATGTTTTGGCGCCGAGCAGATCGGTGGTCGAAGAAGTGGGAGCTTAGACTGACTGCGGTCAGATCTTTTGTTGTGTTGTTCTCCCAGTTGTGAATGCAGGCCTAAACCCAGTGGGGGTTGGATAGTTAATGGAGGCCTGAACCCAGAGAGGGTTGAATAGTTAGTGGAGGCTAGACCCAGTGTGTATGTGTATTATGTGAAATTCAGCCGTGGATAGTAGCTGGATTACCTGTCTTGTGGATTTGATATGAAGCAGGCTTGAGAAGGCAGTGGTGTGTGCTGGTTAAGTTGTGAGGAGGATATTTATATTCTATGGATTATATTGTTTCTGTATATAGAGTTGTGTTCCGTTTGTCCGTGTTCTTTCTGCAATAAAGGAGTATGTGCGCCAACTCAATCTTGTTTAATGACTGGTGAATGTGCACTGCACCGTGAGTTATATTGTAAGACAGTTAGATAGCTCAATTGACACACCAGGAGTATCGTTACCTAGACAACGACCATATCAAGCACTTATCATCAAGAACTTCGTGATAATATCTGGGAGGCTTCGTCCGATCAAGAACAAGATAGACATTGTTGTCAATCTGAGATATCTGTGGGCTCTTCGCTGAGAGAGGAGTTATTATCTGGTGACTTCGTTCCATCAAACTAACAAACCCTTGACAAGTTGGATATTATTGCTTAAAGAAATTAATGTGAACTCTTCGGTGTGTGCGCCAGATAATTCACACAGACAGACGGGAGTAAATACTCAAGTTAGCAGACAGTTCACGTGAAGGTCATTACAGGTAAATTTGATACCAACGGTATCGCTGAAGCTAGCGGGGGCGTCAGAGAATTAACACGGCACAGATCAACCGGGAGAGTGGACTACGGTGACGGGGTAGTCACTAGTCACAAACAGCACGGAATGTCGGGTTGAGACGACAGGCGCTTGTGTTTATAGGTCAAGCTAACAGCACAGGTGAAAAGTCGCGTGAACAAAACGGTGTTTGCGACAAGAGCGTATCAGCACAGTTGGACAGTATCGCTGTCGGTGATAAAGACAGGATTGAAATTCAAAGATAACAGACAGTGAGCAACTTCGTTGCGAAGTTTTGTGCGTGGTGAGACATTCTGTGTGTGTGCGAAGGACAACGCAGGGTGTGGTCGCAGGTCGACAGGTCAAGATTGGTCGACGCAGTTAATAGGACGGGTGGGACACCAGCGACCAGGTACTGGGGAAGTACATGTTTGAAAACCTCTCGGGAAGGGGAGATTTACATGGATGTCACAGAATTGACATTTGCTGATTCACCGGGAGGGGTAACAGACGGGGGGGGGGGGGGGAGTGACAGTACCCCTACCACAGCCGTGTTGGGGCTGAGAAGGTTGTGTGGAAAGTGTTTACTAAGGATTTTTCCACTAACGGTAATAAAGAGAAATTCAGCTCACAGTGTGAGTCAGGGTGGGATATGGAGTAAAGATACTCAGGAAATTTTCAGGCCTATTGTGGTCAAGATGACTCATTGTGAATGAACAAAACAAGGTGTTTGGAACGAAACCAGACTTTATGTTCGTCTTTGTGAATCCCGTTGTGATCATTACTCTGTAATCAGCAAATATTTTGACAACGAATGATGACGTGGCAGCTTCGCGAGCATGGTTGCATACAGTTGTTAAAAAGAACTGACGATAAAGATCTAAAGCGTTGGACATTTGCTGTTATTATTTGTTTTTCTCTTGGTGAATCCATAACATATATGATACATCTAAGCGCCATCTCTGCAACTAAGGTATAAAGACGTTTGGATTATTACTTTGTTATCACCACGTCCAGGGAAAGTAACACCATATCGAAAGAACATTTTGGATAATTACTATTTACCGTCAACATTTCCGACAGTTGGATATGGTGATCACAACGCGAAATGAAGTAACCACTCAATAAAACAACAAGTCGCTTTGGAATCTAGCGTCGTAGACATTTCGGAAAATTTAACACATATATTTCCAGCATATTGTGGGAAACTATTAAAATCGAACTTTTGACGACGGATTAATAAGCACATATTTGTCGGCCAACCATCTGGACATTTTGTTTGCTCTCATCGTTTTAACTGTCGTTATCGTTTGTGTACTTATATATATGTGGCCACACAGTGAAAGCAGGATCAGAAGTGCATGAAGGGGGAAGTCTGAAGCTGCACCATAGAGTCGTTAATGATAGGCCAGCGTTAACAATTAGGGATTCCGGATGTACGTCTATCGGAGTGAAGAAAAGTTTAGTAGATCCCTCGGAGTACACAGGCAAACATATTAAAAGCATAACATTTAACGGGACAGTAGAATTCTACCCATTAGCCGTAATAACAGTGAAAACACCATACATCACAGGAAGAGTGACAGCGTGTGTGCTAGACTCACCAGTGGCGGATCTGATCATCGGAAATGTGCCAGTAGTAAAAGATTGTACAGAAGAGGAGGTAGCTTATTGGGACCAAAAACATAGTGTAAGCAGTAACGAGGTAGTTACCAAAAGAAAACCTAAATTAGAGAGTATAGCTGAAGTAGAAGAGGCACTTGAAGTAGACATAGGGACTGAGAAAAAGGGTAGTACAGTTGAGCAGGTGAGAAGGAAATCTCAGAGTCAAGATACTACTCTGGACAAATGTTTCCAAGGGGGTAGTTGAGTAGAACATAGGCAGTCAAAGAAGGGTAGATGGTGCTTCGAGAGGAAGAACAATGTTCTCACTTGCGGGTTTTCAGATGGCGGAACTGCACGTGGGCAAGTAGTAGTACCCTTAGCACGTAGTGACCGAGATACTAGATCAGCTCAGGATAGTGCATGGGCAGCGCACACATGTATAAGGCGTATGCAGCAGAGAGCAAGGTGCCAGGGATATGGGCCAAGATTGAATAAAGAGTTCAGACTAAACAGAGACTCCAGTGTAACGGTGCAATATGCAGATAGGAGAGTTGAGTCAGGCCAAAAGATTGGTGCGACATCACTGACCCAGGGTTAGGGATAGCATACAGGCGTTGTAAATATATGGGAACCATGAGTAATGGGTACAAAAAAGGTAGATACATCATCGACAGAAATAGATGGAGGTTTGATGCAAGAAAAGAACCACCTGATACAGGGTCGGTACACAAATAGATTGTGTCTTCTTGAGGATGTTAATAGACTTGCAGGTACACAGATATTATGTTCCCTATGATATGTTTATTATTATTATTATGTGAGATACTAGTCATGTATTGGTACACAAGATGGAAAGTTGTTGGTATTGATGTGTGGGGAATAGGGGAGTGTACTATGAGCATTCGATGTATTATTTAGTGTGGTAGCGAGAGTGAAATGTAGTCATACTTAGGGCTACCCAGGCATTATGTCTGGGTCATAATTATTATGCTCCCAACGTTTGAAAACGAAGTTTTCTTTTAAGAGGGAGGTAATGACATATGCCTGGGTCAATGACATTGAGGTGAGTGACCTTTGTAGCGAGACTACGAGAAAAACAACTAGCCCTGAGTAATAATGGTAAGGGTGAGTGCAGACCCCCCCCCCCCCCCCCCAGGGTGGATGGGGGAGAGCAGAGTATTTTTGTGTGAAGTCAGGGGACTTCAGGACAGTTGATATTTTGGCGCCGAGCAGATCGGTGTTCGAAGAAGTGGGAGCTTAGACTGACTGCTGTCAGATCTTTTGTTGTGTTGTTCTCCCAGTTGTGAATGCAGGCCTAAAACCCAGTGGGGGTTGGATAGTTAATGGAGGCTTGAACCCAGAGAGGGTTGAAAAGTTAGTGGAGGCTAGACCCAGTGTGTGGGTGTATTGTGTGAAATCCAGCCGTGGATAGTAGCTGGATTACCTGTCTTGTGGATTTGATATGAAGCAGGCTTGAGAAGGCAGTGATGTGTGCTGGTTAAGTTGTGAGGAGGATATTTATATTCTATGGATTATATTGTTTCTGTATATAGAGTTGTGTTCCGTTTGTCCGTGTTCTTTCTGCAATAAAGGAGTATGTGCGCCAACTCAATCTTGTTTAATGACTGGTAAATGTGCACTGCGGGGGTGAGTTATATTGTAAGACAGTTAGATAGCTCAATTGACACACCAGGAGTATCGTTACCTAGACAACGACCATATCACGCACTTATCATCAAGAACTTCGTGATAGCCACCTACTCCACTTTACTTTCAGACCTGCAACATGTGATGGCGCTATTACATCATGAATCAATAGCAGTGAACTACTTCGGGACAATTAAAACATATAAATATAAATAAAATGCAATAAAACCACTCCCGTTCAATAACAAAAGTAAGTAAGTAAAGGACCACTTTCCTTGTCATTCAGTTCAGTTCAGTATTTACGAGAATAAAAATAAAAATTAGGCCTCGTTCAACCCGCTTCGTCAGTCTCGGTTATAATTGAGGTCCGATTTTTGTGTGGATCCACGTCATGTGGCCTATTAGATATGTAACGCAAGGCATACGTTTTTAAACCGACTGGCATCGAATGGGTAATGCATTCAGCCACAGGATGACTACTATCTATTTTGCAGGACTAGGCAAGTTAATATATTTAGACTCTGAAGACGGCAGATCAGTAGTTACATGTTCACAAAGCTTAATAAATGTTCTACATGTGTCAAACTCAAGGCCCGCGGGCCACATCCGGCCCGCCGTACAATTATATTAGGCCCGAGAGGTCTCAATCGACGGCCCAGCAGAGAATATTTTTTTTTTTTTTATGGTCACGATATACAGTGCAGATCAAATTCCCCAATTAGCAGCCTTCCGAATGATAGGCAAACTATGAGCGTTCTCGCTTCGATCAGAATAAGCGAAAATAAAAGTTATGTAGTGAGTTAGTGTTCGTCATTATAGTTACCTAGCAACGTTCAGATGCTCGTTTTGGATTGGCGCATAAAAATTGAAATTAGCATAGTGCTCGGATATTACATCATCTTTTCCACTACGGCTAACCTGAAATCAATCAAGCGTCTGTCGGTAGATTCACAATCTTTTAAATTCAAAGCTTGCCTTTAAAATGGCCAAGAGATAAGTTGATTCTGAAAACAGAGCCTTTCAAAACCGCTGCGAGGCTGAATATATATAAACAAAATTAAGCGCATGTCCTTCACAGGACGTAGCAGTCAACTCCAGCATTTTCGCTGTTCATGATTCCTGGGTAAATTTTACGTTCAGTAGTTTGCCATTGCTTTCTGAACGACCGGCTTCTATACCTTTTTCGAAAAAACCAGCACCGCTGTGTTTCGAACCCGGGTATACGGGCTCAAAAACCGCGTTCGCAAGCCCGTAGCCACAGAGACCGATTGGCCGAATATATGTTTACTAATATTGGCGGTGCCGGCTTCGTGGCTTAGAGGTTATGACTTTTCTCCGTAATCTCGTATACTCTCGTCGGTAACGTGATGACGGTGAGAATCAGCAGTGGTTCGAATCGCATCGGTAACTTACGGGGTATGTGAGCCGGCCGCTCAGAAAGCAATGACAAACTACTGAGTGTAATCTTGCCAAGAAATCAACATACAGCTGAAAGATGCTGGTGTTGACAGCGATGTCCTGTAAAGGATATGCAAAATAAAAAAATATTGGCGGTAAACCTGTGCGTCTAATTTGAGGAGATAATTTGGCTGTGATCAAAGAATATAATATGAGACGGTACAATGTGAATAAATATCAAGACAAGTTAAACAGCTTGAATGCAGAGCAGAAGCTACAGAATGTAGAAGAATTGAAGAGGCATCTAACATCACAGCAGAAGATTTCACCAAAGCAAAATCACAAACAGATGCTGCAGTCAAAGCAAGTTTTTTTTTTGTCAGAGGAGATCGCAAAATCATGCCCACCATTTACAGAAGGAGAGTTTCTGAAGCGCTGCATGATGAAAGTGTGTGACATCTTGTGTTGAGACAAAATGCAGATGTTTGCAAAGGTAAGCCTTAGCAGAAATACGGTTGTTGATCGGGTTTGTGAGATGACCACTGATGTGAAAACACAGCTGATAGAAAAAGGCAAATACTTTGTTGCATTCTCCCTTGCTGTCGATGAAAGTAATGACACTACTGACACCGCACAGCCCACCATCTTCATCCGTATAATGGACTCCAGCTTGAATGTTACAGAAGAAATATTGGATTGGACATGAAATCCATGTATGGGACAACGACAGAAAAAGACATTTTTAACAACGTATGTCAAAGTTTAACCAACATAATCCTGCCTTAGGACAAACTTGTTGGACTGACAACAGATGGAGCACTGGCGATGTGTGGCGAAAAAAGTGGACTAGTTGGAAGGATGTGGTTAGAGATGCAGGGGAATTGTACTGGTAAACTTATAGCATATCACTGTACCATACACCAAGAATATTGCCTTCATCGAACATTTGATTTGGTCATTCGTGAGGGTTTGTTCAAAGCACTAAAGAAAATTGGCTGCCCACCAACTCTTCTGTCCATTGTGGAATCGTTCCACCTAGGCATGAAGGGTATACTCAAGTTTGATGGTGCAACTTCAGATCAGAAGAATTTGAAATCAACAGTGGAGTTAAGCAAGGTTGTGTACTACACCCCCCTCCCCCCCCCCCCCCCCACACCTCTTTGGAATATACATTTCACTTCTACTGAAATATGCCTTTCGAGATCAGGATGCCGGAATATACATTAACTCACGCTCAGATGGCGGCCTCTATAATGCTCAGAGATTGAAGGCCAAGGCCAAATTTATGAGGGTACTAATCAGATAGTTGCTTTTTGCGGATGATGCTGTAATTACGACCCACTCTGATGAAGAATTACAACATCTACTATCTGCATTCTCCAATGCTTGTGCTGAATTTGGTTTAACAATTAACAAAAAGAAGACACACATTGTGTCACAAGGTGCACATGGGGTACCATCAATCTTTATTGACGACGCCGAAATGGAGATAGTAGACCATTTTACATATCTAGGATCAGAGGTAAATAGCAAATTATCCCTAGATCAGGAAATCAACATCAGGATTGGTAGGGCAGCAACAACAATGAACATGTTAGCAAAAAGAGTCTGGGAGAACAGAAAACTTACTGCCAAAACCAAAGTCCTCGTTTACCAAGCCTGTGTCATTAATACTCTTCTTTATGGCAGTGAAACCTAGACAACTTACACCAAATGAAACGTTTAAACAGCTTTCATATGCGGTGTCTGCGAAGAACACTTGGTATTAAGTGGCAAGGCAAAATCACAAATATTGAAGTATTGGAAAGGTCAGCTTATGTGACGATGTGTTCTATACTCAGTCTTCGTAGACTTAAATGGATAGGACATGTTAGGAGGATGGACGATGGTAGAATACCAAAAGACATCTTTTTTGGTGAATTACAGAAGAGTAGGAGATCTCAGGGTCGGCCTCTACTACGATACAAAGAAGTGTGTAAGCGGGACATGAATGATACAGGCATTGATAATGCACATTAGGAGCAAGTCGCCGCTGAACGTGTTGCATGAAGGGCAACTATCAGAAATGGAATAAAGACACAGGAGAAAATTATTGCAGATAAAGCACACATAGAGCATGTGAGAGTAAGATGGTGCATGATGGTGGAAATGACCATGTTTTCACACGTATCCACTGTGAACAAACATTTACAGCACGAATTGGCCTTATCAGCCACACTCGCCACCTTCGCAATGACAATTCTTGTTCTAATCTCTTCAAGGCATCTCCCATCATATGTTATAACTGTTCCGAGATAACTGTATCGATTCACTTGCTTAAGAATATGCCCATTTACTCATATTTCACATTGTGGTATGTCCATTGCCATTGCGAAGGTAGCCTTTTGCAAGATGGAAAACATACTGACCAATAAAAAGATATCAACTGAAACGAGAAAAAGAGTGTTGAAGTGTTACATAGAACCTATAATTTTGTATAGATGTGAAGCGTGGACAATGAGCAGCCAAGCTGAAAAAAATCTGATGGCTGTGGAAATGTGGTTTCTTAGGAAAATGCAAAGAATACCATGGACAGACAGAAAAACCAATGAACAAGTCCTTCAAGAAACAAATGGAGATCGTAAACTGATTAGAGTCATTAGACGTAGACAGTCACAAATTTTTGAACACGTTATGAGAAGAAATGACTTTTAGAACTTTGTGACAACTGGCAAGATCGAAGGGAAGAGACCAAGGGGAAGACCCAAAAGTAAATACCTGGATGTCTTGGCCGCATGGCACGGTCGAGACAGGAACACGTAGCTGATCCATACTCCGGTGATCGAGTGAGATGGCAGAACATGACCGCCCACGCTTATCGGCATGGCACATGATGGATGGATAGATTTCCTTCTTCCCAGTGACGACCATAATCTGTCTTCTTACTATTTAGTTTTAATCCTAGTTGTTCACTATGTGCAACGACAGCATCTACTAAATGTTGCAGGTCCTGTTCATTGTCTGCAATCAAGACTGTATCATCTGCATATCTAATGTTATTGATGTATCTATTGATGTATCGTACCCCAATGTTGATTCTTTCCGTTCTTCTATATTTCTGAAAATATTTTCACTGTACAGGGAAAAAAGATCTGAAGACATTACACATACCTGTCTCTTTTAATAGGCTGATATTGACCTACATCGTTCTCTGTTCTGATGGCAGCTTGTTGTTTCCAATATATGTTTTTTTTTTACAAGTCTAAGGTCTTTTCCATCAATTTGTAGATCTTCAAGCATCCTTATCATGTCGCCATGTCTCACTTTATCGAAAGCCTTTGTGTAGTCAATACAGCAGAGATATAGATCTTTGTTTACTTCTATAGAACGTTCAGTTATTGTTCTCAGTATATATACATTTACTGTACCCTTGCCTTATACAAACCCGCATTGTTCTTCTCCTATTTCGGGTTGTATTTTCTTCCTAACTCTTTGCATGATAATTCTCAGCAAAATCTTCGTGATGTGGCATATTATACTAATTGTTAGATGTCGATCACATTCAAAGGCTCCTGATGTCTTCGGGATTGTAATAAATATAGAATTATATAATTCAGGAGGTATATCTCCAGTATCGTATATTGCGTTCAGCTGCCAGGTGAATGGTCTATTCCATATTCTTCTAAGGCATTGATCATTTATATTGTGATGTTATCTTTACCCGGGGTCTTTCCAGTTTTCATATGGTTAAGGGCATTCTGAACTTCCATGTTCAAAATTGATGGTCCTTTGTTATTATTCCGAAGATCATATTGTTCTTTTCTTGTATCATCGTAAAGGTCTGTTACATAATCTGACCATGCCTGTAAAATCAGATCTTTTTTTATTATGACTTTGCCATCTTTGTTTTTTAGGCAACCTGTTGATGTGTGTGTTCTTTTGTTAGTGACGTCATTAATTCTTTTGTGCATTAATTTGGTATTCCGGGCGTTGTGTTGGTTTTCAATTTTCTTGCAATGTCCCTCAAGCCATGTTTCTTGTGCCTCTTTGCATAGCTTCCTAATTTTCCTGTGAATCTCTTCATATTTTCCCTTGTCATTTTTGTTATTTCTTCTTATTTCCATGAGTTGTAAGATGTCTTCTGTCATCCATTTCTTGCGTCCTATTATCTTTATTTTTGGGATGGTTGTTTCCGCATCTTGGTTGACTGAATTCTTTAATATTTCCCATTGGGCACTGACGTCTTGAAATAATATTTCCATATCGGACAATGCATCGAATCTGTTCTTTACCTCTACGTTGAATTGATCTTTTATCTCCTCACTCTTCAGTGCCTGTAGATATAATTTTGTGTTTCTTGGTGTATATTTGACTTTCTTTAATTTTATATTTAAATTTCTTAAGATTAATCTACGGTCGCTATAGCAGTCTGCGCTTGGTATAGTTTTTGTGACTTTTAAGGCATTTCGAAATCTTCTGTTGATGATAATGTAATCAATCTGATTTCTGATCTTATGATCAGGAATCCTCCATGTCCATAATCTCCTTGGGTGCTGTTTACACCAGGTGTTTCCAATAATCAAATCTTGCTCTTTTGCTCACTTTACAAGTCTGCAACCTTTTTCGTTCTGTTCCCCTACTAGCCTACTATGCACCCGCCCTGTTGATTTCCAACTTTATCATTCAAGTCACTCATTATGATATTTACTTCAGAATTCTTGCATTTCTTGAAGGCTTTCTCTAAATCAATATAACATTCATCAATGCTGTCGTCACTACTATCTGCTGTTGGTGCATAAGCTTGATTGACGTTTACATCAAACGGTCTTCCACTCAACTTCACCAGTAACACTCTCATACAGTCCAATATCCTGTGATCGAATTTGATCTCTATGTATCCATTGTAATTGCTACTCCTCGCTGTTGTTTCTCTCCACCAGAGTAGAGTATTCTATATTCCTCAGATGTTATAATGCCCATTCTTGTCCACCTGGTCTCACATATATCTAACAGGTTAATATTTAATCTTCTCATTTCATTCTTAATGTTATCAAATTTTCCATCCCCACTCATAGTTCTTACATTCCAAGTTCCTACTTTCAATGTTGATACTCTTTTGCACTCAGTCGCATGCAGACGGTCTGGAGTCGCCTGGTGCACATGACTACCTCTACCGCGCGAGCCTGCTCCTGTGGAGCACCCATTTACGCCGTTTCTCTGATTATCGATAAGACATGATATTCTTGGCATTTGTAAACAAGGTAGTTTGCCATCGCTTTCCTTCCTAGCAGTGACCTTACTGGTCGATGACCGTAGCCATTGTCTCCCAAAAATGAGATCCCCTGTCTACCGTCGTGAAGTTGGGGACCATAACCTACAACTATCTGATGGTTGCTCTTCAACTTCATCCACCACCTGCACACACACACACACACACACACACACACACACACACACACACACACACACACACACACACACACACACACACACACATACACACACAAACACCCACACACAAACAAATATATATATATTCTTCTTCGTCTTCTTCTTCTTCTTTTTTTTTCTTCTTCTTCTTCTTCTTCTTCTTCTTCTTCTTCTTCTTCTTCTTCTTCTTCTTCTTCTTCTTCTTCTTCTTCTTCTTCTTCTTCTTCTTCTTCTTCTTCTTCTTCTTCTTCTTCTTCTTCTTCTTCTTCTTCTTCTTCTTCTTCTTCTTCTTCTTCTTCTTCTTCTTCTTCTTCTTCTTCTTCTTCAGCGTTCCGAGCCATTGAGGTTCTTTGCTGCAGATACAATCCGTCTCCATTCGTCTCTCTGGTTGAACCTCTCTTGCCAGTCGTTGATTCCAAGTGCTTGTAGGCGTATATATATATATATATATATACACTAGCTGACCCGGCCCGGCTTCGCCCAGACCCTGGAGGGGATCTATCTATCTATCAGTCTGTCTGTCTGCTTGTTTGTCTGTCTGTCTGTCTGTCTGGCTGACCCGGCCCGGCTTCACCCAGTCCCTGGTGGGGAGCATCTCATTTAATTAATATAAGTAGTCATATAAGCTCTCCCGTTCCCGACTATCTGTCTGTCTGTCGTCTGACCCGGCTTCACCCAGTCCCTGGTGGGGAGCATCTCATTTTATTCATATACGTAGTCATATAAGCTCTCCCGTTCCCGACTATCTGTTTGTCTGTCTCTCTGTCTGTCTGTCTGTCCCGGCCCGGCTTCACCCAGTCCCTGGTAGGGAGCATGTCATTTAATTCATTCATATAAGTAGTCAAATAAGCTTCCGTTCCCGACTATCTGTCTATCTATCTGACCCGGCGTGGTTTCGCCCAGCTCCTGGCGCACAGTAACTTAAAAGAATGTCCTTCCACACACCATTCATTATTTTTAATGAAAACTGTTTTTATTCACCGACATGACAGTTGATAAGTTTTGTAAGCAGAAAAAGATGGGTTAAAATGTTATGCATAATGCATTATTTTTATGCAAACTTTAAAAATACCTTAAAGATTATATCATTATTTAATATAACCCATATGCCTAAAAATAACTATAGACAAAGAGTTTAACAATAGTGCAGGTAAGTCCAACAATATGACTATAAAGTATATAGAAATGTTATTAAACGTTATGCCCCTTGAAATAACTTTTCTAGAGTGAAGTCCCCCTGCTATATAGACATTATATAATGAAAATGGAAAAGTAAATGTTATTAAATAAGTAGAAGATTTTACATTAAGAAATTATTATAGTCGGTTGCACAGGAATGAAAGGAAGACGTGTAGAAAATTTCATCTCAATCGGATGTACCGTTATCGAACGCATCCAAATCCATAAACCCACAAACAAACAAACATACACTCTGTTTTATATATATATATATATATATATATATATATATATATATATATATATATCTTTGGCTGGGTGAAAGACCTCTATGTGCTAAGACATTCAAAATACTACAGATAACTCGATGAACGATTGGAGCTACGGAGTTCGAGCTTTGTGCGACGCTTTCGTCAGGTCGCTCTGCGGAAAGACACCGGCCCTTAATGGAATAACACCCGGTGCACTGAAGTAGATCCTCTCTAGTTTTAAAAATTTTGATTTCGATGAATAAATGAAATAAACACACAGATACAGGTGAACGGTTCGACCGAAGTCTTTATCAACGAAACAACAAGAACTAAACGGTCAAAATTTAATAAACGAACAATATATATATGTGTGTACTTCCTTCCCAAGGCGCTGGCCAGATCAAGGACAATGAAAACTGAACGCTGCAAATGAAAATATCGAATGAGTGTGGATTTTAGGTAACTGGAAGGGAAAGAAACGAAATGAAAAATGGAACCAACAATATCCTTTTGAAACAACTCTAAATGACAAACTTCAATGAATTCTGTAGGATTTGCAGAAGAGTGTATTTCGTGTAGAAAATACGATTGCAGATATAGGATGATTCCAAGCGAACGAAGACAAGAAACATGAGATAAAAACGCGCCAAAACATCCATCTAAAGTGGCATAAATCAATGTTTGATGTCTGCTCACTATATATAAATAACAGGATGTTTTTAAATTAAAAACATTAAAAGAAATTAAAGACATTTTCTAATTATAATATGAGTAGACATAGTTTTCAATATAGAAAGGTATAATAAAATAAAAGACGTGACGATGCAAAAATGTCCATTTACATTATAATTTCTGACAAATGTATAAGTTGCGACATACTGCCCTTGATTCACAGTCGGCCTCTTGGCCTATGTGTAAACAGGCGCATACAAGCGCGTCTAAATTTGATGTTACACAGACTGTAGATGATGGGATTAACGGCGCTGTTCACAAAATACAGCCTGTAGAAAAAATTGAAAATTGATAACTCCGCCATGTTCAGGCTGGCGTACTTGTCAGGTCGTCGGTTTTTTAGAATTGTTAACGCTAAAAAGGGAATAAAACCCAATACAAAGATGGCGCTGATAATTATCAACATAGCCGTCATTCGACCTAGCGGTTTGCTTCTTTTGGTTTTTCTGTTGTTACCCAAAGAGTTTGATTTGGATGCACGTTTGGGAGTGACCGTCTTCAGCTCTGTCTGTTGTTTCTCCGCAATTTGCTCATTCTTACAATGTGAAGAATTTCGTGTTGTCCGTTTGTTCTGTGTGAATTTGTTGTCAACACTTGATTCATGTGGATTCTGCACTATGGTGTCTTGTTGTGTTTGAGGCTGGTCCAGAGTATAATGGATCGGTTCGTTTATTTGAGCTGCAGACTGGTTCGAGGATGCACTCATTTTAACATTCATATTTAAGGATGATTCAGCTTTATAGGTACTGGTCATGTACGTTTCTTGATTTTTGCCTTCTAAACTTTCCTCGTTGGAGCCAATATCCGAATTGGTAACTTTGTGATTAATTACTCCTGAACTTGTCACTTCAGTGCTAATTTCTTCCGAGTGTCTCATATTCTGGCTATTTTCTTCCCAACTAATACTTCTTGAATGTTCAGTTGTGTCACTGTCTGCTGTCGAAGCAAATGCACTCAATACAATAGGTGTCTGGCTGGCATAAGCACTACTACGGCTTCCTCTTTGTCTCAAATAGCACAAAACTGCCATCAGTCTTCTGTTATTTGCAGAGTTCGTCTCTATCTGTTCGACATCTGCCATCAGCTCTTGGTTAGTTAAATCGGATGGCTGTCTCTGACGTTTTGATGGCTTGTTTTCTATACCCACGGCTGGCCCCGTGTTTGTAAATTCTACATTTCTCTTTCGTTTCGAACAGTTAATAATGGAGTCACTTTGTTTGCTATGTTTCCAAGCAGTCACACCAATGAGAGTATACAAAATCACCATTGAAGAACTTAATACAACATACAGAAGAATGAATAGAAGATTGTTCATAAGTGGCCAAATCGTATAAAAGTAATGATCGTCAGCGAGACATTCATATCCTTTAATGTTAGCACACGGGGTCTCCTTCGTCTTAACACCATAGATGATCGTGTAGGGTATGCTGACCAGGAATGCAATGAAAGCAGCGGCTAGGCTAGCAAATATTGCTTGTTTTATTGTCACCTGCCACTCGTGTGGATGACATACTTTTCTATACCTGCAGACAGAAAGAACATCAATGTTGTTTAAATATTTTTGGGGGGTTAAAAATAGGAGACGCTTGAGCGGGGCTGGCGTAGTGGTTCATACAATGAATAAATCACCCCTCCCCCCTCCTTTTTATTTTCTTCCAAAACAAAAGCAAAATGATTATATGGTAAGTTTTACTAGAACACTACCTCAAGTAACAAAGTGGACGTTGCGGTTAAAGCTTTCGTCAGCACAGGAAAGAAACAAACACACACCGGCATAATTACATGTAAATCATCATCATCATCATCATCATCATCATCATCATCATCATCATCATCATCATCATCGTGTGTTATGCCGGTAAGCGGGGGCGGTCATGTTTTATAATCTCACTCGATCATCAGAATCGTGGATGAGCTCAATGTTCTTATCTCGACCTAACAACGTGGTCAAGCCATCCAGATATTTACTTCTCTGCCCTCCCCGTGTTCTCTTCCCCTCAATCTTGCCAATTGTCATCAAGATCTTAGCCTGTTTGCTTATTGTCCACGCTTCACGTCCATACAAAAGTACAGGTTCTATGTAACACTTCAACACTCATTTTCTCGTTGCAAATCTTTCCATTTGTCAGAATGGTTTCCTATATCTTTGCTTCATTGATTGAGGATTCGAATACATGGCAATCGAACCGCAAAGCAAGAGTGCTAGCCACTGCGGTTCCTCGGATCTCTTTGTTGGGAATGAAGTAGGGATTTATCACTTGTCAGTTAGACATTGTCATGTATGTGAAACTATAATTATGTCACATTTCCAGTAAGTAAAGATGAATCATGCTGGGAGGACATGGTTTGGGCGGGGGTGGGGGGGGTGGGGGGGGGAGGTCTGCTGAAGATAGAAAAGGCTAGGACTGTCTGTTGTGAGTTGCGTGAGTGTTTGTCCTTTATCATGGGATAAAAGGCAGCAGGAGAACAGAAACTAATCTTTTTACAAGGAATTCAGTATTGGCGCGAATTGGTTGTAGGGCTATACTTTCTGTGACAAAATGGCAATGTGAAGGGCAGTATAGACAATACCAGCCGCCCGTTCTTTCCCAAAGACATGGTAGGTGGCTGACTATCATGGATGTATTGCCACTGAAAGATCCGAAGAAACAATATTGAGCCTATATTCCATCAATCAATCATGTGCCATGCCGGAAAGCGTGGGCGGTCATGACTCGCCATTTAATTCGGTCACCAGAGTGGTGGATCAGCTCAGTGTTCCTGTCTCGTCCATGCCATGTGGCCAAGCCATCCAGGTATTTACTTCTCGGTCTTCCCCTTGGTCTGTTCCCTTCGATCTTGCCAGTTGTCACTAAGTTCTCCAATTCATTTCTATTCATAACATGTCCAAAAAATTCTGACTGTCTACGTCTAATTTCTCTAATCAATTTACGATTTTCATTTGTCTCCTGTAGTACTTGGTCATTGGTTTTCTGTCTGTCCATGGTATTCTTTGCATTTTCCTCAGAAACCACATTTCTGCAGCCATCAGATGTTTTTTTTTTTCAACTTGACTGCTAATTGTCCAAGTTTCACATCCATACAAAAGAACGGCTCTTTGTAGTACCTCAACACTATTTTTCTTGATTTATTTGGTTGTTTCGGGATTTGAGATTTATTAAATATTGAGCACAACCCACTACTTGCAACGCTGATCGTATTCTGGTATGAACCTAAGGCCTAGAATATCGATGATATTCATGATAATATCATGATATCGATGATATCCACATCGATTGAATGGACGTCAGTCGCGGCGATCGGGCAAATCATGAGCTACAGCCTACGATGGGTGACGTTGTAATATTCTGTTATAATAATTTGGCCGTGTCCATCGTGTGACGCGTGGTTACACACCCGCTTCACACGCCAGTGATCCGTTGTTTGTTTCCGGGTCTGGTCAAGGATATGCACTACTGACGAGCTCAAACGAGAGCGAAACTCGAGTCTAGTGCTTCCACATTGACATGTATAGGCCTTAGGTTCATACCAGAATACGATCAGCGTTGCCAGTAGTGGGTTGTGCTCAATATTTAATAAATCTCAAATCCCGAAACAACCAAATAAATCAATTTGATTATTGCTCGTTGGAATTTAGGCGGCCTGATGTGCCTTGCCATTGAGAAGACCTGATCGTTTGGGTCCACATCGATTGACGGACGTCAGTCGCGGCGATCGGGCAAATCTTGAGCTACAGCCTACGATGGGTGACGTTGTAATATTCTGTTATGATAACTTATCCGTGTCCAGCGTGTGCCGCGTGGTTACACACCCTCTTCACACGCCAGTGATCCGGGGTTTGTTTCCGGGTCCGGTCAAGGATATGCACTACTGACGAGCTCACACGAGAGCGAAACTCGAGTCTAGTGCTTCCACATTTACGTGGATATGCCTTAGGTTCATGCAAGAATATGATCACCGTTGCCAGTAGTGGGTTGTGCTCACTATTTTTCTTGTTTCAATTGACATATTTTTATTGGTCAGTATGTTTTTCATCTTGCTAAAGGCTACTTTCGCCATGGCGATTCTTGTTCTAATCTCTACAAGGCATCTCCCATCAGATGTTATGACTGTTCCTAAATAATTGTACCGATTCTCTTGTTGAAGATATTTCCATTTACTTGTATATAACATTGTGGTATTTCGTTCTTCCTAGGGACGACCATAATCTGTGTCTTTTTATAATTTAATTCTAATCCCAGTTGTTCCCTGTGTGCAACAACCACAACTACTAATTGTTGCTGATCCTGTTCATTGTTTGCAATCAATACTGTATCATCTGCATATCTAATGTTATTTATGTTTCGTCCTCAAATGATGATTCTATGTATATCTTCTACATTTCTGAAAATATTTTCACTGTATAGGGAAAAAATATCTGGAGACATTACACACCCCTGCCTAACACATCTCTTAATACGCTGATATTGTCCCACTTCATTATCAATCCTTATGGCAGCTTGTTGTTTCCAATATATGTCTTTCATAAGTCTAATGTCTTTCCCATCAATTTGTAGATCTGCAAGCATATGTACCATGTTGACATGTCTTTCTCTATCGAAAGCCTACATTTTAGATGATTTTTCTATATGAAATTTAGGACATATAAGTTTACAGGCTAGCACGTAATCCTCTTTGATGACATCACGCACGGGGATACAATAAAAGACGTGTTCAATCCATAAAAAGTATACATATACGTGTCTCTTATATTTATATTTTCATGTAGTGTTTTACATGTATATTCACAGGAAAGTCAGAAAAGAATCAGAAAGTCAGAAGAAAAAGAATCATGGCTTTAAAATAATTGCATATAAATTCAAAAGCAACACAAAAGTAAAATTACCAAATAAATGCATACAAGAATTCAGGAGCTTACTAATAAAAGAACACCTACATCAACAGGCTGCCTGAAAACAAAAGATGGAAAAATCATAATAGAAAAAGATAAGATTTTACATGTATGGTTAGATTATGTTAAATACCTTTATGATGATAACAGAGAAGAACAGTATGATATTCAAAATAATAATGAAGGACCATCAATTTTGAAGATGGAGGTTTAGAATGCTTTTAACCATATGAAAACTGGCAAGACCTCCGGTTCAGACATCATCACAACAGAAATGAATAATGCTTTAGAAGAATATGGAATAAATTAAGTCGCCAGACTGCTGAACACAATATATTATAGTGGAGATATACCTTTGAATTACGTAATTCTATATTTATTGCAATCCCGAAGATATCAGAAGCCTTGGAATGTGATCAATATTGAACAATTAGTATAATGAGCCCTATATCAAAGATATTGATAAGAATTATAATGCAAAGAGTTAGGAAGAAAATACAACCCGAAATAGGAGAAGAACAATGTGGGTTTGAAGAAAGCAAGGATACAGTAAATGCTGTGTATATGCTGAGAACATTAAGTGAACGTTCTATACAGTAAACAAAGACTTAAATCTGTGCCTTATTGACTACACAAAGGCTTTCGATAAAGTAAGACATTGTCGACACGATGAAGATGCTTGCAGATCTGCAAATTTATGGGAAATACCCTAAGCACATTAAAAGAAAACATATAAAATAAACAACAAGCTGCCATAAAGATTGATAATGAAGTAGGTCAATATCAGCCATTTACAAGAGGTGTGGGACAGGGAAGTGTAATGTCTCCAGATATTTTTTCCCTGTACAGTGAAAGTATTTTCAGAAATGATGACGACATGAAAGGAATTATCTTTGTGGGACATAACCTCAATAACATTATATATGCGGATGATACAGTATTGATTGCAGACAATGAGCAGGATCTGCAACATTTAGTAGATGCGATTGTTGTACACAGCGAACACCTTGGGTTAGAATTAAATTGTAAGAAAACACAGATTATGATGTCACTAAGAATAAGGAAATACCACAATGTAATATACAAGGAATATTTTTAAACAAGTGAATCGGTACAATAATTTCGGAACAGTCATAACATCTGATGGGAGACGTCTTGAAGAGATTAGAACAAGAATCGCCTGGGCGCAGGTAGCCTTTTACAAGATGAAAAACATGCAGACCAATAAAATGATGTCAATTGCTACGAGAAAAAGCGTCTTGAGGTGCTATATAGAGCCTGTACGTTTGTATGGATGTGAAGCGTGAACAATGAGCAGTTAAGCTGAAAAAAACATCTGATGGATGTGGAAATAGGGTATCTGAGGAAAATGCAAAGAATACCATTGACAGACATAAAAAGCAATGACCAAGTCCTATCAGAATCAAATGCAATCGTAAACTGATTCATTCATTCATTCATTCATTCATTCATTCATTCATTCATTCATTCATTCAGTAGCATGTCCTTTGCAGAACCTCGCTCCCATAACAACCTACCGGAAAAGCAAGATGTCCCGCTTCCGATAAACCCATCTGGAGATCATCCGCCACGTCCTGCACCCATCTTCTCTTTGGCCTTCCTCTTCCTCTTCCCAGGCATATAGCCCTCCATTATTTTTCTCTCCAAACTTTCGTGACGTTTCAAGTGACCAACATATTTCAATTTTCTTTGTTTTATCGTCTTTAATAGCCAACCTTCTTCAATATTCAGCTCTTGAAGTATCGATGCATTTGTTCTTTTCTTTACCTAAGTTATTCTTAGAACTCATCTATAACATTTACATTCAAAGGCATTTATTCGCTGTTCAGCTTGTTTAGTAAATGTCCAGGACTCACAGGCGTATGGGAAAGATGCATTCTCTTAAAAATCTAATTTTTGTAGTTCTGTCTGTCCCATTCCATAATTTATTCAGTTGTTTTAGTCTTTGAAGAGCAATTGATAGTCGTCGTTTAATTTCTTTAATTTTATCACCGTTGTTGGTAATCAATGATCCAACATATTCAAAATGTTCTACCACCTCCAATTTTTCCTCATTAACATATATTTCTTTCTCCTTAGTGGTACTATCTGTATGCATTATCTTTGTTTTTGCAATGTTATGATACAAGTTGTGATTTTCACTATTCAATTGGGTCTGTGCTGTGGATAGCAATACTGTATCATCAGCATACCTAATCTCTTGTATGTCAAGACCACCGATATTTACGGCATCATATAGCTTCCTATTTATATCATCTCTTACATTTCTCATTATATTTTCGGCGTACAGGTTAAACAAATAGGAGGACAGCACACATCCCTGACGGACCTCTTGCTTGATGTCAAACCAATCTGATGTCTCACCATCTATTCTAACCGCTGCTTGTTGGTCTAGATAGAACATTCTTATGAGTTATATTACGTGTGGTGGAAAACCCATATTCCTCATGATTTCCCAAAGTTTCTGATGTTGTACACAGCCTTTGAATAATCCACAAAACATGAGAATAGGTTTACATTAAATTCTCTGCACTTCTCTGTTATTAAACGCATATTGAGAATGTGATCTCTTGTTCTTCTTCCTTGTCTAAATCCAGCTTGAACCACGTTAATTTCTTCTTCCATTTTCTTACGAAGTCTTCCCATTATGATTTTTAGTGGAATTTTACTTGCATGACTGATCAGGGCAACAGTTCTATAGTTGGTGCATAATTTGAAGTTGCCCTCTTTTGGTATTGGAATGAAGATAGTTCTCCTCTAATCTTTTGGCCATATACCATATTTCCATATCTTTTTACATAATGCGTGATAGATTTGTATGCTTTCATCTCCTCCCGCTTTAATTAGCTCTACTGGTATCTCATCACATACAGGTGATTTACCATTCTTCAGGTTCTTTATTGCCCATGCAATTTCGTCTAATGAGGGTTCAGGTTCTGTCTCTGCTGTCATTGGCTCGTGTATCTCATTCATATTCTCACGGTCACTCCTATCATACATTCCACTGCAATACTCCTGCCATCTTTCTAGAATTTGTCTAGATTCTGTTAAGGTAATTTCCATCTTGTCACAGATAACATGCAATTGAGGTTGAACATTTCTTGTCAATAACTTCATTTCTTTGAACATTTCGTAATCTCTTCCAGTCTTATGATATTGCTCTATTCTGGTACAGAAATCTTGTATATATTGATTTTTGTCCTTTCTTGTGTTCTTTCTTATTTCTCTAGTTAAAGATTTATACTTCATCCTGCTGTTATCGGATTCACCTCCTTTCTGTTTCAGTTCCCTTCGTTGTTTTATTAAATCTAACGTGTCTGATGTAATCCATGGCTTAAGTTGCTTTTTCTTGGTCGGAATTAAATCTTTGGCTGCAGTTATCAAGATATCTCTAGCTTGTACTGCCAGTTCATCAGGTGTCATTTCCTCTTGTACAGACATCAAGACCCCAAAACTATTCCTAACTTCTACAGTCTATGCATCTGGTATTTTTGTGAGATCAAAACGAAGTGGCTTGGTCCTCAGATAATCTTTTTGAGTTTTAATTTCAGATCTGCTAAGACTGTCTGCGTATAATTTATCTAATCGTAAATTGATTAGAGAAATTATACGCAGACAGTCAACATTGTTTGGTCACGTTGTGAGAAGAAATTAATTGGAGAACTTGGTGACAACTGGCAAGATCGAGGGGAAGAGAACAAAATGAAGGCAGAGAATTAAATAGCTGGATGGCTTCACCACGTGGCATGGTCGAGACAAGAACACAGAGCTGATCCACGACTCTG
Organism: Cepaea hortensis; assembly: GCA_963921405.1. Lineage (NCBI taxonomy): Eukaryota > Metazoa > Mollusca > Gastropoda > Stylommatophora > Helicidae > Cepaea > Cepaea hortensis. The sequence goes on along the minus strand of OY992887.1, from coordinate 41,996,958 downwards.
GCGATCGAGTTAGATGGCGAGACATGACCGCCCACGCTTACCGACATGACACATGATGATGATGATGGATGATGGATGATGATGATGATGATGATGATGATGATGATGATGATGATGATGATGATGATGATGATGATGATGATAATGACATTACCTGAATAAGTATGTAAATATAGGATATATTGATGATAAACACATGCAAGGCAAGATTAATGATAGAAAGGAATTAGTTAGTTGCATATCCTTTGCAGGACGTCTCGGTCAACCACTGCATTGTTTTGGCTGTTTGTGATTTCTTGGCAAGTTTACGTTCCGTATTTGAAGGGAGCATTTTCGAAATGTGTCAACGTGTTACAAACCTAAGAACAGCAACAGCCAACAGGGACATCTCTCCGCCAACTGTAGTGAAAGCTCCCAGGAAGACCTGAATCTTGCAAACACCCGGACTTCTGAAGTTCCAGGAATCAAACATGATTTTGACCTCACCTGTTAGAAAGTTAAGTGTGATTATACATAGTTGACATCTTCAATGCAATGTTGAGCAGCGCATGTTATTATATTTCTGGTTGTTAGTCTTGCTCATAGCTGTGTATGCACAAGTTACTAGAAATCTATCCCCCCCCCCCTCTCTCTCTCTCTCCCTCTCTCTCTCTCTCTCTCTCTCTCTCTCTCTCTCTCTCTCTCTCTCGCACAAACGCACACACACTCTGTGTGTGTGAGTGCGTGTCCGTGCGTGCGTGCTTGTGCGCGCGTGTGTAGCCTACCTATTTCGACAGAGGGGATATGTCACGATGTCGAACTTTCCCAATCTGCCCAGGTTAGCAGCTGATGATAGAACATCGTAAAATGAACTGACAACTCAGCTTAGTCGCAACGGTTCTATGTGTCATATGCTGTTCCACGTCTGGGACCTTTGCAGGTATCATACCTATGACTGTTGCCCACTCTTTTGTAGTCATCTCCTTTAGAGGGTTTTCCTAGACTACAACGTCTCTGCTTTTCTTGGTCGATGCCATGGACCACCTCTGGACGGAGCTCGAATACAAAAGCCTTGTCTGTTAGAATGGAAGTACATTATCACTTCCTTTACTTTCAGTGCTGCCAACCTTCCACTTTCTTCCTGTTTTGATTGCAGATAGGGGGTCGCTGACTGTTAATCTGGAGACTCGCATAGTTTGATCGTCTGGCTTTTCTGAATGTGTAAATCTGTGATAGGCGTAAATGGAAGTACGAGCTTTGTCTTCCCAAAGAACAGCGGTACTTCAGTCACTCTTGGCAGCGCTCCTAGCCACTTCCTTGTGACTGTGCTGATCTTCCTCTCCATCGCTTCTACTGATGCTCGTGCTTTTTTTTTTTTTCGTAAATGAGCAAACGGCATAGCAGTTTTGGAACCAATATAAACTGGAGTCGCCAGATATGCTGTGCTGCGTTCTGTCCGTCATCAAGGCACCATATTTTCGGCGGAAACTAAACCCGTATTTATCTTTGAAGTGGGAATTGTCTGGTCGGCCACCGTAAACGTGGTTGCCTCCACCTTGCCCTTCACAATCGACAGGATTTTAGATTTATTGGACTTGAAGCTCATCCTGCTCCAGCCGATCAGTTGATCTAATCTTAGTGCATGTAGCTGGCATGGTTCTTCTCTGGTATACGGATTTTCTTTGTCATCTATGAAAGCCTTTAGTGGAGACATTCTGCATTCTCCACCTCGCGTTGAAAATAATTTACGTGGCGTAATGAATAGTATTGACGAAATCGTATCTATATCACTACACCCATTATGTTCTATCCATATTTTCGTAATCTTCGAGTTCAACAAGCCATGGAAGAAACCCCGCGAAAACTGCATTAGCTCCTCGAGCACATGATATATTCTGAGGGTCTGCCACATCATCTGGTGGGACACTGAACCGTAAGCGTTGACCAAGTCCAAATACATCCCGTGAAGGTTTGTCTTCTCTGCCTTCGCTCTCTTGATCGCTTCCCAGGTCATGACTGTATGTTCAATGCATCTGAAAACCCCTGGCATATACCCCGTTATTTAGACAAAATTGCTCGCCATTGTTTTATCTCTCAAAATGATCACACGGCTTCACTCCAGCCTTCTGGTTTAATTACATGATTTCACACACACACACACGCACACACACGCACACACACACACACACACAGAGAGAGAGAGAGAGAGAGAGAGAGAGAGAGACAGACAGACAGAGAGAGAGAGAGAGAGTCAACATATTAATAAACTATCCTTTGCCAGGATTATATTGTTCAAAAAGTATTTACTGTAGGCAGATTGGCTGTGTCTGCACCTGTGGATGGATATTGGTATACGATAAGGTAGACATTGATAGGACCCTCTAGGATTGTGTGTAATGCGTGGAAGAATATAAATCATGGCCTGGAGAGAATTGTGCGACTGTGAGTGAGTGAGAAGATGTTCCGGCTGACACTCAGCTCTCAAGCTTAGTCCATACACGTGCTACTTCTTCTAGTGCACTGGACTGATTTTTGCGTGTGGATTAGCTTTCCCTATTACTAGTGTCCTTCGCCATCTCAGGCGAACCCACTCTTACTTCTGCGATACTTGTAATTTTTATTACCAAGAAAAGGAGAAGTCAAAATTTTAGTGCAACTGGCCGGCGCAGGTTTTGAATCCACAGCGCACCGGATGTTAAAGAACGAGCACTCTTATCAATTCGATCAGACTGACCGCCAATGTTCCACTTGTTTATAGATGTAAGATGTGTCCTGTCGCGGATCTATTCTGTCTCTATAAAGAAATTATAATGCGAGAGATCACAGAGTTCCAGAACACGAGGTGGAGATTATTATATAAACAGTTTACGCTATGCGGATTGTCAGAGTCTTGCATAACACAAGACAAGTAGCTCGTTTTCTGGCAAGTGTGAAGTAATATCAAACTATCAAATCACACGAAGTGAATATCCGAAAGTATTATTCACACGTTTTATTGACGCGCCGCATTTATCATCGCACAAACATCGCGCACTGACAATCCATAACAATCATTATAGCATGAACAATATCACTACAATACATAATAATACATGCAAGCAATAAACATCTCACTTACAGTCAACCTATACAAGCGTTCGAACCAGTCTCCCAATGTCATACAGGCTAGCTCTCAAGGCAGATTCAAACTCAACTCGCATTCCCTTGCGACCTGTCCGTTCAACGATCTAAGCCCGTCTGCCAGTTCTGGCGTCCTACACGCTACACGCTCACGTCAGCTGGTGTCCCCTGCACGGTTCACCGGGTGAACTCAATTGCTGTGCGTGGCTGCTTATCCAGGCGTCGGCAAAGACGCCGCGTTCTCTCTGCCGTGTTTAATATTACTCAGGGTTGCGTGTTGTTATGGTGTCTGGCGTTGGTACAGACAACGCGTCGCAACCTCGGCTGTGAGACCTTGACACTCTCCACACCCCTTTTTCATGAAAGGATTTCCTTACATGTATAATATATCTCTAGGTGTTCTTAAACATGTCAAAGTCGAACATTATACATTAACAATTATCATAAATATATACAGGTGAATAGTCAACAATATGTATACACCACTTATGTTGCACTTTGAAGTACAACAGTCAAGTACAATCTATTTAATGGGCATTACCTCGCTGTGACCCAGCTAGTCCGGTAGGTATCGGCTAAACTGGCCCCTACCTCACAACCAAGAACAAAAATACTAAAATAATCAGGTCAAGCCGTGAGCATCTCCCTCTGAGATGACTCCTCCATCAGACCTCTGTTTAGAGTTTCTAATGAAGGTCAACAATTTTGGCAATATACTGTCCATATCTAAACGATGTTACATTGACATGTTATTTATCAAGCACACATGTTAATGGTTACAATACATATTTACATATCACCAATAATTTAGAATAATGTCCCCTGGTTATTATACAGAAAATTTAGGAACAATAATTTATCATCGTTTACAAGTCATAAATTACAATTGCAAACTCATTTCTTAGTGTCATAATTTGATCCTTATTGACAAATGTGCACAAAAAGTCACGTTTGTAAAGAAGCAATCAAGTTATGATGCTGAGATTACATCCTATACAAATCAACATATACAATTCCGTATATGGGAATATTTTAAATCACATTTTAATACAGCGTCATACATTTATATACTTTTAATAATATGCAAAAACTCGGAAGTATACAGCTGTACTATTACATGTGTTGTGATGTCATTCATATAACGTTGGTCCGTTCTGGATGGATCTTCTATAAACGGAGTAGTAGTTGTTACTATCAGCTGTTGGATCGTCTCTTCCTCCTTCTGCTCGGATTGTACTGTCGCAGTCATCTTTCGTACCTTGTTAAAACGTCTTGGACACCTCGGTTTGGATACTTTAGGATTACCTCACGTTGTAGTGGCTTGGTAAATTCCTGGATCCTCTAGTGTTGTCCCGCGACACTTCTCTGTAGTGTCTGGTTGTTATAATATTTATTTACAATAATAATTACATTCTTTCTCATATCTCACAGTTATACAACATATTAGTTTACATACTACTGATTCCATTCTTTCACATATCTCACAATTATACACGCATTCATTCGCATGATAATAATAAGAATCACAATATGTACATAAGTTATATACATTGGGAGATACAATCTTCCCCATCACAATGGTGTACACAGAGTTACTGACACATTGTCACAATTGGCTGTGGTACTGAGCACTATCTACGTTGCAGTTTTATACACCCTCTGCACTGTGCTCTGGTGTCGACTGGGTATTAGGTTCGTTGTATGGACATCTCGACAAAAGGTCTGCAAGACAGTTTTGTGAACCTTTTATGTGGTTAACCTCATAGCTATAGTCCTGCAGAAGAAGGGACCATCTTGCCACCCTGCTGTTACTAGGCGTTCCTCTGGTAACAATTGTCAGCGGAGTATTATCTGTTTCAATAACGAAATGTTTGCCTAACAAAAATCTAGAAAGTTTACGTACCGAAAATACCATGGCAAGAGCCTCGAGTTCCGGTGTACTGTAATTTCGTTCGCTGGTGTTCAGTTTTCGAGAGACGTAGTATACTGGGTACAAGATTTGGTCGTGTTCTTGGAGAAGCACACCTCCAATGGCTACGGAGCTCGCATCACATCTTAATCTAAAAGTAATATTCAAATTTGGCAATTTCAGAATAGGTGATTTAGAAAAATATGAAAGAATTTTCGTAAATGCTGGCCTTAAACATTCACTGTTTACAATCACATTGGGTTGTTTATTTGTTAGTAGATCAGTGAAACATTTGGTCAATTCAGCAAAATGAGGAATAAACTGTCTATAATAATTTAAAAGCCCTAAGACACTTCGCAACTGTTTCTTAGTTGTCGGAAGCGACAATTTCAAAATTCTGGACATGATGTTATCGTCAGTTGATATAAAGCCATTTGAGATCTTATAGCCCAAAAATGAAATTTCCTGAAAGGCTATATCCACTTTGGAAGGTTTTACAGTCAGTCCATGATGTCTAATTCTGTCAAATGTCTGCTGTAGTGCTGTTATGTGCTCTGTTATGTCCTTTGTGTGTATGCAAATGTCGTCCATGTACCAAATGATGTTAGCAATGTCTGTCAAAAGAATTCTTGTCATTCTCACGAAGGTAGCTGGTGCATTGACTAATCCGAAAGGTAGTTTACACCATTCGTATAAACCCCAAGGTGTGGCAAATGCAGTCAGATGTATACTATCAGGATGTACAGCTATCTGCCAGTAGCCTTTTGTCATGTCAAGTTTAGTAAAATAACGTGAGTCAGATAGTTCAGTCAAGATGTCTTCACAGTTGCTCATTGGTTCTAAATCCAACTGTGTAATGCTGTTGAGCTTACGATAGTCCACACAGAGTCTAATAGTGTTGTCCTTTTTGCGTACCAAAACTATTGGTGAACAGAAATGAGATTGTGAACGTCGAATGATATGATTTGTTTCTAAATCAATGATTTCTTGATGAAATTTTTCTTTATAGTGTATAGGGATGGAATATGGTCTACACTTAATAGGAACGTCAGATGTAAAGATGATTTGGTGTTGCACTAAATCTGTCTGTCCTGGTCTGTCCGAAAAGATCGTCCTGTAGTCTTGTATCAGTTGTCTGCAACTGTCAGTTTGTGTCTGAGTCATTTTAGGATTTACCTTAATGTCTTGTAAGTTGGTCGTTGTGTCAAGAACTGGTGTCGGGATCTCGTCAGTGTCGTTGTCGTCCGTCTGGTCCACTATGGAGGTGCTTGCTGCAGTCTCTACTTGTTCGTCTTGCCTGTGGTGATAAGGTTTGAGCATGTTAATATGGAAAATTTTATGTTTGTCCCTAACTGCAATCTCGTAATCTACCGTCGAAATTTGTCGTAGCACTTTGAACGGTCCTTGCCATGAGTCAGTTAGGAGATGTCTATCACTTGGCAAAAGAAGAAGAACGTCCTGTCCTGGCGTCAGTGTAATAGTTCTATTTCCTCTGTTAGCATATTGTCGGTAAATAGCTCCTGATTTTTGGAGAGCTTCTTTGGCTAATATGCATGATTTCATCTATCACGCAATGATGTTACATGTTCATATGGTGAAATGGGTATAGACACAGTTGTACTTCCAGTCAACACAGATCCATACAGAGATAATGGGCCGCGTGGTTGTGCACCATATAACATTTCGAATGGTGAGAACCCAGTGCTGGAATGGGGCACTTCCCTATATGCAAACAAAATGGCAGGCAGATAAGTATCCCAATCTTCAGGATGTTCTTGGGTTACCTTAGAGAGCATATGTTTAATATCGCCATTAATCTTTTCTACTATACCGGTCGAATGTGGGTGATATGGACTGTTGAAGCATTGTTTAACACCCAACATTTTGGTAAAGGCTTGTATAGCCGAGGAAATAAATTGGCTACCCCGATCTGAAAGGATGGTATCAGGGAATCCTACCCTCGCAAAAATATGAAAGAACACTTCCATGATGTCGTTGGAAGTTATGTTCTTCATTGGAATTGCCTCTGGCCAACGAGTACATAGATCAATGAGTGTTACAATGTATCTATTACCTTTAGATGTTATATGGTTCAGAGGACCATCTATATCGACCGAGATCTTTTCAAACGGTCTACTAGCCAAATCAGTAACTTGCAATTCAGCTTGTGGGTGTTTACCCTTTTTGACAAGCTTTTGACAGATGTCACACGATCTGCAATACTGTTTGGTATCGTTGCAAAACTTTGGCCAATAAAATTGAGTAAGTAACCTTGCTCTAGTTTTAGCATAAGCCATGTGTCCTGCAAAGGGTATGTCATGAGCTATGTTCAATGCTTGCTTGCGGTTTTCTAACGGTAGCACTGTTTGTTCTATAGTGCTGGAACCTTTGGTGTAATACCGTGTTAGAATTCCGTTCTTGAGAGCAAAGTACCATTGAGCATTCTTTGCTACTCTTGCTTTTGGCCTATAAGTTTAAAATACTTTTGCAGAGATCGATCGGCTTTCTGAGATGTTATAAACGTCTCCCTAGTTGTTACAACAGGACTTACTCGTTGTAAAGCCTCTGTTTTATCGATTCGATCTTGCATCTGTGCAGTAGATCGAGTTACTGCGTTTACTACATTACAACGATCATTCTCATCACACATTGATGTTACATTCACACAATTACATGTATGTTCTGGCATAGCCAGGTTGGTATTTGTACATTCAATTACAGGTGGTAATACATCACGAATGGTGATTGGTGATGAAGGTGAAGTGGTAGTATCACTATTACAACTGACAGATGATGTATTGATGTCATGTGGTATGTCATTCACTTCAGGAAGGTTTCCAATGATAATATCACAGCAAGGATTGGTTAATGCTGCGCATTTAACCTTTCCTGTGAGGAATGGTGTCGTTATATATGCCCATGCAAGTGGATATTTCTCTATGTTCCCTGAGAATGTCCTGCATGTGACATATATACCACTATATTGTGTTGGTAAAATATAATCTCTCTTTACACCAATGAGAGTACTTCCGCTATCACGTAAAACTGTGGCAGGTTTACCATTAACATACCCCTGGTGGATGTTCAGTCTACCTTTGGAGTTTACTACAGAATTGGCCTCCTCACTGGTAATAGGTATAGAATGGCCGCATGTTAACACGCCATCCTCATGAAATTGATCACAAATGGTACATTTTTCCTGATGGAATACCTCAATGGAATGTGCTGAGTTTACTGGGTGATCTTGTACACTTTCATCTTCTGACGAAGAAATGTCAAACATGGCGGCATTAGCCTTTTTGGTCATTGACTTGGCTTTACAATCCTTACGCCAGTGACCAAAAGCCTTACAAAGGTAACATTTTGTAAGTTTTTTGTAGTTCTTCCTCTCTTTCTCTTGCTTAGAAATGTAATTATGCAAGTAAGCAGTGTACCCAGGATGTTGGTCGCACATATCATGCTCATTGTGTGCATAGTTGCAATATTTACACTGATATAATTTCTCCGCAGTTTGTTTATAAGGTCTTTGTTTGCTATTTGACCCTGCCTGATATTTGCCATATGTAGCTGCTGCTACAAAGTCTGTGCTGGTCAGACTACTAGAGAAACAATGCTTATTGGCTGCAAAATAACCAGAGCCGCGACTTTCAATCTGTTGAACAATTTCACACTGACATTCCAACAAAAATTTAGAAAAGAGGGCTGGGAGAGATGCAATAATCTTATCTCTCAACATAAGATCAACTAATTTGTCATAACTTCCATTTACTTTAGCTGCTGACAGCCATTTAGAAAAAATATTTTGAATTTCTGAGATGTAATCAGAGAACGTGTGTGTTGGCTTAGGAGACAACTTCCTAAACTGTTCTCTATAACCTGATTCATCTAGCAAAAAATGTGACATAATTTTTGCTTTAATGTAAAGATAATCTGCTTTCAGGTCATTTGGGATCGACTCTATAACTTTAAGAGGTTCCCCAGAAAGACTTCTTACATATACTATCCCCCATTCAGGTTTCGGGATTTTGTAATGATCCATAACAAATTCAAAATTTTGGGTGAATGCTGCTATGCAATCACCTGTGTTGTAACTTTTGATCAGACCTTGATACTTCTTATGAGGTTGATCTTTGTCTGTTTCTCTATTCATTTTCTCTTTAGAACATTCAGCTTTTAGCTGTTCAATTTTTAGTTGTGTTTCTTGCTCTTCTCTCTTACTTTGGGCTAAGATCTCAGCTTGCCTCACTGCAGCTTCTGATTGTGCTTGTTGAAGCTTTAGAGCAGCTTCTGATTGTGCCTGTTGAAGCTTTAAATCAGCTTCTGAGTCTGCCTCTTTACTTTTCAGAGCCCTTTCGGCTGCTCTCTCATCCCTCTCACTAATTTGCTCTTGTTTCAAACAATATTCTGCATATTTACTTTCACTCCATGCTCTCAATCCCTCACCAGACATATTCATTTTTAAACCCATTTCAATGAAATCGTTTAAAGAAGACATGATGAACAATAGGTATGATGGAATAAATATAAACAAAATTACTTATGATGTTAGTAAGTTACAAATATTTATAACACAGTTAATGTCTAAAGCCAGACTAACGAAAGTATAAAGAAAGCTGAAAAAAAAATATTTTATACTCAAGTAATCCTTGGGTACTGTGCTGTTCAGTGGTGCTCGAAATCACACTGGAACGTCTTTCGGGTTGACGCACAAAACATTTTTGAAGTTCACCAGACTCAGATAAAGTTGTCACAAAAACCCTGTACTTTTTAAACTAAACGAAATTAGAACGTTTGTAAATGTATGGTGTGTGTAATGTCACTGAAGTCTGTAAAGGTTTGTATGCTGTCAAGTATTATTGTTAGTAGTTACCACTTTCAACAACTTTCACGCTCACACTACCTCTACTCAATGACATTCAAGGGCACGGCCGCCATTTTGGATTTTAGGTACAAAATTTGTTGAATTTGGTGCTAAGTCTGAATACGCCTCGGTTGGCTTCAAATAATATCTTCACACTTATAATTTAATTAAATCAACTCTATTAATTCGTTACTTTACCTTAATCTATGACTTGCGCACTTCTATCGGCATGTTCACATTCGCTTCAAACTCGGACAAAAAAGATTTATACGTTCGCATTTGATTCAAAACCCGGACGAAAGCCACCACATTCGCACTTATCAGAGTCTTGCATAACACAAGACAAGTAGCTCGTTTTCTGGCAAGTGTGAAGTAATATCAAACTATCAAATCACACGAAGTGAATATCCGAAAGTATTATTCACACGTTTTATTGACGCGCCGCATTTATCATCGCACAAACATCGCGCACTGACAATCCATAACAATCATTATAGCATGAACAATATCACTACAATACATAATAATACATGCAAGCAATAAACATCTCACTTACAGTCAACCTATACAAGCGTTCAAACCAGTCTCCCACTGTCATACAGGCTAGCTCTCAAGGCAGATTCAAACTCAACTCGCATTCCCTTGTGACCTGTCCGTTCAACGATCTAAGCCCGTCTGCCAGTTCTGGCGTCCTACACGCTACACGCTCACGTCAGCTGGTGTCCCCTGCACGGTTCACCGGGTGAACTCAATTGCTGTGCGTGGCTGCTTATCCAGGCGTCGGCAAAGACGCCGCGTTCTCTCTGCCGTGTTTAACATTACTCAGGGTTGCGTGTTGTTATGGTGTCTGGCGTTGGTACAGACAACGCGTCGCAACCTCGGCTGTGAGACCTTGACACAGCATTAATAGCGGACAATGTAGAAGATCTAAATCAACTTTTGGATACTGTAGTACCAGAGAGTGAAAAAAAGTGCTTTCCTTGAATATCAAGAAAACATAAACAATGGTTATATCAAAGAGAAAGGCGACACCAAAAGTGATGTAACAATAGGAGGAAAAATCCGTAAACATGTTGATGACTTTAAATACGTAGGAGTAATTGGTTACATCAGATGGAAGGTGTACGGCAGAGACTAAGAGCAAAACAGGTAAGCAAAAGAAGAGTTTCAGAAATTGGACAGTGTATTATGCAATAATTCGCTATTATTGAATGTAAGAAAGAGAGTGTTGAAGTGTTATACGGAACCTGCTTTGCATGGTAGTGAACCATGAGCGTGAATGAACAAATTAGGAAGAGCTCAGAAGCAATGATGGTTCCTGAGACAAAGTCAAAGTAACCAACGACGTTTGTCTAGAAGAGGTTAATGAAACTATAACATTATCTCCAACAATAAGAAAGTGACAAGCAGCATTCTTTAGTAAAGTGATCAGAAGAGAGGTATTAGAGAACAGTTCATCGTTTAGATCGCCCATGCTTCGTTGACGAACTTGTGTTTGTTTTGTATTAGTTAAAGATGTTTGATCCGTTCGCCAGATCCGTTAGTTAATAGTCCTCCGTTGTGTAATTATTGAGTCCCCTATATTCCAAACCAAATGGATTTATCTTTAAACAAACTGATTATTCCTTGTGTTCCAACCTTTATAATTGCACATATATTTCAAAGTGTACACGTTATATTGTGTTCAGACAGTTAAATGCATGTGACAAAAGAGAGAAAACGGAGAGAAGAGAACGTACTCGAGAGAAAAAGAGAGAAAAGAGAGAAAGGGAGAGAGAAAGAAAGAGAGAGAGAGAACGAGAGAGAGAGAGAGAGAGAGAGAGAGAGAGAGAGAGAAAGAGAGAGAGAGAGAGAGAGAGAAGAATTGGTAAGAGAAGTCTTTTTGTAAAACAAAAAAAGAAGCAACAAGAGAGGTAATTAGATCAAGAATAGGCAATACAAGTGTGTTGTAATGAAATACAGTGAAGTGTGTAGCAAGAAATGTAATAAATCAAGAAAGTAACAGGATAGGTAATTAGATACCAGAAAGCCGTTTACAGAAGAGATAAATAGGTAAGTCACGGGGAGTTATTTTAGAAGTGAATAGATGCCGCTAGGACCTGTGGGTTACCGAGCAAATGAAGCAAAGTATAGTAATACTGCATTCCATCAAACATGTCGAAAGAGGCCACTAAGGAAGTGTTGCGCTTAGGGCAAGCTACCTTATCACCTAGAAAAATAGCGCCATAAACTAAAACAACCATGAACAAGCAACATTAAAGACAAAGTAATTACTCAGCTAACAAGAGTAAAAGAGGTTCTTCTAGATGGGTTACGACGCGTTGCAACGAAAGCCACAATGAGTCAGGGGAGTCAAATAAATTCATTTCACCAAGGGTTCATCTCTAGGATTGGCACCTGAAATAAGAATATTAGAAGGACACGGGGGGAACTACCGGAGACGGCAAAGGATAGTACGACTTGGCGAGAGTTGGTTGATGGCCCATGCCCCAGTGTGGGGTAAAGGGAAGAATAAACAGAAGAAGATGGTGAAGATTATTACACGAGATGTAATGAAATAAATCGCAGAGATTTATAAGAGATGTCATTAGGTAGAGGGAATTGATTGAGAGAGAGAGTGGGGTGATTAGATAAACGAACGAAGGCAACAAGAGAGACAACTATGTAAAAGGAAGAGAGCAAGAAGAGATGTAATTAACACTAGAAGTACATTGCCGAGTGGCATGAGCGATCGTCAGGCTTGTCCATGGGAATGGGATTCCAATGGGGATCCCATGGGAAACGTCCCACTGGATGGGATGGGACGGGACAGCAAACATTTGTATTTCCCATGGGACAGTAGCCATGTCATAGCAACTTTTTAAAAACCTTTTTAAAGCCTTTTATCCTTCCTTTTTCTTTACATATGTGTATCAATTTTTTACCTCGTGGTGGGACACCGGATAAATTAATAAATGCGCGCATGCGATCATATTACCAACGTTTGATCGCCCATTAAAAAAAGAATTACTCGCATTACTTTAATGAAGATGATGAAGAATTCTTAAACAACATTCCGAATATTGTTCAGATTAAAGGAATACTGTACGTACATGAGAAATTCAAAATTTTTTTTTTTTTTGACAAACTAGAAATTGATGGTGCTACATCTCATTTAATTTTGCTGTTATACTTCCTCCTATACTATCAGTTGTACAAGGTTATTGTTGATATTGACGAAGAAACGCCCAGCAGCATGGTGACGAAATATTGTCAGAACTTTCAGAAAATTATTGGAGAAAAACTTTGGCCATATTGTGGCAGTTCTTTGGAAGTTACTGCAGCATTCCTTACTGGAGTTGTCATCAAAGCCAAAATAGAAGACATGGTCAAAGTCAGTTGTTACTAAGAAGAAAGGGAATGTGGACACCAATAAATGGGCCAATGATTGGATCGCTTTTTCTAAGTCTGTTGTTCCAGCTGTTATTTCATTCATCAAAGATTTAAATCTTTCTTCTGAATCATCTGCTTTATGCGAAGTAGCAGAAATTGTAGAACAAAAGCCGAAAAGTGATTTTGACTTATTTTTGATCCTCCATCAAATAAAACACTTAAGTTTGATGACCCCAGAAACAAATGCCTTGAGGATGAAGTCACCATGTTTCAAAAATTACGGCAACCAACTTCACAACCATTAAATTATTGGGGAAATGAACATAGGTTTCCACTGCTAACAGTAAGTGCGAAAATTGTTTTGGCCATACCAGTGTCCTCAGCGGCAATAGAGCCTTATTCAGTGCAGCTGGATTGTTGTTGAGTAAGCTACGAAAATGGATGTTACCAGCTCTCGTTATAAACTCTGTGTATATCAGATTTGCATGTCAGATGAAAATTGTGGAAATGGTTCAGGGATTACCTGGATTAACCGAATTATTAGAAACAGTAGATCAGCAGGAAACTGATAATGTGCTGAATGAGCAGAGTGACTCAGAAACAGAACAAGAGTGCCAGAATGACACTGAATTGTCTTATTTAGATTAAACTTTGTTTTAATAAAATACTCTTGAATATTAAAATTAATAAATTCTGTTGTTTTACCTGTCTCTTTGTACATGTAGTCCTATTTAGTAGACACTAACCCTAAACTTTCAAAAATTTAATAATTTTATTTGAACTGTATACCATATTAGCATTATCATGGGAATCCCAAGGCAATCCCATGGGATGGGACAGGCAAAATTACCATGGAATGGGATGGGAATGGGGCTGAGAAATGTGTTCCATGGACAAGCCTGGCGATCATGCTTCCCAACATCTTGCAGTCTCCAACAGCCTGTATCAGTTTGTGTGCAGACATCTTTCCGTGTCATGACAAAATGTTGTCAAGAATCATATCTCCCTGTTTTCTTCTACCTACTTTTTACAATTGTCACAAGATTTAGTGTTTATTCTCTCTATGTGGCCAAACGTGTTTCTTTCTTATGCGTGTGGTAAGTTTTCTTTGTGTATTAGTATTTAAAGCCATTTAGAATATTCTTGTTTGCTGTCCATGGCATTTTCACCATTATTCTGTACAAAATCACATCTCTGAGGTTTCAATGGATTAAGAGAGGTATTTAGTAAGAAAACCTTATCCCAGTGCAAAGGTTGCGAGAAAATGCAACCTAAAGACTAAATGTCATGACAAGGCAGACCAGGCCCTAAGCCTTAGTCGACAACAGGTATAGGATCGAATCTCCGACAGGCGAACAGTTAGAACCTTGTTTCCCTGATCCGTCAGCTTCAGCAGCTTGTCTTGTTCCATGTGTATTGGTGTTACCATTCCTCAAGAATAAACTAGGCAGATCCAGAACGAACGAACGAACGAACGAACTTTATTTTCAAAGTGTCACAAATTGGGCACGCAGGTCCATCTTACATTCGGTCCTTGAGAGATCATGCTGCATAGGCAACACATCGTATCTACAATTCAGCCCAGGCTTTGTATTATAGAGAGTATAACTTCAACCCTGGTCACAAACATGGGTTGTAGTTATTATGCCCTTTCTGAAGCACAATGTAACAAACTATCGTCTGTCAAGACGGCAAGGTGCCAGCAGTAAGAAAACAGAAATGTAAAGGTTAAGATAAAAGCTAGAGGACTGCGGCAGAGACAAACACGAAACATTACTTGGGATAGCACCAACGTTGGCGATGAGGTCAAAACTGGCGATGGTCATGATGAGAACTTTAGTGGCGTTGAGGCTAAACTTCTTGGAGTACACAACCAGCACGAGGATGTTGCCGATGAGTCCCGTGACTGCAAATACGCTAAGCATTACGACAGATGGTATCAGCGTCAAGTTGGTCTTGTCTTGAAGATGCTGCAGGTACTCCGCAACGGATTCGTTGGCTTGCGTGCAGTTCGTAAAATTCATTGTTTGGGGGTAGATCATGCATACAAATGGTTTAACTTGTGACAGAAATTCATGGGTGAACTTTAGAGTTTCATACAAAAACGATCATGGCGTCATGAGGTTGGGTCGTTATCACCATTCCACCAAACTGCTCTTTGACAGATAAAAATATTTGCTATTTAAGCTATGAGTCCTGGTCGTCCCTTTAAATGTATGCCGTCAGGAAAAGAATAACTTCTTTACTGGCAAATAAACTCAGCTCCCTGTTCTCGCAATTTGTCCTTCACTACAGCGTTGTGAATAGTAGATTAGCGTTGCATGTATAACAGTTACTTTACAACAACAAAGCCAATGAAGAAATCATGTACGAGTTGTTCTAGCAAACACATCATGTTAAAATGAACAGAACATCTGAATACCCTGAATTCTCAACCAAAACAATGAAGAAATCATATAGTTCTACAAAACACAACATCTATCGCCGTGTTAAAATGGACAGAAAATCTGAATCCGATGGATTCTCTCATCAAAATAATAAAGAAATTATAGACTTCTAGCAAACACATCATCTATCACGGTGTTACAATGAACGAAAACTGCTGCATCCAGTCGGGTATAGATAAACATCCCACAAACCAACTACTTCCTTGTTGGCTTATGGGCTGTTTATCTATACCCGACAAATATATTCGCAAGACTGATCTCGCAAATTGTATTTTCAGAACTTTGCATAGCCATATTCGAAAAGTTTGTATTAACTGCGTAGCCTTTCAGGAAAGTTGAGAAGTGTTTTTTCCCTTTCGCATATGGGGGTCTTCTAATATTATAAACATGTATTTGAAAGAACCCCGTTTTTGCTCTGTGGAGAATCTGGGAAAGGTAGACACCATTCAGGATCCGCGGTAGCTCGCCTACGGTCTGTTAACTGATTCAGTGCCAAAGGATAATATATCGGCAAATGTGACTTCCCATTTTGACATAAGGACGATATATCGCCATACTCGGGTCATTGTGTTATTTGCTTTGTTTCGTGATAACGTCAGCAAATGTCAATGTTCAGGGAACGGAACTTCACATTATATTACTTGTTCATTTGATTGTGTACTTTGTCTGGTCTACACTTACATTTTGTTTGACACTGAATCAGTTAATGTTGTTTTAAAATTTCCATTGAGGTTGGGATTGAAAAAAAAAAAAACACAGATACACCCGGCCTGGACATGTTCTGAGACGTAATGGAGCCGAAGTCATATCACCCAGCGAGTTCCGGTTACTCTTGTACATATTAAGTGTCAAATAAAAAGTAGGTTCGGGCCAAACAAAGATTAGGTATATAGACCAAACAAAAAGTAGGTATATAGACCAAATAAAGAATAGGTTATTACCAAATAACAAGTAGCTTTGGACCAAACAGAAAATAAGTATGGACAAAACAAAGAGTAGGCTTGGACCAAACAAAGAGTAGGTTTGGACCAAACAAAACTAAATGATGGAAAATGGGAAGTAGAGGTATGTCACAGTTTATGACTTTAAAGATGCTAATATAGTAGCAACATGTTTTATGTATCAAATTCAAGGGGGTTGCATAGAGAAAACTACTTTTTATAAACCCATGGCAGATACGGAAAGTCACAGAAGATTATTTATCATCCCATAGCACTTAATCAGTTAAAAACAACCAGGGATAGCACCATATACACCAAATAAAGGTATGGGATCGAGTCCTTTACTTTAGAGTAAATTTGTTTTTATTCAAGACACCTATTTCTAACATAAGTTAGTCATACAGGTTATGATTTTCTTAAGAGCAAACTTCCATACAGCCAAGCCATACTCGACTTGCTTTTGTAAACAGGATATGTATGCTGAATATTTATGTAGTAACCTGATAGTGTAATTACAGTCAAAGAGAAATTTACAGATGAAATAAAATGTAAACTTGAAACTCTGCAAAACCCTCTTGAGGGAAGTGTTGACCAAACTTGGTTGATCATCAAGAATACAATTCAATCTACCGCAGAAGAATGTCTCGGTGTGTTAACCACGCATAGAAAGAACAGATGGTTCAATCAAAAATGTCAAGAAGCAGTCATTAGGAAAAAGAATGCCAGACATTTATGGTTAAATGACACCAACAACATCCAAAAGGAAGAGCAATATAGATATCAATGTAAAGAGGCTACAAAAATAGTTTAAAATGACACAAAGTAGTGCAGCTTTACATAACAGAAATAAAACACATACAGGACGTTGCGGCGACTAGCCTTCATCAGCAAACAAACACATTCACAAACACAACATAAAGTCAAGGAGATCTCCTATGACTACATCAGCAGGTGACGATAGGACGAGAAGAACAAAAGGATGAAATAATCAAAGGAGTGAAGAAAATGAGAATTTAAAAAATGTGAATTCAAAAAATGTTCATACTCACTTCACAGTGGCGATCTGTAAGCAACAGATCTTATAGATCGCCACTGTGAAGTGAGTATGAACATTTTTCTACTACTTTGTATCATTTTATATTGTTTACACTTTCACAGCTTTGCCGCAGTTCCACCCAATTTTATTCATTTTTTTACAAGAATAGTTCGACAGCAGAAGCTAGAATATATGTGTAATATAATCAAAGATATGGAAACTAATCACCAGAAAAACGAATCCAGAAAGTTTTTTAAAGAACTGAAGTCAATGAAACGGGGGCACCAACACAACACATATGATTAATTTGGTTATTTCGGGATTTGAATTTTAAATATTGAGCACAACCCACTACTGGTACCGCTGATCGTATTCTGGTATGAACCTAAGACTTATCCACGTCTTTATGGAAGCACTATACTCGAATTTCACCCTCTTTTGAGCTCGTCAGTAGTGCATATCCCTGACCGGATCCGGAAACAAGCCCCGGATCACTGGCGTGTGAAGGGGGTGTGTAACCACGCGGCACACGTTGGACGCACAGCCAAATTATCACAACAGAACACCACAACGTCACCCATCGTAGGCTATGCTCAAGATTGCCCAATCGCCGCGACTGACGTCCGTCAATCGATGTGGACCCGAAACGATCAGGACTACTCGCTGGCAAGGAACACCAGGCCTCCTAAATCCAATGAGCAATAATCAAATTGATTAATTTGGTTATTTCGGGATTTGAATTTTAAATATTGAGCACAACCCACTACTGGCAACGCTGATCGTATTCTGGTATGAACCTAAGGCCTATCCACGTCACTATGGAACGCGGCGATTGGGCAATCTTGAGCATAGCCTACGATGGGTGACGTTGTGGTGTTCTGTTGTGATAATTTGGCTGTGTGTCCAACGTGTGCCGCGTGGTTACACAACACATATGGTTTAAAAGACAAAAATGGGAATATGATAAATACCAATGGGAAAATGTGCCACACATGGAAGGAATATTTTGTTGAATTACTAAATTGTGAAGCTCCAAGTAACACTTTCCCACAGGAAGAGGTTCTAACGTGTGAACCACAAATTGAAGAACCTACAATTGAAGAATTCCTATATGTAATCACACGACTTAAAAACAATCAGGCAACAGGAACTGATGGAATTGCTGCTGAATTTATAAAGGCCGGTGGCCATGCCACCTTTTGATGTCAACGTCATACAAGTTTATGCACCAACAGCAGACAGTAGTGATTACAGCATCGATGAATTTTATAGTGATTTAGAGAAAGCCTTCAAGAAATGCAAGAATTCTGAAGTAACTATCATAATGGGTGACTTGAATTCCAAAGTTGGAAATCAACAGGACGGATGCATAGTAGGCAAGTATGGACTAGGGGAACAGAATGAAAGAGGTTGCAGACTAGTACAGTGGGCAAAAGAGCAAGATTTGATTATTGGAAACAACTGGTTTCAACAGCACCCAAGGAGATTATGGACATGGAGGAGTCCTGGTCATAAGATTAGAAATCAAATTGATTACATCCTCATCAACGGAAGATTTCGAAATGTCTTAAAAGTCGCAAAAACTATACCAAGCGCAGACTGCTACAGCGACCATAGATTAATCTTAAGCAATTTACATATAAAATTAAAGAAAGTCAAATATTCACCAAGAAACACACAATTTGATCTACAAGCACTGAAGAGTGAGGAAATAAAAGATAAACTCAACGTAGAGGTAAAAAACAGATTCGATGCATTATCCGATATGGAAATATTATTTCAAGACGTCACTGACCAATAGGAAATGTTAAAGAAATCAGTCAACCAAGCTGCAGAAACAACCATCCCAAAATTAAAGATCATAGGACGCAAGAAATTGATGACGGAAGACATCTTAAAACTCATGGAAGTAAGAAAAAAAAATTAAGTTGCATGTCCTTCACAGGACATAGCAGTCAACCCCAGCATTTTCACTGTTCGTGATTCCTGGGCAAATTTTACGTTCAGTAGTTTGCCATTGCTTTCTGAACGACCGGCTCCTATACCTTTTTCGAAAAAACCAGCACCGCTGTGTTTCGAACCCGGGTATACGGGCTCACAAACCGCGTTCGCAAGCCCTTAGCCACAGAGACCGGTGAAGTAAGAAGAAATAACAAGAATAACAAGGAAAAATATGACAAGATTCATAGGAAAATTAGGAAACTATGCAAAGAGGCAAAAGAAACATGGCTTGAGGAAAATTGCAAGGAAATTGAACACCAACACAATACCCGGAGTACCAAATTAATGCACAAAAGAATTAATGGCATCACTAACAAAAGAACACACACATCAACAAGTTGCCTAAAAACCAAAGATGGCAAAATCATAATAGAAAAACATCAGGTTTTACATGCGTGGTCAGACTATGTGAAAGACCTTTATGATGATACAAGAGAAAAACAATATAATCATTGGAATAATAATGAAGGTCCATCAATTTTGAAGATAGAAGTTCAGAATGCTCTTAACCATATGAAAACTGGCAAGACCCCGGGTAAAGATAACATCACAGTAGAAATGATCAATGACTTAGAAGAATATGGAATTGACCAAGTCATCAGGCTGCTGAACACAATATACGATACAGGGGATATACCTCCTGAATTATGTAATTCTATATTTATTGCAATCCCGAAGAAATCAGGAGCCACGGAATGCGATCAACATAGAACAATTAGTATAATTAACCACATCACAAAGAGTCTGCTGAGAATTATCATGCAAAGAGTTAGGAAGAAAATACAACCAGAAATAGGAGAAGAACAATGTGGGTTTGTAGAAGAACAGTAATTGAGCGTTCTATAGAAGTAAACAAAGATCTATATCTTTGCTTTATTGACTACACAAAGGCATTCTATAAAGTGAGACATGTCGACATGATAAGGATGCTTGAAGATCTACAAATTGATCGAAAACACCTTAGTAAAAAACCTATATTGGAAACAACAATCTGCCATCAGAATTGATAACGATGTAGGTCAATATCAGCCTATTAAAAGAAATGTGAGACAGGGATGTGTAATGTCTCCAGATCTTTTTTCCCTGGACAGTGAAAATATATGTAGAAATATAGAAGATATGGAAGGAATCAACATTGGGGGACGACACATCAATAACATTAGATATCCAGATGATACAGTCTTGATTGCGGACAATGAACAGGACCTGCAAAATTTAGTAGATGCGGTTGTTGCACACAGTGAACAACTAAGGTTAGAACGGAATATTAAGAAGACACCGATTATGGTCGTCACTGGGAAGAAGGAAATACCACAATGTGATATACGAGTAGATGGACATATTCTTAAACAAGTGAATCGATACTGTTATCTCGGCACAGTCATAACATCTGATGGGAGATGCCTTGAAGAGATTAGAACAATAATTGCCATGGCGAAGGTAGCCTTTAGCAAGATGAAAAACATACTGACCAATAAAAAGATGTCAATTGAAACGAGAAAAAGAGTGTTGAGGTGCTACATAGAACCTATACTTTTGTATGGATGTGAAGCTTGGACAATGAGCAGTCAAGCTGAAAAACAGCTAATGGCTGTGGAAATGTGGTTTCTGAGGAAAATGCAAAGAATAGCATGGACATACAGAAAAACCAACTAACAAGTCCTTCAAGAAACAAATGAAGATTGTAAATTGATTAGAGTCATTAGACGTAGACAGTCAAAATTTGTTGGGCATGTTATGAGAAGAAATGAATTGGAGAACTTGGTGACAACAGGCAAGATCGAAGGGAAGAGACCAAGGGGAAGACCTAGAAGCAAATACCTGGATGGCTTGGCCACGTGGCATGGTCGAGACAGGAACATAGAGCTGATCCACGACTCTGATGATCGAGTGAGATGGCAGAACATGACCGCCCACGCTTACCGGCATGGCACATGATGGATGGATGGTGGCCATGCATTACATCTAAAGCTATACGAACTAATAATAAAAATCTGGAGGACAGAAGAATTATCCCATGACTGAAAGAGTCATTATTGATACCTATCTTTAAGAAAGGAGACAAGTTCCAATGTGAAAATTATAGAGGAATGTCACTACTGTCCACAAGCTATAAGATACTATCCGCAGTATTACTAAATAAACTAAAACCATATTCAGAAGACATATTAGGTGACTAGACAAAACAGATCAACAATATATCAGATATTTATCTTACGACAAATAGCCGAGAAAAACTGGGAATATAAAAGAGATCTCCATAACATTTTTGTGGATTTTAAAAAGGCTTATGATAGTGTCCATAGGAATAGTCTATGGATTACAATGCAGGAATTTGGAATACCAAGGAAGTTAATCAACATGACCAGACTATGCACGGAAGATACTTATAATATAGTAACATATAAAGGCAGGAAATCAGACCCTTTCCAAATAACATCCGGCTTGAAACAAGGTGATGCACTATCGCCGCTACTCTTCAATCTGGTTCTAGAGAAAGTTGTAAGGAAGGTAAAGGAGGAATGTGATATTGGAGGAACATCCAAGCTGCTTGGTTATGCAGATGATATAGATATTATAGGGGAAAATGAACAAAAGACATTGGAAATATTGACTCACTTAAAGGAAAAAGCCCAACCGATGTGGCTGGTTATCAACCAAGATAAGACAGAATATATGGTAATTTCAAGAGAAGGAATGGCTAAAAACTCTGGCCACATACAAATAGATAATATGACAATTAAAAGAACGGAAACATACAAATACCTGGGTACAATCTTCAACTGCTCCAACATCATAAGGGAAGAAATACAAACTAGAATCAACTCTGGAAATAAGATATACTATGCACTACAACATCTACTAAAATCAAATGCGCTATCTGGTAACACCAAAATCACAATATACTGATCAGACCAGTTGTGCTGTATGGCTCTGAAACCTGGAATATAACGAACGGAGACGAAGCCTTGTTACAAACCTTTGAGAACAAAGTTTTAAGACGCATCTTTGGACCCATTAGGGATACACAAAGTGGAGAGAGGAAAAGAAGAAGTAACAAGGACATTTATGATCTGTTTAAGTCCCCGCTAATCACTGGTATCATGAAAGTAGTATGTCAGGCGCAAACTAACTTGTAAATATGGTGCAGCACCATAATTTTTACTATATAAAAAGTCTACCACCGCAAGCGAAACGTCACCAAAAAAAAAACGAACCTCATTTTCAAGGGATGCAACCCATGAATAAATAATCGAACGTAATTTTGCACTTTTACTTACTTTTTTTTGAGAATATTTTTAAAATGTAATAACTACTGATAGTATTGATTGTAGTGAGCGAGACTATCATCATACTATTGATGCTGTTAAGGTATAGTGCTCTTCCTCCTTAATGTCATTATTCTTTATTGCGCCCTTTTTCTTTATCTGTATTGGGCATAACACTATCATCATTCCATTGGTGATGTGTAAGGGATAGGGTTACAGTGCATTTCCTCTGGGTGGTCTAGGGGGCGGTCCGTCGTGGGGTTGGGAGCTCAGTGGTGGAGCATGGGGTGTCGGCGTGTGGGGTGGGGCGAAGGGGTTCAAACCTCGAGCCATGACAGGCGACATATGAAAAAAACTTATAAGTAAAAATGTATATATGGCAGTTATATCTATAGAGGGTCGTTGTGGTGTAAACACTATCATCATACGGGTAGCAAATAAAAACCTTAAACGTAAAAAGGGTCGATATTATTGATTTTAGCGGGCAGAGCTTAGTGAAATTCGTTGGTTAGGTGTGGGTAACGGACATTAGTAATCTGTAGAGTGTCACAGTGGTTTGTTTAATATCATCATACAGCTTACAAATGAAAACCTTAAAAAGTAAAAACGGTCGATATTATTGATTTTAGCGGGTATATCTTAATGAAATTCGTTGGTAAGGGGTGGGTAGAGTGTATTAGAGATCTGTAGAGGGTGGTAGTGGTGTATACACTATCATCACAAGGCTACAAATGAAAACCTTAAAAAGTAAAAATGACCGATATTATTGATTGTAGTGGGTATAGCTTAGTGAAATTCGATGGTAAGGGGTGGGTAGCGGTTATTAGTGCTCTGTAGAGTGTCGTAGTGGCCTACACACTATCATCATAGGGTTACAAATGAAAACCTTAAAAAGTAAAGATGGCTGACATTATTGATTTTAGTGGGAATAGCTTACTGAAAGTCGTTGGTAAGGGGTGGGTAGCGGTTATTAGTGCTCTATAGAGTGTCGTAGTGGCCTACACACTATCATCATAGGGTTAGAAATGAAAACCTTAAATAGTAAAGATGGCCGATATTATTGATTGCAGAGGGTATAGCTTAGTGAAATTCGTTAGTAAAGGGTGGTAGCTGTTATTAGTGATCTTTAGAGGGTCACAGTGTCTTGTTCACTATCATCATGCGGGTTAAAAATGAAAAACTTAAAAAGGAAAAGGTGGTCGATTTTATTGATTTTAGCGTGTAAAGCTTAGTGAAATACGTTGGTAAAGGGTGGGTAGTGGTTATTAGTGATCTGTAGAATGTCGTAGTGGGCTATACACTATCATCACACAGGGTACAAATGAAGACCTTAAAAAGGTAAAGATGGCTGGTATTATCGAATGTTACGAGTATAGCCTTGTGAAATTCATTAAGGGGTGAGTGAGTGGAGGAGTAGATACATAGGTGCTTCTGATTAATTTTAAAGAGTGGTCGAGTAGCGGGGCAGTTAAATAAATACATCCGGCCCTTGTTAAGAGCAGGAGGAGGTGCTAGATAAAGACTCTCGATAAATGGTAAAGAGTGGATGAGTAGAGGAAAAGCTATATAGGTGCTTCTGATCAATGTTAAGTGGTGGTAGAGTGGCGAGGTGGCTAGATAAATACGTCCATTCCTTGATAAGATCCAGAGGTTAAGTCTCATATTAAAGTCTGAGGCATTAACTCATAGTTGGCTGAGGAGAGGGTGACCTCCTAGGTAACTCATCACGGGGCTATTTCAGTGGGTATGAACGTACGTGAACGTGTTCAGACATGCCTTTGGGGGAAAACTGAGGATGACTCGGAGTGTACTGACAGGGGTAAACCTGCTTGAAGATGTTTAGACATGTTTTCTATGTTGCATCAGCCGCACAGTCTGTATAAAAAGGAACACAAAGGCGGGCTTAAGACACTACGCTTGCGACATGACCTTTCGAAAAACATCACTGAATAGACCACAGTGGTAGGTAGCACTGTGTGTATGCTATATTGTCTCATTACACGTCGTCAAGTCGGTATAGCGCTGTTACTAGTGTATATCTCAGAAGCTACATGAGGCAACTAACAAGAATACACCGCAAGGTACAGCCGCCCGGTATAGGAATACTAATACAGATACTAATGACGGTCGTAATCATCATCAGCTTCACTTTTGCCGTCAAGTGACGTGGGAAGAAATAACGCCTCACAGCTCGATGTGTGGCGCTGAATAGTGTCATGCGGGGTGATTGTCTGTACTTTCAGGCGTCATATTATGTAATCCGTTAGGGTAGCTGCTGTGGTGCATTCCAATTGTGTACATATGAAACATGTTTTTCATTAAAGCATGATTTCTCTGTTCACTAAAAAGTATTATGCTTTTGTCATCTACAGATTCAAACCAAGACGACCGGTCCCTCATTGACACGTGGGACACATCGATTCTGGAACGCACAAACGTATGGGTACATATCAGTCTCCACTAAGTGTAGTGTAACATATATGCGTCTACGACTATGTCCTCTTTCTATGCAGTGAATGGAAACATGCTGTATTCAACCATTCAGTATAGATCATTATCCCTCTCACTCTACAGAGTGAAAAATAATGTGCTGACACAGGAGAATCTATAGTCATGCTCTGTGGTCACTAATATATTAAATGAATGTGTATCACTAATGTACACGATCTCAAAATACTAATTCTCTTCAAAATGTGTCAAAGCTATATAAAAATCAATTATGTGGTTTCGAATTCAGTATGTGAAATTTTTACTGTCCCTTGTTATATCATCTTTATCCTTTCTCCAGACTGAAAATGTGCAGACACAGAAAAATATCGAGACTATTGAGTGGCTTACAAGAAGTGAAATCTCGAGGCTATTGCTTACAAGAAGTGAAATCTCGAGGCTATTGCTTACAAGAAGTGAAATCTCGAAGGTATTGAGCTGTGTATAAGAAAGGAAGGCATCAAACGGTCTACCACAAAATATTGGTATGTATGCTTTCATCATTTGTCACTAACAGTTGGTCATCACTAAATATTTTCACCCCTGAGGGGTGGGCACCATTAAATGTAGTCAGCATTTCTCACTAATATAGTACAACTCTGTGTCATGCAATATAAAATAGCACAAAGAACAGAATTACGAACCAGGACGTTGCTAACCATCACCACAAAAATATAGTCACGGAGAAGACCCTCTGTAAGGATAACAAGAAAATGAAATAATTTACTATGTGTGAAATCATAAGCCTGAAATCATTTTTTCTTTTGATATTTCCTAACAATGTATGAAATATTTTTTCTGTAGATATGCTATCATTATGACTGTCACATGTTTTGAAGTACAAAATGTAAAAATGTCGGACTATAATGATGTTGTCCTTTCTTCACAGTTGTTTGACGGTCAGTACTTACAACGAGTGTGAAAGTTTGGAACTAGTGGAAGACTACACATTTTTTTGCGGTAATCTATACAAAATAACAGAATTACGAACCAGGACGTTGGTTAAATGACATCAATAATATCCAAAAGGAAGAGCATTGTAGAAATGAATGTAAAGAGGCTACAAAAATAGTCAGACAGCAGAAGCGAGAATATATGAGTAATATAATCAAAGATGTGGAAACTAATCACCAGAAAAATGAATCCAGAAAATTCTTTAAAGAACTGAATGCAATGAAACGAGGGCACTAACAAAACACATATGGTTTAAAAGACAAAAATGGGAATATGATAAATACCAATGAGGAAATGTGCAACACGTGGAAAGAATATTTTATTGAATTACTGAATTGTGAAGCTCCAAGTAACATTTTCCCACAGGAAGAGGTTCTAACATGCGAACCACAAATTGAAGAACCTACATTTGAAGAAATCCTTTACGTAATCACACGACTTAAAAACAATAAGGCAACTGGGACTGATGGAATTGCTGCTGAATTTATAAAGGCAGGTGGCCATGCATTACATCTAAAGCTATACGAACTAATAATAAAAATCTGGAGGACAGAAGAATTACCCCATGACTGGAAAGAGTCATTATTGATACCTATCTTTAAGAAAGGAGACAAGTTCCAATGTGGAAATTATAGAGGAATATCACTACTGTCCACAAGCTATATGATACTATCCGCAGTATTACTAAATAGACTAAAACCATATTCAGAAGACATATTAGGTGACTACCAGGCAGGTTTTAGACAAAACAGATCAACAATAGATCAGATATTTATCTTACGATAAATAGCTGAGAAACATTGGGAATATAAAAGAGATCTCCATAACATTTTTGTGGATTTTAAACAGGCTTATGATAGTGTCCATAGGAATAGTCTATGGAATGCTATGCAGGAATTTGGAATACCAAGGAAGTTAATCAACATGACCAGACTATGCATGGAAGATACTTATAATATAGTAACATATAAAGGCAGGAAATCAGACCCTTTCCAAATAACATCTGGCTTGAAACAGGGTGATGCACTATCGCCGCTACTCTTCAATCTGGCTCTAGAGAAAGTTGTAAGGAAGATAAAGGAGGAATGTGATATTGGAGGAACATCCAAGCTGCTTGGTTATGCAGATGATATAGATATTATAGGACAAAGTGAACAAAAGTCATTGGAAATATTGACTCACTTAAAGGAAAAAAACCAACAGATGGGGCTGGTTATCAACCAAGATAAGACAGAATATATGGTAATTTCAAGAGACGGAATGGCTAAAAACTCTGGCCACATACAAATAGATAATATGACCATTAAAACAACGGAAACATACAAATACCTGAGTACAATCTTCAACTGCTCCAACATCATAGGGAAGAAATACAAACTAGAATCAACTCTGGAAATAAGATATACTATGCACTACAACATCTACTAAAATCAAAGGCGCTATCTCGTAACACCAAAATCACAATATACAAAACACTGATCAGACCAGTTGTGCTGTATGGCTCTGAAACCTGGAGTACAACGAAAGGAGACGAAGCCTTGTTACAAACCTTTGAGAACAAAATTTTAAGATGCATCTTTGGACCCATTAGGGATACACAAAGTGGAGAGTGGAAAAGAAGAAATAACAAAGACATTTATGATCTGTTTAAGTCTCCGCTAATCACTGGTATCATGAAGGCTAATAGACTACAATGGCTGGGGCATATAGAAAGAATGGAAGATAATAGGGAAACAAAACTCGCTTACACTCAGGAAATAAATGACCGTAGACCCCGAGGTAGACCAAGAAGACGGTGGAGAGATACGGTGTACAGACCTACAAGCACTTGGAATCAACGACTGGCAAGAGAAGGTCCACCAGAGAGACGAATGGAGACGGATTGTATTTGCAGCAAAGAACCTCAATGGCTCGGAAAGCTGAAGAAGAAGAAGAAGAAGAAGAAGAAGAAGAAGAAGAAGAAGAAGAAGAAGAAGAAGAAGAAGAAGACGAAGAAGAATATATATATATTTGTTTGTGTGTGTGTGTTTGTGTGTGTATGTGTGTGTTACCACTACAGCATCAAACGTGGACACTACACCATCAAATACTACACCTGCATCAAGAAAAATTAAAGTAACAGCAGACACACATACATATAAAAACAGAAACTTGATCAAGTGGAAGCAGAGAAAGCCGACGTAGAGATAGATGAGGAAGTAGAGATAGATGAGGAATTTAAAGACCGTAGACAAAATCCCAGACCCTGAAGTCCAGCAGAAATATAGAGACATCTGGCCCTATCTTAGGAGACATGAGAACATCCACAAATATGTGTCGACCTATACTTTTTTTCATCGACCAGACTCAACATAACCAATCGACTGCATCGAGACATTAAAACCAATATTTGCTAGTCAGACATGCAGGTGTAAGGTAAATTATTCCCATCATATGATTTTACGACATACAAAGACAAAAGAACTTAGATTTTTCCATTTATCCTCTAACAATGCATGCCAACTCGTCGTTCCCCACTTGTTAAAAATGCACACAACTTTGACTACTTTATAACTATATTTCAGGTCAGTGACATGATTAACTATGCCCTACGTAACAGACCCGACACTAAGTACAAAGTTTCCTACTGTTTATGAGTCTGAACGCTGTATTTCGTTACTTGGTCAATATTTTTCCTCTCTGACTTAACACATTTTCCTACTTGGCCAATATCTTTCCCATTTGGTTAACAATGTTCCCACTTTTTGTAAGTTAAGCCGACATTTTCCCCTTTGGTTGACAAAATATTCCTACTTTTTATAAGTCTGGACGAGATATTTCTCTCTTTGGCTAACGAATTTTCCTACTTGGCACATATGTTGTCCTATTTGGCTAACAAATTTTCCTAGTTTTCATAAGTGTGGGCGAGATATTTCGATATTTGGTAACATTTTTTTCTTCACATTTGGCTAACAGATTTTCCTACTTGCCCTAGATTTTTCCCTCTTTGGCTAACACAGTTTCCTACTTTTCATCAGTTTGGCATATATATTTCTGTATTTGGCCTAACTTTTCCCCCATTTGCCTGACAATTTTCCTTCTTTAATAAGTTAGGCTGGTCTATTTATAAGTTCAGTTGAAATATTTCTCTTTTTGGACGATATATTTTCACATTTGGTTAACAAATTTTCCTACTGTTCATGAGTTTGATTGAAATTTGACCAAACTTTGTCACATTTGGTTAACATATTTTCCTAATTTTGATAAGTTTGGTTGAATCTTTTCGCCTTTGGTTAACAAAGTTTCCTACATTTTTATAAGTTTGGTTGAAAATTGGCCAAACTTTTCACATTTGGTTAACAAAGTTTCCTACTTTTTATAAATGTGGTTGAAATGTGGTCAACATTTTCACCTTTGTGTAACAAATTTTCCTACATTTCATAAGTTTGGTTGAGATATTTATAAGTTTGGTTGTAATTTGGCTAAGATTTTTCACTCTGGTTAACAAAGTGTCATTCTTTTTATACCTTTCATTGCGATAATTACAAGTTTGGATGAACATTTTTGTATGATATTGTACGTGTCTCTCTGTTCCAATATGTCTTTGTTCTTGTGTGACTTTTGTCTTGTCTCACAGTTCCATTGTTTGTGAGTATGTGTGTGTGTCAATTTTCCCACGGCTTTTCTCCTCATTCAACATGGAAAACAAGCTCGCACAGAAGTCAACATGAAAACAAGTAAAGACTAGAAAGACGAAAACAAGACAAAAAACAGAAAGACGAAATCAAGCCAAGCATACCACTGAAAAAACCACCAAACAAAAATTTTTCGTTTTCATAAGTTTTATTTTTTCATTAAAAATCTGTATTTTCATGTGGACAACATTCAATATTTTTTATTGTCAATACAAATAGCATTTTAATGATCAGTGAAAATGTGACAGACAGTGACACACAAACTTTGAGTCTTTTATTTTCAATGATATAGACAATTCACTGTACCACAATCAAGGATATCACACATATGACCACTTTAAATTTTTAATAAAGCATATTATAGACAGCAATCAACTTAGCGGGTGTTCAGCAATGTGGTATATATAGAAACTAGTTCCAGGGATTGTCTCTATCATGTACTTAGTGTCGGGTCTGTTATGTAGGGCATAGTTAAACATGTCACTATCCTGAACTATAGTTATAAAGTCGTCAAAGTCGTGTGCGTTGTTAAAATCATATGATGGGAATAATTAATTTAAACCTGCATGTCTAACTAGCAAATATTGGTGTTAATGTCTCGGTCCAGTCAACTGGTTGTGTTGAGTCTGGTCGATGAAAAAAATTATAGGTCGATACATATTTGTGGATGTTCTCATGTGTCGTAAGATAGGGCCAGATGTCTCTATATTTCTGCTGGACTTCAGGGTCTGGGATTTTGTCTACGGTCTTTAATTCCTCATCTATCTCTACTTCCTCACATATCTCTACGTCGGCTTCCTCTGCTTTCACTTGATCAAGTTTCTGTTTCTAGATGTATATGTGTCTGCTGCTACTTTCATTTTTCTTGATGCAGGTGTAGTATCTGATGGTGTAGTGTCCACGTTTGATGCTGTAGTGGTAACAGGTGTTGATGTTGATGTCTGGTGATCAGTTTTTATGTGTCGTTGTAAGATGTCTTTCCTTTTGTATAGATTACCGCAAAATATTGTGTAGTCTTCCACTAGTTCCAAACTTTCACACTCGTTGTAAGTACTGACCGTCAAATAACTGTGAAGAAAAGACAACATCATTATAGTCCGACATTATTACATTTTGTACTTCAAAACATGTGACAGTCATGATGATAGCATATCTACAGACAAAATATTTCATATCACATACATTGTTAGGAAATATCAAAAGAAAAAATGATTTGAGGCTTATGATTTCACACATAGTAAATTATTTCATTTTCTTGTTATCCTTACAGAGGGTCTTCTCCGTGACTATATTTTTGTGGTGATGGTTAGCAACGTCCTGGTTCGTAATTCTGTTCTTTGTGCTATTTTATATTGCATGACACAGAGTTGTACTATATTAGTGAGAAATGCTGACTACATTTAATGGTGCCCACCCCTTAGGGGTGAAAATATTTAGTGATGACCAATAGTTAGTGACAAATGATGAAAGCATACATACCAATATTTTGTGCTAGACCGTTTGATGCCTTCCTTTCTTATACACAGCTCAATAACTTCGAGATTTCACTTCTTGTAAGCAATAGCCTCGAGATTTCACTTCTTGTAAGCAATAGCCTCGAGATTTTACTTCTTGTAAGCCACTCAATAGTCTCGATATTTTTCTGTGTCTGCACATTTTCAGTCTGGAGAAAGGATAAAGATGATATAACAAGGGACAGTAAAAATTTCACATACTGAATTCGAAACCACATAATTGATTTTTATATAGCTTTGACACATTTTGAAGAGAATGAGTATTTTGAGATCGTGTACATTAGTGATACACATTCATTTAATATATTAGTGACCACAGTGCATGACTATAGATTCTCCTGTGTCATCACATTATTTTTCACTCTGTAGAGTGAGAGGGATAATGATCTATACTGAATGGTTGAATACAGCATGTTTCCATACACTGCATAGAAAGAGGACATAGTCGTAGACGCATATATGTTACACTACACTTAGTGGAGACTGATATGTACCCATACGTTTGTGCGTTCCAGAATCGATGTGTCCCACGTGTCAATGAGGGACTGGTCGTCTTGGTTTGAATCTGTAGATGACAAAAACATAATACTTTTTAGTGAACAGAGAAATCATGCTTTAATGAAAAACATGTTTCATATGTACACAATTGGAATGCACCACAGCAGCTACCCTAACGGATTACAGCAGATGACGCCTGAAAGTACAGACAATCACCAGGCAAGACACTATTCAGCGCCACCCATCGAGCTGTGAGGCGTTATTTCTCCCCACGTCATTTGACGGCAAAAGGGAAGCTGATAATGATTACGACCGTCATTAGTATCTGTATTAGTATTCCTATACCGGGCGACTGTACCTTGCGGTGTATTCTTGTTAGTTGCCTCGTGTAGCTTCTGAGATATACACTAGTGACAGCACTATACCGACTTGGCGAAGTGTAATGAGACAATATAGCATACACAGTGCTACTTACCACTGTAGTCTATTCGATGATGTGTTTTCGATAGGTCTTGTCACAAGCGTAGTGTTTTAAGCCCGCCTTCGTGGTCCTTTTTATTCAGACTGTGCAGCTGATGCAACATAGAAAACATGTCTAAACATGTTCAAGCATGTTTACCCCGGTCAGTACACTCTGAATCATCCTCCATTTTCCCCCAAAGGCATGTCTGAACACGTTCGCGTACGTTCACACCCACCGACATAGCCCGTGATGAGTCACCTAGGAGGTCACCCTCACCTCAGCCAACTATGAGTCCATGCCTCAGACTTTAATATGAGACTGATCCTCTGGCTCTGATCAAGGAATGGACGTATTCATCTAGCCACCCAGTCACTCTATCACCACTTAACATTGATCAAAAGCAATTATCTAGCCTTTCCTCTACTCATCCAGTCTTTACCATTGATCGAGAGTCTTTATCTAGCACCTCCTCCTGCTCTTAACAAGGGCCGGACGTATTTATTTAACCACCCCGCTACTCGACCGCCCTTTAGAAATGATCAGAAGCACCTATCTATCTACCCCTCCACTCACCCAAACCTTACCGAATTTCAAAAGGCTATACTTGTAACATCCGATAATACCAGCCATCTTTACCTTTTTAAGGTTTTCATTTGTACCCTGTGAGACGATAGTGTCTAGCCAACTACGACACTCTACAGATCACTAATAACCACTACCCACCCTTTACCAGCGTTTTTCACTAAGCTTTACCCGCTAAAATCAATAATATCGACCATCTTTACCTTTTTAAGGTTTTCATTTGTAACCCATATGATGATAGTGAACAAGCCACTGTGACCCTCTAAAGATCACTAATAACAGCTACCACCCCTTACTAACGAATTTCACTAAGCTATACCCGCTGCAATCAATATTATCAGCCATCTTTACTTTTTAAGGTTTTCATTTGTAACCCTATGATGATAGTGTGTAGGCCACTACGACACTCTACAGAGCACTAATAACCGCTACCCACCCTTTACCATCGAATTTCACTAAGCCAAACCCACTAAAATCAAAAATATCGGCCATTTTTACTTTTAACGGTTTTCATTTGTAGCCTGTGTGATGATAGTGTATGCACCACTACCACCCTCTACAGATTTCTAATACTCTCTACACACCCCTTACCAACGAATTTCACTAAGATATACCCGCTAAAATCAATAATATCGACCGTTTTTACTTTTAAAGTTTTTCATTTGTAAGCTGTATGATGATAGTAAACAAACCAATGTGACACTCTACAGATCACTAATATCCGCTACCCACCCCTTACCAATGAATTTCACTAAGCTATACCCGCTAAAATCAATAATATCGACCTATTTTACGTTTTAAAGTTTTCATTTGCAACCCGTATGATGATAGTTGCTACACCACTACGACCCTCTATAGATCATATAACTGCCATATATACATTTTTACTAATAATTTTTTTTTTCATATGTCGCCTGTCATGGCTCGAGGTTTGAACCCCCTCGCCCCACCCCACACGCCGACACCCCACGTTCCACCCCTGAGATCACACCCCCACGCCGGACTGCCCCCTAGACCACCCCAAGGAAATGCACTGTAACCCTATCCCTTACACATCACCAATAGAATGATGACAGTGTTATGCCCAAAACAGATAAAGAATGAAGACGAAATAAAGAAGTATGACATTAAGGAGGAAGAGCACTGTACCTTAACAACATCAATAGTATGATGATAGTCTCGCTCACTACAATCAATACTATCAGTAGTTATAAAAAAAAAAAATTTTAATTCTCAAAAAAGGGAAGTAACATTGCAAAATTACGTTCGATTATTTATTCATTGGTTGCATCCCTTGAAAATGAGGTCCGTTTGTGTGACGTTTCGCTTGCGGTGGTAGACTTTTTATATAGTAAAACATTATGGTGCTGCACCATGTGTACGAGTTACTTTGCGTCTGACATACTACTCATGAATCACATAATTTCATAATGGCAACAATATTCATGCTACACATTTTTTCATAATGATAAATATAATCATATAGTAGTTACTGCTGTTGGGGTGTAAAATGGTAGGCCCTCACATAATCTATGCCAAGACATGAGGTAGAGTGGCCAGTTCTCTTCCTTGATTCCTTTCCTTCTCCTGTTATCCCAGAATATTCTAAACATTAACTAGCACCAGTTTGTATTATGCTGGGTTGGCACCATGGCCTTAATGGTTAAAGAAAAGCTCAACCTGCCACTCCTGGGGATTGAACCCATCTAATCCCTTCACAGTTGGTAACGGGAGTCGACACTGAAGCGATTAGATGAACTACTCAAGCTGAAGTGTGAACTGTGTATATTTGAGCGTAATGGATTTATCTAATCACTTTAACTACTTATCTTGTAGTATGTACCTGAAGATGCTGAGAAATGCGCCTGACAATAAATCGTGCAATCAATTCTTTTTGTCTTCGTTAATAAAATGTATTCCTCTATTGCACTTTTCCCACCAAGTCTTGATCAGTGATCACTTTGTTTTCCAATTTTCCCCATAATGAGTCTGAAACATCTTGTCTGCCTACGTCTAATTTCTCAAATCAGTTTTACGGTTTTCATATGTTTCTTGTAGGACATGCCCTTTGGTTCCTCTTACTCTCTATGGTATTCTTTGCAGTTTCCTTATAATATTAGATGTCTGCTTATTCTCTAGGTTGGTGATGTCACTTGATGTCCTTAATTATTTTATGTCGCTTGTCATGAATTTCCCCATTTTGGGATTTTAGCAACTGAACTACTCTTAGAAAGTAAATATTATGAACATCTTAATGTAACTTGAGATCAACCCAGAACAAGTGGGCCAAGAAAGGTGAACATATAATGCAACAGACATGTCTATATTTTCATATGCTGGAAAGATCAGTGGAAGAAGAGGCAGATCGATAGAAATGATGCTAGAATCCATATATATTGCATATCCATTTTACAGGACATCGCTGTCAACACCATCATTTTTACTGCTGTTGTTTTTGTCTTGGCAAGTTTACGTTTAGTAGTTTGCCATTGCTTTCTGAACGACCGGCTCCCATACCAATTCGTTAAAACTCAGCACAACGCAATCTGCTGCCAAATTGCGCACAGCTTTTATTTGAACGCGTGTAAGCGGGATTACGAATCGCGTCCGTAAAGCCTTCGCCACAGAGACCGACATATATATATATATATACATATATATATATATATATATATATATATATATATATATATATATATATATATATATATATATATACAGAATAACATATGACATGCTGTTAATCACCGATACAGTATTTACAACGAGTCATATAAGACATATTGCTACAGGCTGGTACAGTACTTACAACGTGTTACGTATAACATATTGTACGCGCTGATACAATATTTACGACGACCAACATATGACATATTGCTGCACGCTAATGCAGTATTTATGAGTCAATATGTCATAGTGCTACACTAAAATTTGTAAAAAACAAATTCTCTCTTCCGTTGATAACACTATTCTCTTTGAAGTGCAAAGAATTACTCCAGCAGATGACAACCATTCGCTTCATATTGCTTCACCATGGAATGTGGGGAAAATGTTATGACGTCATGTACTTCATTTTGTCAAATTTGTTCTACATATAAAGTGTAGTGAGACTTTACAAAAACACATATTTGGGCGCACATCATCATAATCACAATGTGCATTGTCAACCGGGGAAGGCATGCGTGTCTCTCCAGAGATTTCGGTCCGTGGTATTTTGGATCAACTCTGTTGATGATATCCTTCTATGCCACCGTCTCTGTCTATCTAGCATCATTTCTATCGATCTGCCTCTTCTCCCACTGATTTTTCCAGTTGTCACGATGTTTTCCAGGACCTATCTTCTCATTATATGTCCAAAGAATACTATTGGTGTCTTTTTTATAGTTGTAAATAATGTTTTAATTTCATTAGAGCAGTGGTTCTCAACCGGTGGGGAATTCTCCCCCAGGGGGGAATTTTAGGGTTTCCAGGGGGGATGAAGACCATTTCAAGATCGCGTTAATACAAGATCCGATTACTTGATATTGTTTTTCCCTTCATACTTTAGAGTTAACTATGTCTCATCCTTCTTAAATTCATTTTATAAAGTAAGTAGACCCACAAGTCATGTTTTATGTGGATGTCTAGACTTGTTTTAGTATATGCTATTAAATTTACCTTCCATTTTTACGTATACTGTGTAGGGGTGGGGGGGATATTTAGATAGGAAATATGAAAGGGGGGGATGACGTTCTGAACATACGGTGAAATGGGGGGGGGGGGGGGGCCAAA
Organism: Cepaea hortensis; assembly: GCA_963921405.1. NCBI lineage: Eukaryota > Metazoa > Mollusca > Gastropoda > Stylommatophora > Helicidae > Cepaea > Cepaea hortensis. Next base: position 41,960,080 of record OY992887.1, on the reverse strand, counting down.
TTTTTGATAGGAAGGGGGGGGGGAATGACGTTCTGAAATTATGGTGAAGGGGGGCACGGGCCGAAAAAGGTTTAGAACCACTGCATTAGAGTCTTTCAGGCAATCGGTAATAACACCATTAGGTTCAGGAACCACAACTCTGTTGCTATCAAGCTCTTCCTAAGAGGTCCTCTTAGTTCGTTCACGTTCCATGATTGCCATTTTCATCATGTGCCATGCCATATTTCGCCATCTCACATGATCATCAGAGTCGTGGATCAGATCTGTGTTCTTGTCCCGACCATGCCATAAGGCCAAGCCATCCATATATTTACTTCTCTGTCTTTTTCGTGTTCCTTTCTCCTCAATCTTCCCAGTTGCCACCAAGTGCTTTAGTCTACTTCTTCTCATGACGTGCCCAAAACATCTTGACTGTCTTCGTCTAATTTCTCTAATCAGTTTACGGTTTTCATGTGTTTCTTGTAGGATTTTCTTATTGGTTTTCCTGCATGTTTATGATATTCTCTGTATTTTTAACAGAAACCACAATTCCACTGTCATTAGATGTTTTTCAACTTATCTGTTCATTGTTCACGTTTCACATCCATAGGATAAGTACAGGTTCTTTGTAGCACTTCAACTCTTTTTCTGGTTGCAACTGACATTTGTATTGGTCAGTATGTTTTCTATCTTGCAAAAGGCTAGCTTTGCTATAGCTATTTCCATGATTGTACAATCTCATAACATACATAATTATTGACGAGTTTATCACCGTGTTGACCCATCCTCACAATCATCGTATCCTATTGATTGACGTGGGCATCCATACTTATCCGTTTTCATTTTCCTGGATCAAACAAGCGAATAGGGAAGAACACATTTGTGTTGTTGTTGTTGTTGTTGTTGTTGTTGTTGTTGTTGTTGTTGTTGTTGTTGTTGTTGTTGTTCTGGTTCTTGTTCTTGTTCTTATTGTTGTTTTTCCATTTAATAACACTCATTGAAACGTTCATTGCGAACGAATTCACGTAATCAACAATGACCTTATTGTGGTTTGCTGCTCTGCCACCAAGATTCCCTGTGTGCCTGCGTTGCCCTGCGTGCCCAATTATTAACCCTTTGAAAATAAACGCTTTCGTTCGTTCGTTTGTTCTTTCCTGTTAATTAATATGTTAAAGCAAAAGTTTTTGTTCATCTAAAGGTCTTTTCCACTCACGTATGGTGTTCATGTCACACTCCTTGTTGATTATAAAATGGAAACAAATAGGTATATTAAACTCCTGCGAGAAAAAACGTACTAAACATCAAACAACGTTGCACATACCTTACAAGGAGATCCACGTATCGCGAAATACAGGTGAAAATCCGAAAGAAATCAGAAGCACTCAATAAATATAAAAAATGAATAATAAAATAAGATGAAATACACACGAACGCGTACAATACGACACACAGACGTTTCGATTCTCAGAATCTTTGTCAATGACAACACAGATAGCTAACAACGAGATACAGGAAACAACGGAAAAACACAAACACACGACCTATCACAACTCACATGGCTTTATGATAGGTCGTATCTTATTTTATTATTCATATTTTATATTTATTGAGTGCTTCTGATTTCTTTCGGATTTTCACCTGTATTTCGCGATACGTGGATCTCCTTGTAAGGTATGTGCAACGTTGTTTGATGTTTAGTACGTTTTTTCTCGCAGGAGTTTAATATACCTATTTGTTTCCATTTCATATTGTTACATCCTGCTGCAGCCGCTGCTTTTTCTTTCTATTCTTTGTTGATTATAAGCGGCCATAGAAACGGTTGTAGAACAAATGCTCAAGTGTTCATAATAATTCACTTCTTAAATCTGCACATTAAGAAGTTAATGCAGTCACGCCTAAAGCTCAAGTCGCAGAAAATGTAGATTATAGGATTGGCAGCGCTGTTGAGAAAATATAGTCTGTTAAACAGATGGTAGAAGGATTGCTCAATCATATTCATACTGGAATAATTATTTATTAGTCTGTTCGTGAAGATTGTCAGTATTAGGAATGGCAGGAATCCTAGAACATAAACGGAGCTGATTATTGTCAATTTAATTGTTATTCGACTAAACGGTCTGCGTGATTTTTGTTTCTTTGTAGCACGCATTGGTTCTGATGTGTGTTGTGGCGACAATACACTGATTTGCGAACTGAAATCAGTTCTGCCCATCTCTTTGGATTGTTGTGAACTATTGTGATGCTTGTTTGTGTATGGAGCATGATCGAGTAAGAGGTCGTTAGGTAATTGTTTGGCGTTACTTAAGTTGTTATGAAGCTGCATTTTGTCATCTGGGATGTCCGTTTTAGGCGTGTGATGTTCCGATACAGTCAGTGAACTCTGACACTGCAATGAATGCACGCTTACGTTTGCTCCAGACATGCGGCTACTATCCATGGCTACATCTAAATCTGTCTGCAGGCTTGTGCTGACATGTTCATCTGATGTTGTAGAGTATGTCTTGAGTATCATTGACGATTGAGTATCATCATGGCTCTTATGCTCTTCTGGATGATTACTGCAGCAAAATAGAACATGAATCCCTCTGCAGGGAGGGGATTTGGACTTTGTATCCCCCGTTGCTGGTATATTTTTGGGTGGTACATCGCAACAAATTAGTTTTTTCTTATTCCCTGCAGCTTTCGATTTTACGTTACCTCTTAACGCCTGCGTGCTGTCTCCAGAAATGCCATAGCGCCTGCTATGTCCCCGTGCTGAAATGCCCACGCGAATATACAGAACCACCAGGGAAATGCTCAAGAAAAGATACACTATTGTGAAGAATGCATTATTTAGTAACGGCCATATAGTGTTGAAGTAATGATCGTCAACAAAGCACTCAGAGCCTGTAATATTTGGACAAGGCGTCTGTCTGGTTTTGACTCCATACATAATGAAGAAAGGCACAGTGGAAACTATTGCCAGAAGACAAGCGAGCACACTGGAAATTATTGCCTGCCGGATCGTCACCTGCCAGCCATATGGTTTGCACACCTTCCGATATCTGTGGAAAATATAAAGTGACACAAAGTGAATGTTGACTAAGTGACAGATAGAGTGGCTATGCTTGTGTCTAGGGTATGTCCTTGTAAAATGTGATGTTGAACAACCGATTAACCAAGATGCATCCCAACCAAACACCAGTCAGTGAACAAGCGTTAATTTGCGCACATAATATTCCTTTAATTCTGAATTAACACAGACACATGTAGCATATAAATCCAGGAACAATAATTCTCTAAGAATATATCTCCATCCCAATGGAACACTTCGAATAACATTGCCTCTCAAGGCTACTAAAATCTCGTCCCACACGACAGGTATACTAGCCTCTCTCTAGGCCCGACTCAAAGTAACCCACTATGGGTCTCGAACTCCACTCACTATCCCTGGAACCCACAGTGCGGAGTTATCTTCCAAACTCCGTCACAATTCTTCACTTTATCAGACCACGACCTTCTCCTGGTCTGGTCTACACTCAACTCCCTCTCAGCTCGGAGTCCAAACATCAACTGCCCCGTCAATCTTTGTCCCTCTCTTTTCAACAATTCTATCCCCCACAATGCTTCACACACAACACACAACCTCACTGCTCCAACTGTCTGCCTCACCAGCATCGTAGCCAGCTGACCTCTTCTCAGCTCCCCCTTTCACTTACTGTCTTCTCATTTACGCCCTCTGGGGGACTTACTATCCGCCCTATTTTATCTCGTGAACTGTTTATCTTGTACGGCCACTCACCTTAATGCCACTGAACACAGGCATGTGACACTACCCCACCCTCAAAAGAAAACATCGTTTTCAAATGTTGGGAGACTAATACTTATCAAATATGTGACCCAGACACATTGCCTGGGTAGTCGTAAGTATAAATCCAAATTACTCTAGCTACCACACTAAATAATACATCAAATGCTCATGGTACACTCCCTTATTCCCAACACATCAATACAAACAACTTTCTCTCTTGTATCATAATACATGAACTAAAACATGGCATAGTAATAAACATATCATCTAAAACATCATGTTTGTGTACCCGCAGGTCTCTTACTACTCTACGACCACACAATACTATTTGTGTACCGACCCTATATCAGGTGGTTCTGTTCTTGCATTAACCCTCCTCTGATTCCTGTCGATGCTGTATCTACCTTTCACGTACCCATGACTCATGGTACCTCTACAATTACAACATCTGTTTGCTATCCCTAGCCCTGGGTCAGTAATGTCGCGAACACTCTTTTGACCTGACTCAACTTTCCTATCTGCATATTGCACCGTTACACTTGAGTCTCTGTTTAGTCTGAACTCTTTATTCAATCTTGGCCCATTTATCTGGCACCTTGCTTTCTGCTGCATATGCCTTATGCCTATGTGCCCTGCACATGCACTATCCTGAGCTGTTCTAGTATATCGGTCTCTATGTGCTAAAGGTACTGCTCCTTGCCCACGTGCAGTTCCACTATCTGAAAAGCGGCGAGTGAGAACATTGTTCTTCCTCTCGAAGCACCATCTGCCTTTCTTTGACTGCCTATGTTCTACTCTCCTACACCCTTGGGAACATTTGTTCAGAGTAGTATCTTGTCTCTGGGATTCAATAGCACTATATTTGGGATCCATTCTCATCTGCTCCGCTGTACTATCCTTGTCCTGAGTTCCTGTGTCTACTTCAAGTGCCTCTTCTACCTCAGCTATACTCTCTAATTTAGGTCCTCTTGTGGTAACTACCTCATTACTGCTTACACTATATATTTGGTCCCAATAAACTACTTCCTCTTCTGTACAATCTTTAACTCCTATAACATTTCCTATGATCAAATCAGCCACTGGTGAGTCCAAAACACACGCTGTCACTCTTCCAGTGATATATGGTGTTTTTACTGTTATTATGGCTAGTGGGTAGAACTCTACTGTCCCATTAAATGTTATGGATCTAATCTTTTTTCCTGTATAATCCGAGGGTTGCACTAAACTCTTTCTCACCCCGATGGACGTACATCCGGAATCCCTAATTGTTAACGCTGGCCTATCATTAACAAACCCATGATGCATCTTCAGACTACCTCCTTCATGGACTGCTGATCCTGCTTTCACTGTATGACCACACACTAAGACTGGTTGCCCGTCTTTTTCAAAAAGAGGTTTGCACCCACTACAATCTTCATTGTTGATAGTCTCAATCACTTGTGCTGCATTAGAAAGCTCCGTTTCCCTCATCCTACAATGATGACTGACATGCCCATTCTTTCCACATTTGAAACAAGTAATCTCCCTTTTAGTGTTGTTCGTTGGTCCCTCTGATGGTTGTCCATCACACTGTGCTGCCTTGTGTCTCCAGCTCCCACAATTCCAACATCCAGCATAACTATTTGGACGTCTCTGAAAATTCCCCCTTTTGTATGGGTACCGTCCTGCTCTGCCAAAATAGTTGCCACGGGAACCATTGTCCTTAGGTTCTTGTTCCTCATATCTTTGTGTTAAATCTACACTTTTTGATCTTGGTCTAATAACTGGATTCTGGTCCTGTTTCGTATACGCTGCACAGACTATTTCCTCACTAATAAGTCTACCAATAGAACTGTTTGGATGTGCAGTCATGTAATTTTGCCCTAACTGTGACATTGTGTCTATGTCCTTTGGCTTACGTTCTTCGAAGAAAGCCACTAAATTAGTATTGCACGATGATACCACCTTGTCTCTCAGTATTAAATCCACTAATTTATTAAAATCTTTTCCTATCTCTGCCAGCTCCATCCACTTATTAAATGTATTCTTTACTGTGTTAACAAAGTCTGAGAAATCTTGATTTGTCTCTGGCACTAACTGTCTAAACTTTGTTCTATATCCATGTTCAGTTAGTTGGAACTTTGTCAGCAAACGTTGACGTAAGATAGTGTAGTTGTTTGTTTCTTCTACAGGTAAATTGAACATGGTGTCTAGTGCCTTGCCCGTAAGAAATTCGCCAAGTCTCATCCCATACTCTTTCTCTGGAATACCTAACGCTTTGGCTGATGCCTCGAACCTGGCCAAATAATTTTCAAGTTGGTCCCGGTCTGTACAATATGGCAGTTTTAATCTCTGTGACGACTGCGACGGTCTTCTGCTTTCCTCACTTTGACCTTTCGAAGATAGTTCTAGTTTTCTTAACTCGATTTCAGTTTGCATCTGGCACTTGATCTTCTCTTTCTCAATTTCCATTTCAGCTAACTTTACTTCCTGTAGACGTTTGTTTTCCATTTCAGCTAGTTTTACTTTTGTCTCTTCCTGTAGACGTTTGTTTTCCATTTCAGCTAACTTTACTTCCTGTAGACGTTTGTTTTCCATTTCAGCTTGTTTTACTTGCGTCTCTTTCTCTTCCTGTAGATGCTTGTTTTCCATTTCAGCTAGTTTTACTTGTGTCTCTTCCTGTAGACGTTTGTTTTCCATTTCAGCTAGTTTTACTTGCGTCTCTTTCTCTTCCTGTAGACGCTTGTTTTCCATTTCAGCTAGTTTTACTTGTGTCTCTTCCTGTAGACGCTTGTTTTCCATTTCAGCTAGTTTTACTTGCGTCTCTTTCTCTTCCTGTAGACGCTTTGCCTCGCGTTCATTATGCCTCTCCTCTCTTTCCGTCTGCTTTTGTTCTTTCGCTTCTGCATACTCCTGTAACTCTTTACCTTTCAGGCCTATTCTTTCACCTGCTTCAATATAATCCATTAAAGTAGGCATCTTGTACTTGTGGACACGTTGCTGTGAATCAGCCAACTATAAATGTACAGACTCTGCTGTTAGTCTTTGTGTCACTTCCCTAAGTACACCCGCACTCCCTGTGTACGTAAATCCGTAGTGCTACAATATCACTCTGTACTCACCCAGTCACTCTATAAGCACTAGGTAGTGAGGGGGGAATATTAACTATACTCCCTCGTATATATATCTATATATATCAAATAACTGTAGAGCAATTCCTGGAAATAGTTGTAAACATACATATACATACACATGAATGATACACATTAAATGCCAACTATTAAACGCTAGACGCATAGGCCGGTGAAACGCAGACGGATGATTACATAGAAATAAAAACCACTGACATAAACATGCCCATGAAAGACCATACCGTGCGCATAATATAAACTGACAAATACCATCTAAATAGAAGCTATATTAACATAAGAATTACACCAATACCATATATCCAAAGAACTCAAATATTATATGTAACAGTAAAGAGAAAACAGTAAAAAGAACAAATATAAAATGAATAATGTACATAGATCTGACGTAGACACTTGGACACCGTGTATAATGTCGAGACGACCCAATGCCACAGCACAAAACAAACTGGCTCGTCAGCTGTCTCTCAACAACATACAATATGTACCTAGACAATTTCACCTTTGCGCCGTCTCCCGCATTTCGAGAAACAATGCAAAAATATCCTACTTATAACGAACACTGGACCACATACAAATATTTACGTAACGCACAACAACAACAATACTTAGGACGATGAGAACAACAGAAGCAAACAAGGGTTGCCGCCACCAATGTGATGGTAGAATCTTACAAAAGTCCTTAGTTTGTTTTTAATAGTGTCCGAAAATCGCCTGGAAATGTCTGTCCGTTACTGTTTTGAAAAAATTACGACGTTATATTCCCACAATGAATTAATGTTCTGATGCGTTGTCACTTTTTGTTGACGTGGTGACACGATTTTCGACTGTCGTAAAAGTTTAAGATGATGATAATTATCCCAACGCCTTGTCTCTACACAGTCCGTAACGTTTTTTGTAATCCTCCCTGTAGAGTTGGCCTGTGATTGTATAATGTATGTGAACGCTCTTGTTTTGCCAGAAATATTGGGTTTTCGTTGCGTTTTGGGGAGCCGAAAATACCTTTAAAATCAATGAATGTTTATCTGCGTAGTCACTGTCGCTTTGAAGTGATGGTATGGTTTCACTGTTGCTGACCCGGTTAAACCAACGAATGGCAGAAAATGATCACGCGCTTTAAATCCGCTTTGCAAGTCTTTTTTGGTGAAGAAATGCGCTCATACTTGCGAAGACGGCACCTGAATGACTGTTGTGGTTTGTTTGCCGATGATGACACACACACACAAAGACGTTAAACGTAAATCCTAGTTTCAGTAGAAACCCAACGTGTTATTCTCAGTGGAAATTTTTCCGTCAAATTCCCTGGTTCTCGGCCTTGACGCACAAGGTCATCTCAGTACCTCCGTGTACTACAATCTTCACTGACTGCGAACAAAGTAATGTCCGGAAATTTTCCGTTATCCACACATACTTCGCTGTCCTCGTAAACAGCACTGACCCTCTTGTCAACCCACTTTGTCCGTGGCGACTCACAATTTCCACCGTCCTCACCCGTCTTTTTACCTGTGGTGAATTCTTAACCTATCGCCCTGCAACCACACTGTGCTTTGTCCTCAACACACACACAAGATGTCTCACCACGCCCAGGACTTCCCAACGAAATTGCTCACTGTCTTAAATCCTGTCTTCGTCACACCCACACGCACCTGTCAGGATATCATCCCGCCAGTATCATGGCGCCGACTTTGTGTACTGTTCACTTGACCTATAAACATACGCGCCTGTTTGCGTTAATTTTCTGACGTCCCTGATAGCTGAAGAAATACTGCCTGGTATCCAATTTACCTGTCCTGACCTTCTCGTGACCTCTGTGCTACCCAGTTCCCGCACGGAAAAAACCCAGTGTTTATACCGTGGACACGCTCCGCTGTCCACCCTCTCTCTCTCTCTGAGTGAGAAGTGTTATTTTTATCTGGTTTCTCGTGGACTCTGTATTAATTCTCCGACACTTTTGAAATGCGCTGTCTACTGAAAATTGTGTTTATTCTTGACAGGAGAGCCCTCATCATTGTTGTTGTAATTGGGCATCCGACTAATGTCTCTGATGTTAGTATTCTCTCTAATCGACGAGTTCACAAATAAACGGAATGACAACAATGTCTATATTGTTCTTGATGGACGAAGCCTCCAGAAATCTTCTCTGACACAAAGTGAATGTTGACTAAGTGACAGATAGAGTGGCTATGGTTGTGTCTAGGGTATGTCCTTGTAAAATGTGATGTTGAACAACCGATTAACCAAGATGCATCCCAACCAAACACCAGTCAGTGAACAAGCGTTAATTTGCGCACATAATATTCCTTTAATTCTGAATTAACACAGACACATGTAACATATAAATCCAGGAACAATAATTCTCTAAGAATATATCTCCATCCCAATGGAACACTTCGAATAACATTGCCTCTCAAGGCTACTAAAATCTCGTCCCACACGACAGGTATACTAGCCTCTCTCTAGGCCCGACTCAAAGTAACCCACTATGGGTCTCGAACTCCACTCACTATCCCTGGAACCCACAGTGCGGAGTTATCTTCCAAACTCCGTCACAATTCTTCACTTTATCAGACCACGACCTTCTCCTGGTCTGGTCTACACTCAACTCCCTCTCAGCTCGGAGTCCAAACATCAACTGCCCCGTCAATCTTTGTCCCTCTCTTTTCAACAATTATATCCCCCACAATGCTTCACACACAACACACAACCTCACTGCTCCAACTGTCTGCCTCACCAGCATCCTAGCCAGCTGACCTCTTCTCAGCTCCCCCTTTCACTTACTGTCTTCTCATTTACGCCCTCTGGGGGACTTACTATCCGCCCTATTTTATCTCGTGAACTGTTTATCTTGTACGGCCACTCACCTTAATGCCACTGAACACAGGCATGTGACATAAAGCAATAACAGCGTAAGATGAGATTCTATCGTAGGAGTGTGAAATGCGAACGATCTGCCCAAATAATATCTTTGCCATATGAGATAGGAAACACGTCCACTTAGCTAATCCCATTTCCCCTCTTCATTTATGAGCAAATCATGCGGTGTCATATTCTACCAGCTACCGCTAATGAAGTACATAGTATTAATAGTATTATCTTTATAAGCGCCCACTGAAATAGTTTATAGTGACCAATTCAACAATACCCACTAACAGCTGATGATGACACAATCTACACAAACCCCCTAGCCCCTAGCACAGTGTAGAGTCACATAATTCTACACTCAGCCACTAACAAAGTGCATAGAAACACAATCTTCACGCAGCCGCTGACAGGATTATGAAATGGAAACAAATAGGTATATTAAGCTCCTGCGAGAAGAAACGTACTAAACATCAACACGTTGCACATACCTTACAAGGAGATCCATCGTATCGTAAAATACAGGTGAAAATCCGAAATCAGAAGCACTTAATAAATATATATAATGAATAATAAAATAAAATAAAATACACACAAACGCGTACAATACGACACACAGGACGGCCGACGTACTCGTTGTCCTATCTATCCGTGTTGTCCTGTCCTTGACAAAGATTCTGAGAATCGAAACGTCGGCCGTCCTGTGTGTCGTATTATACGCATTTGTGTGTATTTCATTTTATTTTATTATTCATTTTATATATTTATTGAGTGCTTCTGATTTTCACCAGTATTTTACGATACGATGGATCTCCTTGTAAGGTATGTGCAACGTGTTGATGTTTAGTACGTTTCTTCTCGCCTGAGCTTAATATACCTATTTGTTTCCAATTCATATTGTTATATCCTGCTGCAGCCGCTGCTTTTTCTTTCTATTCCATAACAGGGTTACGGTAACACAAACTACACGCATCCGCTAATATAGTTAGTTAGTTAGTTAGTTAGTTAGTTATTTAGTTAGTTAGTTAGTTAGTCAGTCAGTCAGTCAGTGAGTCAGTCAGTCAGTCAGTCAGTCAGTCAATCAGTCAGTTAGTCAGTCAGTCAGTCAGTCAGTCAGTTAGTTAGTTAGTTATAAAGTTAGTTAGTTAGTTAGTTCGTTCGTTAGTTCGTTAGTTCGTTAGTTAGTTTCGACTTTGTGAAGATACATGAAGGGTGTAGCATAGGTAGGAGCGCAAGCGCAATTGAAACACCACTACTTTTATCGTTTCTTTACTTATTCAGTCAAGCGGAGAGCGGGGCGCAAGCCCCTCGCTTCTGGAGTTAAGCGACAACCGGCGCTCGTCGTCGGCCGCGATCCGCTCTGAAGACAGTGTCAGGCGGGGAGTTTGACTGGGGAGATCCATCTGCCAAAAGGTAACGCAGGTGTCCTAAGGCGAGCTCAACGAGGACGGAAATCTCGCGTAGAGCAAAAGGGCAAAAGCTCGCTTGATTTTGATTTTCAGTACGAATACAGGTAAGGATGGGACATTTGCTCGCACAAGACGAGCAATATTTCCGGCGATATCTCCGGTGGGCCTATTCCCGGTGGTTGCGGGATACGCAAAAGTCAGGCGGGGAGTCTGACTATAGTGAACGATTTACACAGGTACGGACACTTGTGTTGACAGATATACGCGCCCTACGGTTCAGGCGTGTACGAGGCCCTCACCTGTGGGACTTGGCTGAACGCCTCTAAGTCGGGTCCCTAGGGTTCCAGAGTCTGGACACCACTCGCCACCTGCTCGTGGTGGCGAGGTCTCGGAGGTTTTGACGCTGAGCCACCAGCGTCTGCAGCCTACCTTGTGCCAGACGTATTGGTTACCCATTCCTCTGGAATACACAAGGCAAGGCCGAGAGAGGGATGATGTCGTTTTGGCACTAATTGTTTTTTGAAGCTCTGCCCTGGAAATGTGATGGAATTTTGGCCACATTCCAACTCACATACTTTGGTCTGTCAAGACTGCAAGGTGCCACTCAGTTAGTTAGTTAAATAGTTAGTTAGTTAGTTAGTTAGTTAGTTAGATAGATAGCTAGTTAGTTATAGTTAGTTAGTTAGTTAGTTAGCTAGCTAGCCGGCTAGTTAGCTAGTTAGATAGTTAGTTAGTTAGTTTAGTTAGTTAGTTAGTTAGTTAGTTAGTTAGCTAGTTAGATAGTTAGTTAGCTAGTTAGTTTAGTTAGTTAGTTAGTTAGTTAGTTAGTTAGTTAGTTAGTTAGTTAGTTAGAATGTTAGTTAGTTAGAATGTTAGTTAGTTAGGTAGTTAGTTAGTTAGTTAGTTAGTTAGTTAGTTAGTGTAGTTAGTTTAGTTAGTTTAGTTAGTTAGTTAGTTAGTTAGTTAGTTAGTTAGAATGTTATCTAGTTAGTTAGTTAGTTAGTTAGTTAGTTAGTTAGTTAGTTAGTTAGTTGGTAAGTTAGTTAGTTAGTTAGTTAGTTAGTTAGTTAGTTAGTTAGTTAGTTAGTTAGTTAGAATGTTATCTAGTTAGTTAATTAGTTAGTTAGTTAGTTAGTTAGTTAGTTAGTTAGTTAGTTAGTTAGTTAGTTAGTTAGTTAGTTAGTAAGTTAGTTAGTTACTTAGTTAGTTAGTTAGTTAGTTAGTTAGTTAGTTAGTTTAGTTAGTTTAGTTAGTTAGTAAGTAAGTAAGTAAGGTAGTTAGTTAGTCAGTCAGTCAGTCAGTCAGTCAGTCAGTCAGTCAGTTAGTTAGTTAGTTAGTCAGTTAGTCAGTTAGTTAGTTAGTTAGCTAGTTAGTTAGTTATTTAGTTAGTTAGTTAGTTAGTTAGTTAGTTAGTTAGTTAGTTAGTTAGTTAGTTAGTTAGTTAATTTAGTTAGTTAGTTTAGTTTAGGTAGTTACTTATTTAGTTACTTGGTTATTTATTTAGTTAGTTAGTTAGTTAGTTAGTTAGTTAGTTTAGTTAGTTAGATAGTTTAGTTAGTTAGTTAGTTTAGTTAGTTAATTAGTTAGTTAGTTAATTAGTTTAATTAGTTAGTTAGTTAGTTAGTTGGTTAATTAGTTAGTTAATTAGTTAGTTAGTTATTTAGTTAATTTAGTTAGTTAGTTAGTTAGTTTGTTAGTTAGTTAGTTAGTTATTTAGTCAGTCAGTCAGTCAGTCAGTCAGTCAGCCAGTTAGTTAGTTAGTTAGGTAGTTAGTTAGTTAGTTTAGTTTAGTTAGGTAGTTTAGTTAGTTAGTTAGCTAGTTTAGTTTAGTTTAGTTAGTTAGTTAGTTAGTTAGTTAGTTTAGTTTAGTTTAGTTAGTTAGTTAGTTAGTTAGTTGGTTAGTTAGTTAGTTAGTTAGTTAGTTAGTTAATTAGTTAGTTAGTTAGTTAGTTAGTTAGTTAGTTAGTTAATTAGTTAGTTAGTTAGTTAGTTGTATGTATGTATGTATGTATCTATGTATATATGTATGTGTGTGTGTGTGTGTATGTATGTATGTGTGTATTTGTGTATGTATTTATGTGTGTGTATATGTATGTATGTATGTGTGTGTATGTCTGTCTGTATGTGTGCATGTGTGTATGTGTGTGTGTGTCCGTGCTTGCGTGCGTGTGTGTGTGTGTGTGTGTATGTGTGTGTGTGTGTGTGTTTACTTCAGAAAAGAACTAGTAGTTGTTGACATGATTTTCCCTGCATGGCAACTGCAAGAGAAATGTCCTTAACAGAACTCCGAAATGTTCTCCACTTTATTTTTATCCTACTGTATTTCGAACGTGGTATGCGGGATTACGAACTGCTTCCGTAACCGCTGCGCCACGGGGCAGGTTATAGAAAAAGATACACCATGAAAAACATCTAAGAGCATGTATCTAGTACAAACCTGATGAAAGCAACAACCAACAATGATATCGCTCCGCCTGTTGCAGTGAAGGAACCCAAGTATGCCTTTACTTTACAAATTACGGCTATATGGAAGTCCCAGGTATCAAGCATAGTGTATATTGCAACTGGGGAAACGTGAGATCATTATAATGTGAGAACATGTTTTATAGCATGAGAATATAGCATTGTAATATGGGCAACATTGTATAATGAGAATATAGCATTGTAATGTGGGCAACATTGTATAATGAGAATATAGCATTGTAATGTGGGCAACATTGTATAATGAGAATATAGCATTGTAATGTGGGCAACATTGTAACAATGGAACATGTTTTCTCATCTCATCTCATCATGTTCGTCTTGTACCTTGCGGTGTCGAGGTGAAGTATAAACTTCGTGAGAGTGCCCGATTATGGGCTTCATATATCGATATTCCCATGGACTCTGCTATTCCCTCCGTCCAACGTTTACGTGGTCGGCCTCTCCCTCTGTTTCCATCTGGTCTGTACATCATTGCTTGCTGTGGTATGCTGTTGACTGGTAACCTACTTGCATGGCCAAACCATTTGACTTGCTGTTTTCTGATAAAATCTAGTGCTGCTTTAACCCCCACTTTAATCCTGATTTCTTAATTTTTGATCTTATCTCTTCTTGATACGTTGAGTATTCTTCTCAGGAACCTCATTTCTGTTATTGTGAATTTTCTTTTCTCTTTTTCTGTCATTGTCCAGGTTTGGCATTGGTAGCATAGAGTTTGCAGGAAGATTGTGTTGTAAAGTGCTTTCTTAGTAGTTATTGATACATGTTTGTTCTTTAGTATTGGTGCCATTTGTCCAATGAGTTGATTTGCCTTATTGCACCTATTTTCGATCTCGTCTTCTGATCTGCCATTTGATGATATTATACTTCCTAGGTACTTGAAACTCTTCACTTGTTTCAAGGGATGTTCGTTTAGGTGAATTGTTGTTGTTTGTTCTTCTTTAGTTATAGTCATTACCTCTGTTTTGCTTGTGCTAATTTTCATGTTATGTTCCCTACACATTTCGTTTAGACTATTCATGTGGTCTTGTAATTCAGCTTCTGATTTTGCTATTAGTGCTTGGTCGTCCGCAAAAAGGAGTTCTCTAATGGTTAGATTTGCAGTTGGTTCTTCTTCTGTGTTCTCCTCATGTGGTATTCTTGCTATCTCTGCTTGGCTGGTTTCTTTACATATGTTGTCCATATATGTTATGAACAAGAGAGGGGACAGGACACAACCTTGTCGTACTCCAGATCTTATGGTGAAGGGTTCTGAGTGTTCTCCAGTTGCTCTCACTATGCATTCACTGTTGTTGTATAAACTTTTACATAGGTTTGTTAAATGTGTACTCACTCCATATTGTTTAAGGATTTGCCACAACTTGTTTCTATCTACTCTATCGAATGCCTTTTCTTGGTCGACAAAGGCTAAGTAGAGTGTTTCATTGAATTCGATTGATTTTTCTATAATTTGTCTAAGAGCAAAAATTGCATCTGTACATCCTTTGTTTTTCCTAAATCCAAGTTGTGTTTCGCTTAGCTGGGGTTCTAAAGTAGTTCGTAATCTTTTTTCTAGAATTTTGCAAAATATTTTCCCAGCATGGCTAAACAGTGAAATGCCTCTGTATTGTGTGCAGTCTCTTTTGCTGCCTTTGTTTTTCCAAATTGGGATAATTATGGCGTTTCCCCAGTCTCGTGGTGTCTGTTGTTCTACCCAAAAATGGTTGAATAGTCTATGTAGCCACGCTGTTCCTACTTCTCTTGCTGCTTTAATTAGTTTATTTGGTATTTCATCCTGTCCTGGTGATTTGTTCAATGGGGCTAATCTGATGGCTTCTATAATTTCTTCTTTTAGTATGTCTGGTTATAATTCTTCGGTGACATCTGTATAGGTCTCTTGAATTCCTGTGACATCTGATGGGATGTTGAGAAGTTGTTCGAAATACTGCTTCCATCTTATTAGGATTTGCTTTTGTTCACTTATTGGTTCTCCATTTTCGCTATTAATTATTTAAGTTGGGTCAAAGGGTTCTCCTCTGGCTCGCATTGCACCTATCTTTTTGTAGAAGTTTCTAG
The DNA here is from genome assembly GCA_963921405.1 of Cepaea hortensis. Classification (NCBI taxonomy): domain Eukaryota; kingdom Metazoa; phylum Mollusca; class Gastropoda; order Stylommatophora; family Helicidae; genus Cepaea; species Cepaea hortensis. The sequence continues at coordinate 41,944,379 of OY992887.1, read as the reverse complement.
TTGCCTCCTTGTAGTTTTTATTTAGGGTTTCTCCATAATCATCCCAGTCTTTTTGTTTTTCCCTCTTTACTATTCTATTCACATGTCTTCTCGCTATTCTATATTCTATGCGATCACATTCCTGTTTGCTCTTCAACCACTTTTTATATTTTTCCTTTTTGTCTTTTACCGCTTTCTTTACTTCTGCGTTCCACCAACTTGTTGTTTTCTTTATCCGTGTTTTGCGTTTTTTCGTGGTTCCACATGTTGGTTTTTGCAGTATTTAAAATGCTTGATTTGAACATCTCCCATTCTTCTTCCACTGTTTTTCTCTCTGTAGGAACATGTTTTATAACATGAAAATCTAATTTTGTAATGTGGGAAATATTGTAACATGAGAATATGTTTTATAACATGAGAATCTAACATTGTCATGTGAGACATATTGTAACATGAGAATATGTGTTATAAGAAAAAGTGGTTTTAATATGAGATTATATCATTGTAATGTGAGAATCTGTCAGTGTAACGTGAGGTAATGTCATTATATTATAACAAAACAAATTGTGTTATACCACAAGACCAGGTTTTATAACATTATGACATAATGTTATAAATATGAATATGACATTTACAATGTGGGAAAATACTGTAACATGCGTAAATGTTTTATAACATGATAAAAGTATATTTAACTTGAGAAAATGTTTTATATAATGATGACGTGTTTTATAACATCATAAAATGACATTGTGACATCAGCAAATATCATTATAACGTGAGAAACTTTAGTTAGTTAGATATTCGCGGTTCCAACTACACGCAACGGGTCGTCCCCATTATGCTCCGTTCCTGTGCCAGTTACTATCACACAAAATGTTCCTCACTGCCCAATGTAAAAAGTGGAACAGACAGGAGTCTCGGCATGCCAACAGCCCGCAGAGGTACACTGTTTATAATGCCGCCGTCAGAATGCCAACACAAAAGTCCATCACGAATATACAGTTCATCGTCGATGGAATCGGCAGTCACCAGAAAGACTTCATTGACCCGGGTTTTATCCCACAATGCTCGATCTCTTTCCGTAGGGCGACCCGCCGAAAGCGTCGCACAAAGCACGAACTCCGTAGTTCCAGCGACGACTCCGGGGAGTCTCCTGAAAAATGCATTCGTGAATCGAAAAGGCAAACCAGTAAATTCAGAGACCGTCGGTCATTGTTCCGAACATGCAGTTCACTGTGCAAACAGCGGACAAATGTAAAAGCATTCCACACGAATCTCACAGCTCACAGTGTCGCGCCATGCACTCACTCGGTAGCATGGCGACAGAACAATATACTACCAGTCCAACATGAGGAAAATGCGAATACAAACCGTAGCCACAAGCACAAACACGCCAGAGGACTTAACGGATTAATTACTAACCGCCATGTTGGGGACTGGAAGTGTGAGAATATGACATTGTGATGTGGGAAAATATTGTCATATAGGAAAATATTGCAATATGAATCCAAATTTATAACATTATAAAATAACATTGTAATGTAATAAAAATGCGCTGCAGGGTGAGAAAATAGTGCTGTAACATAAAAAGGGCTTGTAACATGCGCACATGTCATTGTAACGTAAGAAGAAATCACTGTAACATTGGAAAACTGTCGTGAGCAATGGCATTTTTACATATGAAAAAAAGTCATAATATATGAAACATTTCACTGTAATGTGAGAAAAGTTTACTGCAACGTCAGAACGTATCACTGTAATGTCAGAAAATATCACTGAGGAAACGTCACTGTAACGTGAGAAAATGTCACTGTAACGTCTGAGAGTAACACTATAAAGCCAGAAAATATAACTGTAACGTGTGAAAATGTCACTGTAACGTGAGAAAATATCACTGTAACGTCAGAAAATATCACTGCAACGTGAGAAAACGTCGCTATAACGTGAGAAAATATAACTGTAATATGAAAAGGGGGCGGGGGTGTCACTGTAACGTCAGAAAATATCACAGTAGGGTCAGAAAATATCATTGTAATGTGAGGAAATGTCACTCTAAAGTAAGAACATGTCACTGTAACGTGAACAAACATCACTGTAACATGAGAAAAATGTCACTGAGACATGAGAAACTGTCAATGTATCATGCAGAAATATTAAAGTATCATAAGATAGCATCATTACATAAGACAGTGGTACTGTAACAGAGAATTTTAATTTTATAACATAAGAAAATGGTATTTTAACACGAGAATTACTCCTTAAAACCTGATAACGCCGTTATAACATGCTAACATGTCATACCATCTTGATATGCCACATAAGAAAATGTTATGACTGGGGAAATGTTTATTATAACAGAAATTCTAAACACCAAAATCTCTTTTACGGTGGAAAAACATGCCTTGGAGCTGAGATCAATGTGTAGATTTATCTGCACTGGATCTGGTCAGCGTGCAGAGGTGGTCATCCAAACTGCAAACTCAAATCACTATCCACTAACATTGGCCTTGGTGGATCACAATGCGCCGAAAGGCACATAGTGGGACTAAGAGACCCTTTAAAAAAGCCTTGGAATGTATTTGGTAATTTGTTACAAGTAAAGATTCCTTTTATTTCTGCACACCTTGAGGCTATTAGGCGTATGTTGCTAATCCAATATTTTTTATAAACCGATCCTCACCTGATGAGTGCAGTCAGTACCACGCCGATCGCCTTTTCATCTCAGGCCATTTCTGGTACCCATGGTGTTCTTTTGCAACATAACTATGCTCGACCGTATAATGCCCATGCGACGGTGGAAACCATTCAAGACTTCCACTTTCAGTGTGAACCACATCCCGTGTCCTCGCCAGACCTAACCCCAAGCGATTTCCACCTGTTTGGACAACTCAAAGAGTCATTGGGATGAAAGAGGTACAGGAAGTGTTGCATGAGTAGTCACAAACACGGCCATGATAATTTTTTTTCTACACTTTATCGGAGCTGGAGGACTTGCATTGAACGCAGTGGTAAAAAAAAACAACAGGGTCGACTTCATTGCACCGGGTTTTTATCCCATATAGCTCAGTCTCTTTCCGCAGAGCGGAAAACGTAGCACAAAGCAGGAACTCTGTAGCTCCAGCGACGACCCCAGGAGTCTCTGAAAACATTCACTCGTGAACCGAAGGACGCGGCCCGGAATCGGACCCAAAACCTTCGAAGACCGAGTCAACCACTTGACCACTTCGCCACGGTAACAACATGGCAAAATGAAAATTTGATCTTTAACTTTTCAGAATTTATTCACACACACACACACACACACACACACGCGCGCGCGCGCACGCACGCACGCACCCACGCACAAACACACATACAGACTGTTCAGGTTTTCATTTGAACACCCCGTGGTGACCAGTTCTCCGCTTCATTTCGTTCATCCGATATTTAGACTAACAACGATACGCTTGACACATCCACACAGTGGACACCATTAAACGAACCAGGCTTGCTCGTGTTAGAAGAGAACGTCTATCTCTGTGTTTCGAAGGACTAATGCGTATGAACCTGAAAAGATACATATTTGACTAATGTGTAAAGACATGAAAAAATATATGATTGACTAATGTGTATGTATATGAAAAGATACATGTCGTCTAATGTGTATGAAGATGAAAAGATACATATATATCTAAAGTGCATGAATATGAAAGATACATATGTGTCTAATGCGTATGGACATGAAAATTATGAACATGAATAGGTACTTAATTGAGTAAAGTGTACTGACATTAAAAATATATGTTTGACTTCATAACTAAGTATATTTACAATGAATATCATTACTTGGAATAGCAGCGACGTTGGCGACGAGATCAAAACTGGCAATTGTCATAATGAGAACTTTAGTCGGGTTGATTACTTGCTTCTTGGAGTATACCCTCAGCACTAGACTATTGCCAGCCAGTCCTATAACAGCAAATAGGCACAGCATTGTAACTGCGGGTATCATTGTTATGATTGTTGTGTCTTGAAGATGTTGTAAGTATGCTTTTGTAGACCCCGCCATAGCGCTACAGTTGGTGAACTCCATTGTTGTACGTGATGGAATCAAATAAAATGAAATGCTGTGTCTGTATTGTTCATAGTCTCTTAAAGTCAAATGTGGCAGCAAACGTTGTGTTCACAATAAACATAACGGTCATTTAAAAGCTTTATTTTGACCCACAGCTTGGCTTGAAAATCTGAATCTGAGTGCGTGCTTTGTGCGATGCTATCTGTGTGCGGTTTGCCAATATGCAGCGAGAGACTGAGACAGGCGGGCTGAATCTCTCACCTGTAACCCTCAGATCGCAGGACACTGAACGAGGCCCTACACTTGTCGTTTCTCCGCCTTCGGGTTTGACTTTTGAGGATAAACTTCAGGTTGGACTTTTAAGGATAAACTGTACCTGCAATTTAAAGGAAAATAAAACGAATATTGAGATTGCCTTCAAGAACCACGCGTATAATTAAACATAAGCATATTGTACCATAGTAAAATTATAATGAAATTGTTCTAAAATACAGGAATACGTTACTTCAGAAAGTCATTAATTCGTTGCATGCTTCTTTATCTTCTTGGGGTGCCTGTTCTGGATCAGACCTCGGCGACCATGACTCCCAAATCTTCTCTGCCATCTGCCATTTGGACTAAGTTGGTGTTAGTTATATTTGTATTTGTTGCCTTACTGTTTAAACTGTCCATGTATATCTTTCTCTATCTTCGCCTGTGTCTCTTGATTAGTACTGTTTCACATAGCACCAATTTCTCAATCAGAAAATTTGAAATTAATCTTCTCTGTTGCCACTTCGAATCATTCGAGATTCGGGAAACACTGCTTTTGTTGAATATGTTATTATTATATAATCCCTTAATCGACTGCTATAATAATTAAATAAGAAATTAAAACTGAGCGAGATTAACGCAATACCAACACACCTGCGACTGCTAGTTTCCATTCAAAGAGTAGGCAGAAGATAAAAGCTCCATGGCAGAATACATGAGTGCCCTTAAAGATATTTACCACAGAGATGCCGCCGCTGTGAGGAATAGGTTACGAAAGAGGTTACGAAATTGTGAAAATCAACGCAAAGCTACTTTCTCCCACATTCCTGATGGTTGACTTGAAACCACTTTGTCGGGATTGTAACATTGGGTTCAGTACTCCTTTATCACGGATGCTTCCCGAGCCAAGAACAATAATTTCCTAGGCTTGGTTGACAGTGGAATTTATAGACTTTCCGGTGACCGATATTTCGCTTAAAGTGACATTTGTTTCTTAGACGCTGCACTGTAGATATCAAGGCAGGTTGTAAGTTGTGTTTCTGTTTTTTGTGTGTGTGCGCGCACGGGCGTGTGTGTGTGTGTGTGTGTGTGTGTGTGTGTGTGTGTGTGTGTGTGTGTGTGTGTGTGTGTGTGTGCTCGCTCACTCGCGTTGAACTCAAGTGTAGTCCATACACATGCTACAACTTCTTGTGCACTGGACTCATTTTTGCGCGTGGATTATATTTCCCTATTACCAGTGTCCCTCGCCATCTGACGAACCCATTCCGACTTCAGAGATACTTGTAACACTAGTCAACACATTTTCAAAAGTTATCTGTATCAGAATTTAAATACAGGATTTCTGACTGATTTGGAGATGCTGATTTCAAATATCATAATGAAATTCACTTAATGTCTCTTTTTGTTTTAATGATGAATTTGCGTTACGGTAATACAAATAATGTATGCACGTTTAGTTCTCTGTGGTGAACAGTTGGTCTTTTTACTTTAGCATTATAAAAATAGTGGTTGATTACTCAGTTAACTGATATTTCAACATAAATTGATAGAAACATAACAACATTATTTAAAGTTCACACATAATGTTTTAAAAAAGGCACATTTCAACCCATTCCGTTATTATTCAGTCGCTGTTCGAGCTCTTTTTGCTTGCTTGATGTAGACAATCGATGAGGTGTCTCTTGTCACAGTCCAACAGTAATCAGTAAGCATTGAAGGGCTTCACAGTTGCCTTGATACATTTTTCACCAAAGAAGTAATGTCCTGGTGGAATCGTTCACTATGCTCATCGCTGACAGCTCTACAGTGACGTAAAAAAATTCAGATGAGAATCCAGAAAATGAATTTTCAAAGACATGCTGTAGCCTAGACTTATACTTTAGAAGAAGATTTTCTACACTATAATTGAAATTATCAGATTTGTTGTTTCCAAGAAAATTGTCCACCACTGACTTAAATGCTAGTCATACTGCTTTTTCCTTCCCATGCAACACACAAAGAAGCTTGTCATAGTGAAGAAGTTTTCCAATTTACGGTAATAAGTGGCTTCTCTCGGTTCCTAATTCCAGACATCCTAACATCTTCTTACAGGAGATTCCACTGTTGCAATCTGGAACTCAAAAGCCCCGCCTTGTCCCTCGGTAAATGCAGATCCGTTACAAGGTCATTCAGTCCATTTTGGGTTATTAAATGTGGTTTAGTGGATATAGTTTGCTCAAATCTGAGTTGCTTGAGGTTGATGGTTCAGGACCATCAATGTCCTCCTCTTCATCAGTGGAAGCAGTTGAAAATGATTCTGGAACTTCGGGAACTGGTAGGTCATCGCCATGTAGTACCGTACGCATTGCAGAGGATGTTTGGATATTCCAGAGTTCATATTTTCTTCTTTCAATAAGGGTGGGAGAGCATGCAAAAATAACAGTTGTTGAGATGATCAATGGGCTCTCTCCAAATCATTGGGACTGCAAAAGGCATTGCTTGCCTTTTGCGAATCAACCACAGCTTAAGATGATCTGCACATGTATTGAAGCATATGTGTGGCGCCAAGGTCTTATATTGATCTCCTATTCTGCAGTCAAAATACAAACTTTACTCCTTCGTAATCACTTTAATTCATGTTTGTGACAGAAATGTCACCTCACCACATATATAACAGGAATTATTTGCGCTGTTAACATATGTCCTAGGTATTTCTAACTACGATACTTTTGATAAAGATAAATACACTACGCAATGGCAACATTTCATCAGAGATAATTGATTGGTTGATTTAGGAACCGACATCACAGCATTCGGGGCATTCCCATAAGCGCCCCGTCCCCATCCTCAGAAGCCAGCGAAGAGTTCCAACCACAATAGTACCAGTAGTAATCTGATTATATGTGCGTCTCGCCTTTCCTCAGAGCGTCGAGATATCAGAGATGAGTATTTATGTACAAAGGTGATGTAATTATAGGTAGGATTGCATCATCAACTTCTAATTACATTTTTATTGGTCATTAGTAAAGAATTATGTAATCGCGCACAACAGTTGCGTCATATTAAATTGACCGTAATTAAATAAATTAAGCAACATATATCTTGAACACTAGAGCTATCAACATTTTAATGTTATTTTCGTTTTTAGCACACCAGCATTAGTTAAGATAAGATATGGCACTCTTCCGACAGACGGGTCTAAATAGTTCTGCAGTGAATATGTTAGGGTTTAGGGTTAGGGTTAGTGTTAGTTATATAAAATTATTCACTGCAGAACTATTTAGACCCGTCTGTCGGAAGAGTGCCTAAGATATTTTCATATCCGGTACATTTTGATAGTTGACTCGTGTTTACGTCACCAAGTCAAGGACGAGAAGTCAATATTTTAGTCCAGCTGACCTGTGTATGGGTTGAACCCGCTACCTCGGCATCAGCACACCGGATTGTGTTTCTGTGTCTATTACCGCTTTCATTTCGGAAGTTCATTAACTGCTTCTTTGTGTTTAGGTAAGATCTGTCATATCAACCATACAGAAATAACTTTAATGTTAGCTTTCGATAGGGAGAAGAGGAAACTGAGTGGAAAGGAGGGAGAGGGAGGTCGGAGACAGGATTATTAGAGAGAGGAGGCGGAGGGAGGTAGAGGGGAAAGAAGGCGATAGGAATGGTGAGAGAGAAATTGAGTAAGATGGCGAGAGTGGAAGGAATTAAGCGAAAGGGGAAATGTAGGGATAGAGAGGGGTGAAGAGAGTATCGGAGAAAAGCGAGATGATGAGGGATGAGGAGAGAGTAGAAGAAGATAGGAACAGTCACAGAAGGAAAGAGAGAAAGAAAGTACAGTGATGGGGAGAGAGGAGAGAAAGAGGTGTCATGATAAAGGTAGAGGGAAAAGAGGGAGAGCAGGAGGTAGAAGGGGGTGATAGAAGTAGTGATAGGGGTAGAAGGGAAGACATGAAAGAGAAATAAAGATGAGAGGGAAACATAAGAAGGTGTGAGAAAGAGGATAAGTGGGTGATACTGAAGGATGAAGATATAAAGAAAGTGACAGGGAGTGAGAGAGAAGGTAAAGAGAGAAAGAGGGAGAGAACAAGAAAGAGGATGAAGAAGAGAACACATAAGTTCTCTGAGAATGCAAACATTTGATGTGTTTTGACTGTATGTAAAAAAAAAATTGCTTCTCCTTTGCAGGATGTGGCAATCACCCATACTGAGAAATGTTTACGTTCAGTAGTTTGCCGTTGCTTTCTGAACGAGAAGTCAACGTTTAGATTCCTCTGACCGGTGTATGGGATGAACCCCCTTACCCCACCGTCAGCGCACAAGAAGTTTAATTGCGAATGCGTTAAACCTCTAGGCGACGCCGACCTGACTTGACTATAAGCAGGTGATATTTTCTATTCAAATCTACCATACCTTTCTGATCCACATGTGGGCCTTTATTCCTTTCAAATCTACCATACCTTCCTGATCCACATGTGGGCCTTTATTCCTTTCAAATCTATCACACCATCCTGATCCACATGTTGGCCTTTTTTTAACCTCCTAACTAGCTTTGTGGCGAAATGATTACGAACACAATTCGTAATCCCGCATACCACTTTTGAAACACAGCCATGGGCGATTTGGCAGCAAACCGTCCTTTGTTGGTTTTCATACAATGGTATGACTGCCTGTCGTTCAGAAAGCAGTCACAAACCACTGAACGTAAATTTGCCAAGAAATCACAAACAGCCAAAAAGATATGCAACTAACTTAACCTTCTTTATCCAAATCTGGGTTTGTTTCCTTGTTTTCAGAAACACCGAAACTGGATACTCATATGGTGGCTTTCTATAACTACCGTACAACACGCAACATTGATAATTTTCTCCAATGATATTCTTCGGTCTGCACCTCTTGATGGGGTATAAGCACATGATAAGGCAGATGTAGTCGGGACCCTTTGAAATCGTGTGTAGAGTGCAGTAGAACGGTAGAACATCACGGACTAGAGAGAATAGTGCTCCAGGGAGTGACCACGGGATCTGGCTGACACTCAACACTCCGAGGACAGGCCAAACGGTGCCATTATATTGGGACTCTTACCTGGCTGTTGTAGATGAGGACGGGGCACGCAAGGAAATGTCCTGAGTGTTGTGATGTCAGCTCTTGACTCAACTCAACTCAATTCTATTGAAAGTGTTCTCTTGTCTCGAAGGACCCTTGCCTAAGCCTCCTAGCTGAATTGTCATGTAAACGACTGCTAGTTGTGGTTTTTCCCCATATCAATTTTGGGAAAAGAGCAAATGGAAGGCAGAGAGATATATCCATGGATCGCTTGGCGACATGGCATAATCGAGACAAGAACGAGACCTGATCCAAGGCTGATCATCGTGTGAGATGGCGACACAAAACCGCCCATGCTAATCGGCATGGCATACAATGATGAAGAGGTGTCTTGAGTAATTTGCCCAGCTCATATTTCTTATTATGCTAAAACCGACTCTCTTAAATGTCAGAATAACTGGTTTTCATATGGCTTATATACTTTTATTGCATTCAGATACGTTCATCAGTAAGAATCAATGTTTCTTTTTCTACATCACAGAAATAGAATTCATTAACTATAATGCTAACTCCCGACAGAAACAAATGTCATTGTTAGGATTATAGACTTACAATAGCATGAGCTCGGTCGGAAGAAGGTTTGATGTCAGCTTTCGTCGTTGGCCACGGGAGTGTTGATCGCTCATCTATTCCTTCGTTAGGCTTCCAGAAATATGATGTTTTATGCTAACTCTCACAAATGCTGTTTAGTGTCTCTTAGGTTAAACTCACAAATATTAATCCTTTCATCTGATGATAAATCACACAAATATTATTCTTTGTGTCTTATGCTGAATGACACAAACACTATTAATTATGTCTTATGATAAGCTCTCAAATACTATATGCTAAACCACACAAATGCTATTCTTTTTGTCTTATGCTGAATCACATAAACCAATTCATTTTTGATTTATTTGTTGTTTCGAGATTTAGGTGTGAAGATTGCGCACCACCCACTACTGGCAATGCTGATCGTATTCCCGTACAGACCTTGGGCCTTGTCCACATCAGTTATTTCTTATTCTAAACTCACAAATACTATTCTTTTTGTCTTACGCTAAATCACATAAACACTATTCGTGATGTTTTATGTTGAATATCACAAACACTATTCATTATGTGTGATGCTAAACCACACAAATGCTATTCTTTTAGTTTTGTGCTATATTACATAAATACTAATCTTTTTTGTCTTATGCTAAATCACACAAATACTATTCTTTTTGCCTTATGCTAAATCACACAAATACAACTCTTTTTGTCTTATGTTAAATCACACAAATAATTATTCTATTTTTGACTTATGCTAAATCACATAAGCACTATTCGTTATGTTTTATGCTGAATCTTATAAACACTGTTCATTATGGGTGATGCTAAATCACACAGATACTATTCTTTTTGTCTTATGCAAAATCACACAAATTATTATTCTTGTTGTCTTATGATGAATCACATAAACACTATTCATTACGTCTTATGACAAATCACACAAACAAGGTTCACTATTTCTTCTGCTGTCCCCTAAACATCATATTCATTAAATGTTTTTGTAAATCGTACGCACACACACGCGCTTGCACACGCACACGCACGCGCTCGCGCACGCACACGCACGCACACATACACACATAGGGATTACAAATGCTATTCTCCGCAAATAAGCTTCTATATTTTTCATGGTCAGCTCAACAAATAAGGTTTTATACAACTAATACAAGCTCCATAAATAGAAATGAATATTTCTCAAATCAAGCTGCTGTTTAAATGTGTATACTCCAAACCTCACGCCTTATTTACCATAGTGCTGCAGGTCTCTTTGCTGTTTGCTCTCACCGTTAAATCAACACACAAAAGGCTCAATGAAGATGTAAATTACCAGGATGTAAATTACCACAGACCTATGATTCCCAATAGTTTTAGTTCTTAAATTCTTACGCAGATACCGCGTTGAAGTTAGAGTTTTAGGCATACGCATAAACCTTCCAACGGCCTCTTATAGTTTTAGGCAACGGGTTAATTGGGTAAAGTTTCTATTTCCCTACGTCGTCGCCTTTCCTTGTCAAGTAATTCTAGGAAATACTCTTAAAGTTAATACATATCCATGTAAGAGTCTGGGTCGGTCATCAAAGCTTTACTGGTCGGCAAGACGAAACCTCCAACGGCATGGAATTGAAAATTGCCCAATGTCTTGGTAGGAAAGCTCACTAAAACTAACTGATAAATTTCACTATCCCACAGCGACACCGAATACAGAATAACATGTACCATATTGTTTGAACCAAAATTGTGAAATTTTGCCACGAGAGCGGCCTTTACTACCTACCCTTAACAGCTTCCAACTTCCTGGGGAATTTTCACATGAGCACCTGGCACTGGACCTTCAATGATCTATTCTTTCATCGAGAATTAAGCATCAGAAGATCCACAGACTGGACATCATTTGCTCTAGATATTTCACTGCATTTCTCTCGTGAGATGAGTATTTAAGACGAAATGTATATCGAAACAGGAGGTGAATGCACAGGAAGGACATTTCCTTGTCTCCGCCTCTTCTATTGTCAATGCAAGGAGAAATACCAATGTTGTGAGTCTCTATAAGAGTTCAAACATATTTGCTGTTTCAAGTTTTGTAGAATTCCAATTTCTTTCTTCTTCTTGGTTCGCGGTATTCTAATAAAAATGAAGTGTGTTAATTTGGGATAATGCAGTGGAAACGTATACAATAGGAAAACACGGGCAGCTTTACAAATACACTAAAAATAAACGTGGCGGCGACAAGGATCATCAGCAGACAAAAAGAAGAAAGCACAATACACCATCATTTCTACAATAAAAAAGTATTCTGGAGTATTTTGAAATACAGTAAGCAGAATGAACTAACATATGTGAAGTTTAACTTAGATTCTCCAAATATGACACAGTGTGACTCAGATCCTCCAAATATGACACAGTGTGAATTCCATTAGAATTCATGTTGCATTAGCTACCTGGTCCCACTTCCAAAGCCTGGTAAGGACAACTCCAGACTTAATGGATACCGAATCATAACCCTGCAAAACACGTATAGCAAAGTCCTAGAAAAAATAGTAGCACGCAGGCTCCAGCAACATTTGGAAAGTCGGAATCTGCTTCCCCAAGGACTCGGGAGCTACCGGCCTGGAAAGGACACCTGGGCCAATGCTGCAACTTTTGCATTTGATGTCTACGATGGCTTCCAGGATAAACAGGAGACAGTGGCGGTAGCTCTTGACCTGGAAGATGCGTATTACAGGGTTAGGTATGATCCGTTAATACACACACTGTTGGACATGGAGGTCTGCCCTTGGCTTGTTAGATGGTGTCAAAGACTGAAGCAGGAGGCAGGAAGCCTGCCTCATGATAGAACACCACCGGGACGTGGGGTCAACCTCAGATAGAGTAGAGGGAACATAGTGCCCGGGATCAGGGCAGGATAGATGATAGAAAAGGGGGACTATTAACTAGTCCTCACACGGAGGCGTTGACCAGATAGTTAGTACTACTGGTCACGACAGAAGCACGTTTGCGTGATCGCTACGATTGCCACTCAAACCAAAGACAGCTAATAGAAGCGTGCTAACTGACCTAGCACGCAAAGAGCCGAAGGATGCATGAAGGTCCTTCCGCGTGGCGTGTAGCGACGCGAGTGAAGGAAGTCAGACTGGGGACTGACTCTGTAGTGTTCACATCGTGTAGAATAGAGATAGTTTTCGTATAGCCTAGTAGATAGAGATTAGCTATAGGGTTTAGGAAAACTAGTGATAGAGAATATTGTGACTTTATGTGTGATTAGATAGCGACTGTTTTTGCAATTGTAAAGAGCCAACGGCAATAAAATGTACCATTTCATTCCTCGCACACGACTTGCAAGTTTCTTGTATGGTGTGGGAGAAGTAATCCGATGATGCCTGAAACATGAGTTGTTGACAGGCAATAGGATTAAATGTGGTGTCAGAAGTGCGGCTTGAACCTGAGTTCAAGCTATAACACTTACCCACGGCTCTAGACTAGGGTTACGGATAGGATATTACAAAGATTAAATGTTTAATTTGTGTCAGTGACGATGACGTATGCAGACTAGATCGAGTTGCCAGCAGAATTGTGCCTATCGTGATGAAATAATGTTTATTTGTGCTTATTAGAATGTTATATATTTAAATAATGTGTGTTTCAAAGTTGTAAGTATTCATATTATGTTCTTCTTTCATTTATTTATGTAATTATTTATTTGTTTTTGAATAATTGTCAAAAATGATTCATGGCGGAGCAATACAGAGGTCAGCGACAGTATTGATTTTTGCAAGCTAAAAATAGCGCTGCGCCTGTGACGTGGCATGATTGACAAACAGTTGGGCCTCACCACTTGGAATCAGCATTTCCGTGTTTACGAACTGCGAAGCTGCTACCTGCCTGAATCTTTACGATATATTAACTATTATTTGTTTATTTAAGTTAGAGAATGAATATATTTATTTAGTTACACATTATTATTATATTTATATTTATTTAAAAGCAGTTATTGATTTTTTTTCGTACTTTTCTATTTGTTTACCGTCACGAGGGCACTACTTTCGGCTATGCAAATTAGATTTTGTCTGCAACATACTTCCATAGATTAAACTATGTTAGTAACGAAAGACATATTACTGTAGAACGAAGACAGGACATTGACATTAAATATTAATTAATCGATATTCTGTTTGTTCGTGGGCATGTCAGTGTCATTGTAACAATTTGTCAAAAATCTATTTTTCGTTTACGAGTTGTTAATTGTTGCTGCTCTGTAACCAGGGTGCACTACAGCTGATAGATAACGTGAGTGTGTGCCGATGTGCCAAACAAGGTGACCTGAGTAGAAAACTCGTGTGTATTCCGGGGTGCCAAACAACGGGACCGGTGTTGCTGACGTGTTGTTCCTTGTTCTCGGGAACATTAAGATGAGTAAAACCTATGTTTTTGGCATGCATTGTGATTAATAGTGCATCTCTTTTTCAGCGTGTATTGTATGAACAGACTTTGTGCTCTAATTTTTTGGAGAATACAATTTTCCAGATTGTAAACAAAGAGTACAATTTGTAGTGCTCAGATATTAAAAAAACATAACATATCAAAGAAAAATAAGTAAATAAAAAGTTCAGTGTAGGTCAACACTAGCTATTTACCTAGCAACATGGCTACTCTAGCTGACTTCATTAAAGCAGGTAAAGAATTGCAATACACAGGTAAAGAGCTAGAACAATATGCAGATCAAAAATTTAAAGAAGCAAAGGATGCAGAGAGAGATGAACGCGCACAGGAAAGACAACACCAGATACAACTAGCTGAGATAACAAAACAAAAAGACTTACAAATTAAGCAACAACAGTTAGAGCAGGATAAGGAAAATAAACAGAAAGAAATAGAAATTAAACAGAAAGAACTAGAATTAAAGCAAAGGCAAATAGATCAGGAAAAAGAATTAAAGCAAAAGCAATTAGATCAAGAAAGAGAACTAAAGCAAAAAGAGGTAGATGAAATGGCAAGAGTTAAGGAAAAACAAATACAAGTAGAATCAGAGACACAGTTAAAGATGAAAGAGATGGATGTAGACTCACACGCAGAGATCTCTGCCACTAAACTTAAAAGTCAACAAGAAGAAAATAAGTTCAACAAATACAAAAATATTATCAAACCATATTGTAAAGACGATTCAATATCTGCGTGGACAGAAAATGTCGAGTATCAGTTTAAATATCACCAAGTTCCTTTAGAGATGTGGGCTATGATTTATATGAAGAACCTGAGTGGTGAGCCCCTTAAAGTGATAGAATCTATACCAACCGATCTTATATCTGACTACCAATACATCCGTGATAGGATTATGCAACACTTTTTACTTGATGCCCCTGGGTATCAGGTTCAGTTCTCAAATTTAAAACCTAAACCTACTGAGACTTTCATTGACTACGTCTCAAATGTTCAAAGTGTACTAAATAGGTGGCTTAAAGCAGCTAACATAGGAAAAGACTTTGATAGATTGAAAAACTTAATAACTATGGATAAAGTAATATCCACGATACCATCCTCTTTTGCTAAATTTTTGCAGCAGTCAGACATTGAAAGCATAGAACAGTTTGAAAAGAAAGGGTCGGCATATTTTTCTTCAAACAGAAATATTTTTAAGACTTCAAATGACTCTGAAATAGTTTCCTTTGTAAAAGATCAATCTAAAAACTATCAGAGCAATAGAAAACCATTTAATAAATTTGACAAGAAAGATAGAAAAATTTCAAAATGTATCCACTGTCACCTTTTACATGACACTTACTCAATGTGTGACAAATCGCCGAGTTATCCGGCACATCTTGAAAATGTTATTAAGAAGCAACAGAACAAAAGATCTGCATACCGGCGTGCCATCAAATGTTTTTTTTGGTTCCAGCTACGGCCATTATTTAAATAAGTGCCTAGGCCGCCAACGTATGAAAGCCAACAATGCTATTTTACTTGATACATCTTCTGATAGTGGTAGTGAGACTGAGTGTGATGTTGAAAATGAATTACCTGTTAACCAAACAGAAGAGGTGTGTTGTGTAAACGATATGTTGAGTTTTGACAGTTGTGAGCGATGTCACCAATTTCATGCTGACGGAAAATTAGAATGTGGACATACAGTTCCATTCTCATCTGAGAGTGTGAATGCAGCCTTAGCCTCCAGAGGCAATTTAGAGTTCCACAATGCAATGGTTGCGGCAGTACTTTATGAGCGTAAGGTTGCACTGCGCATGGGTACCTGGACTTCTGACCCCTGTACTATTACACCTGGGTTGCCGCAGGGATCTGCCTTGTCCCCGGTGCTCTTTAATGTCTACACCAGCAAAATCGCAGCTATTGAGACACCAGGTGTGGGTAGAATCTTGACGTTTGCAGATGATGTGCTGGTGTACAGACAGGGCAGAGACAGGGCCAGTTTGGCGAAAGACGTACAGGTGGCGGTGGACAAGTTGACGGAGTGGTGCAGGGATGCAGGTTCTATTTTAAATCCAGACAAAACATCGGTTGTGTGATACTCCCTGGATAACCGGATCGTCAAGGCAGACTTCCCAGGTATTATGTTGAATAGATGTCCTCTTAAGCAAGAGAGTCAATTGAAGTACTTGGGTATCACCTTTCACAGGTGTTTGTCTTTTAAGGATCATGTGGAGGATTTGGTGGTGAAGGCTGGTAGGGGACTTAATGCATTGAGGGCTATGGCAGCAATTGGGGTAGATCAGAGGATGCTGTACAGGCTCTTTCAGCAGTTAACAATATTTGTCATTGAGTATGGTTTGGGGCTGATGACAGTATCAAAAAACCAGCTTGAAAGGTTGGAGCGCATACAGAATGCTGCCGTGCGGTTAATACTGGGGTGCACAAAGGACACACCAATTATCTGCATGAGGCATATCCTGGCGCTACCTACAATGACGGATAGGCAAAGGGTCCTTCAGGCCAAATGGTACCTGAGAGTTGCCGCAGACAGGGATCACCAGCTGCATGCAGCAATTGAAATGGTAAAGGGTCATAGACTAAGACGAGACAGGTCCTGGATGGCACAGGCAGAACTTTCTATAAGTCAGGTGTGTGATCTAGAGACCATCAATCGTGAAAGAGAGTGGGTTGAAGTTCTGGATGACATGACGGACTGGCACAATGTAATAATAACACTGGATCGTGAGTGCAGAGAATGGGCAGCGGGCCGCACTGAGTTTGAAGTGCAACAGCTGATCCAGAGCAACACATATCAAGGTGGCATAGTCATCTACATCGATGGGTCAGTGGTGAGAAACAGACGTAGTGGCTGGCGCTTTATTGCAAAGGCTAATGGGCAAGTCTTGAAAAAGGAGAGCCTGGCATATGAGACTACGACCTCCAGTATGAGAATGGAGGTGGAGGCAGTAACAGCGGCATTCCGGTGGCTAGAGGAGACTACTGCAACACACGTTGTGTTCATTACAGATTCAAAGAATATGCTTAGCAAGGTGGAGAAAGGAATGTTTCGTGTGGAAAGGCTCTCGTCGCTTCAGAGGTCACAGATTGTGAGAACTGTATGGATATTTTGCCCTGGCCATGCGGGTGCACAGGGGAATAAACAGGCTGATAAGCTTGCAGGGAATGCCCCTCTTGGTGGTATTTTGCCTATGGACAAGGGAGAGGTGGTCGTGCGCTTGAGGGACTAGGTGGAGAAGGCGGAGGAACAGATTGAGAACCCATATGTGGAAAGAATGAGATTGCGGGGGATCGGCAGGGGTTCTGGAAGAATCTCAAAACTGAGAGGGAAGACCAGGAGAACATTTAATCAGATAGCGGTGGGAACGATTAGTAGTATGACTCTTCGCTGACTATTGAACAAGGGGACTGAGCATGTGTGGGAATGTCCTGAGTGCAGTGATGTCGGTTCTTGACTCAACTCAACTCAACTCGTGTTGCATACGTACAGACAGTAACCTTGTGGTTATTTAGAATTCTGCCATACTGGATGAATGGATGGTTGTTGCATTTTGAAATTATTGAGAGCAACGTTCCCCTTGATAACTAACTTTCAAGTGGTATTTGTGACATTATTGTACACAGTGTCGCGCCTCGAACTCACTCAGTAGCAGAGCGACGGAACCATTAAATTATACAATGAATAAATCACCAAATTTTAAAAAAAGAGAAGTGTACTGTAAGCTTTACTAGAACATGTTCACAAATAACAAAATGGACGTTGCGGTTAAAGCTTTCGTTAGCACAGAAAAGAAACAAACACACACCGACACACTAAATGAATATGTAAATATAAAAGTCACGTATCTGTATCTTGGTTATGGACTGAACACGTCCTTCATTGGATCCCCGTGTGTGATGCCATCAAAGAGGGTTATGTGCGCGCCTGTCAACGTATATGCCCTTGATTATATATTGAAATATCATATACAAGGTAGGTTCAATGTTGTTTCGTCGGATCTTTCAACGGCAATACCTAAAATAGCATGTATTAGAGTTATTAACGAGAGGGTTCTGAACCACAAACGAGGATTATCGATCTCAATTGCTCCAGAAACTATATCTCAACCTAGTGTATCTCCAAGAAAATATGTACAAGCAACGTCGCTGGGAAAGAACGGGCGGCTTGAGTAATACTCTCTATACTGCCTTTTTGGTCACAGAAAATTTAGCCCTGCAACGATATCCCACAAATACTGAATTCTGTGTACAGGGGTTAGTTTCTTTACTCCTGTTCCCTTGTACGTCTTGTTGAAGCACAGGAACTCACTCAACTTACACTAAATATTCCTATTCTGTACTATCTTCTGCTGCTCCCTCCATGTCCTCCCAGTATCATTCATCTTTACTTATAGGAACTGTGACATCATTATGGTTTCACATACATCAATATATCCAAATGGCAAGTGATTACTCTCTCCTCAATTCCCAACAAAGAGATCATCAATAGCGCAATGGGTAGCACGCTTGCTTTGGGGCTCGTTTGCCATGCATTCGAATCCGCATTGAGGCGGGAAATTTGTTTTAATTGCTTGGGCACTCAGGTCTATAAAGTATAAAATGGGAACACTGAAACATCCTGAGAATGTAAAAGCTGCCGGCGTGATGTTGACAAAAGTACTCATCGAGCTGTTTTGTCTTTAAAAATATGATCTTGCACCATATACCCAATACTGTCCAGGGCGTGGGAAACTGTCCATCACTTTAACGTTTTATTTCCAACATGTGATGTGACGTTAGATGTGTCGGCCGTCAGGTACGAATACGGGTAGATCGCAAAGGGCACAATACAACAAATGTTGATTTCACGAGGACATAGCAACAGGACATGGACTAGTCTACATGGCTTAAAGGTGAGAGGGTCAACTTCATTGCACCGGGTTTTATCCCATATGGCTGGGTCTCTCTCTGTAGGGCGGCCTGCCGAAAGTGTCGCGCAAAGCACGAACTCTGTAGTTCCAGCGACGATCCACGGGAATCTACAATTCAATTGCACTCTAGAACCTAATGATGTAGATTGGAATCGAACACACAATCTTCGGATTACGAGACTGGCAGCTTAACCACTTCGCTGTGGGAACCCTCGAATGACTAGCCAATCACATGTAACGAACTTTAGACTTATACAGCACATACTATATATGAGACGGTGCCGGTTTATAAGATAATGCATGCTGGGAAGTGATGGAAGACAAGAAACAGTGAACATGTTACATACCTAACATTTTACTGGCACCGTGCCGTCTTGACAGATTTTTATACAGTTTGTTATATTGTGCTTCACAAAGGCACACTAACTATACCCTATGGCGAGGACCAGGGATGAAGTTATACCCCTTCATAGCACAAAGACTTGAGTTAAATTGTAGAGACCATGAGTTGCCCATGCAGTACGATCCCTCTGTCGGCCTGCCTTGTTTAATACAGAGGAAAGGTAAGGTCAATACATCTAGAACAAGACAAGCTGCAGAAGCTGCTGTGACAGAAAAGCAATGTTATAACTGTCCACTTGTTGGGGCTTCGAGAATCTAATAAATGACAAGCTGTATTGCCCTGTCAACCGCAGCTAAGGTTTCGGGATAAGCGTTGTCAGATGAAGGTTCAATGTCTGTACTCGACGTTCGCTACGCGATGGAAACATTGGCCTCGTGGTCCTCCGTGCACTCAGACTTTAAAATATGACGACTCATATACCCATAGCAGGTCCTAGCATTTCATATACCCACACCAAGACCTGGCACTTCATATACCTATAACAGGTCCTAGCACTTCATATACCCACACCAGGTCCTGGCACTTCATATACCCATAGCAGGTTCTGGCACTTCATATACCTACACCAGGACCTGGCACTTCATATACCTACACCAGGTCCTGGCACTTCATATACCCACACCAGGTCCTGGCACTTCATATACCTACACCAGATCCTGGTACTTCATATACCAACACCAGATCCTGTCACTTCTTATATCAACACCAGATCCTGTCACTTCATATACCTACACCAGATCCTGGAACTTTATATACCAACACCAGATCCTGTCACTTCATATACCAACACCAGATCCTGTCACTTCATATACCCATAGCAGGTCCTGAAACTTCATATACCCAAAGCAGGTCCTAGCACTTCATA
Source organism: Cepaea hortensis (assembly GCA_963921405.1). Taxonomy (NCBI): domain Eukaryota; kingdom Metazoa; phylum Mollusca; class Gastropoda; order Stylommatophora; family Helicidae; genus Cepaea; species Cepaea hortensis. The sequence goes on along the minus strand of OY992887.1, from coordinate 41,923,857 downwards.
TACCTACACCAGGTCCTGGCACTTCATATACCTACATCAGGTCCTGGCACTTCATATACCCACACCAGGTCCTGGCACTTCATATACCTACACCAGGGCCTGGCACTTCATATACCTACACCAGGTCCTGGCACTTCATATACCAACGCCAGATCCTGTCACTTCATATACAAACACCAGATCCTGTCACTTCATATACCAACACCAGGTCCTGGCACTTCATATACCCATAGCAGGTCCTGACACTTCATATAACCACACCAGGTCCTGGCATTTCATATACCCATAGCAGGTCCTAGCACTTCATATACCAACACCAGGTCCTGTCACTTCATATACCAACACCAGATCCTGTCACTTCATATACCAACACCAGGTCCTGGCACTTCATATACCCATAGCAGGTCCTAGCACTTCATATACCAACACCAGATCCTGGCACTTCATATACCAACACCAGGTCCTGGCACTTCATATACCCACACCAGTTCCTGGCACTTCATATACCAACACCAGGTCCTGGCACTTCATATACCAACACCAGGTCCTGGCACTTCATATACCCACACCAGTTCCTGGCACTTCATATACCAACACCAGGTCCTGGCACTTCATATACCCACACCAGTTCCTGGCACTTCATATACCAACACCAGGTCCTGGATACCACACATATTACTGAAGCTACCATGATGGAGAAGACCGACAGCCCACCACAGACAAGAGTCAAGACAACAGAGAAGAAGGAGGAGAAAGACACCAGAGCCGGGAACACCGGCACAAAAACAGTCCGATGGCTGGTCAAGCGGATTCAAGTGGAGCTGACAGACGAAGAAATCCTGACTTCCGATTCATGAAGGCGGAGCGGCTCCTCACCTACTCCAAGATACCTACAACCTTGGCGGTGGTGATATAGGAGGGCACTGAGATGCCGATAATAGTATCAATCAACAACAGAATGCAGCAGCCAGAGAGATTCATCCCTAGAGTCAACCAAAGTTCCAGATGCCAGAGGGCCGACCACAGCAGAGCAATATGCCTAAGTAAGAATGAAATCTGCCGTTACTGCGCCGATCACCACGCCTTCAAGGAGTGTCCGCTGGCCAAGCTGGACACGGACTTCAGAGCTCCTAACAACAAAAGAAAGTGCGCCAACTGCCTGGGCAAGCATGGAGCAAGATACTTGGGCTGTCCATACCTGCAACGACACAGAAACGCCTTAAAGATCGCAACTACCACGAAGACATCAATCAAGGAAGCAATGCGAAGGGACGAGACAGCCACGGGTATAGCACAAGCTGAGAGATATAAACTGCAAAAACAGATAGACGAGCTGAAGAGACAAGTCAAGACACTGCTAACGCCGACTCCGATTAGCGACAACGAAACACTACTGTCGGAAATGAAGGAGATTCAGCAAAACATCAAGCAAGAAGTTGAACATATGGCACTGATTAAGAAAGAGAACGAGGAGATCCTACAAACCATTAAATCAGAGCGAGAACTACAGAAAGCTGAAATGGAAATACTCCGAAACAAAACAACAGAAGCCGAACAAGAAATTACAGAGAAATCGCAGGATGAAAACCAAGAGACCGAGCCTGAACGCGCACTTGGTAGCCAGCAGCCCAACCACGAAGCCCGAGACTTTCAAAGGGAAGTTAAATCCCACCAGACATCCGAAGAAAACCGAGATGAGCACCCTGACGACGGCATAGAGGAGGACCCGTTAAGGCCAGGATGGCACGCAGAGATAACGAAGAAATACAAACTCAAGTGCGAGGCATACAGAAAGCGCGTGGAAGAAAAAGAAGTACAAGAAACTCAACGGGAAACCAATGCCCCGCCGTACCGCCACAATACCAGATTTAAAAAACGCAGATGAACACACATGGCAATACTATATAGAAGACGGAGAAATCATCCCATGGCTGACCACGGAGGAAGCAATCAAAAGACAGCAAGAACTCAAACGTGGGAAGCAAAGTGAAAGAAAGCGCAAGGATCATCACATCGAAAAGCTTCTACAGTTAATTCACAAATGAGAAGGCAAAAATACCAAAAAGTCCTTTTAAGGACTGCAACCAGTCAAGCCAGGAGCCTGCGCCAACAAAGAAAACCACAAGAGGAAACATGCACAAAGGACAGCCGCCGACCGATCCCTCTGCTGACGTCACAGACACAAACGGTACATATCAGTCCGAGATAGGACTTACTCGTAAGAGCGCACAAGACAAGAATTAGGGTGAATGAACCCACAAACACCATGGACCTCAACAATAACCGACGCTGAGGAAGCAGGCTGAACGAGGCCGAATTTGGAATTTTTGTTTTGAAAACTGGAATTGGAATTGGAATTGGAACTTCACATAGTTAGTTATTTAGTCGACAGATCATCCTCATTGCACATTGAACCATTTAGTTCGTAAGTCCTTGGATCCCCTTCTCAGTAAATCCCGCAGCGTATAGCGGCTAGCGACACCAGTTCTGTGTTGGTTTATTAATTTTTTTTTTGTTTCTTGCATTTTGTTCTTGTTTAGCCACACCTCTTTTAACTTGCTGTTCTCGCAGTGTGACCGCGGCTGTAGATTCACAGCCATCACTTGTTTCTTGCAAACGACTTACTCGTAGAGGATACAGTATATCAGCCTGGTCCATGGCTCGTCAGCCCTCCACAGTAGCCTTGTTGCAAGCCTGTCAACCTGCTCATTTCCTTGTAACCCGCATTCCCTGGCACGCAAAGTAAACGAATCTTTACCAGTTGTGACCACTCCAGAGAAAACAATCACTGCACTCGGATCTAACCCATCTCTATCTTATTGAGCAATCTCATTGAATCACTAAAGAAACATGCCTGAGTAAAGCGTCTCGAGCCATGTCATTGCTTTACTTACTGCCATGACTGCCATGGTCAGACTACTTGTGGACAGGTTAAAAAAAAACAAGAATATTCCTTTACACCTTTACAATCCTCCCTCCAGCCTGAGCCATTAAGGCCCATGGACTTCTCACGCTTCTAACGACCGACACATCTATGTACATGACAGCATCACCCTCTAAAGAATTCTCGAAAATCAAAGCCTGTACTTTCACCACCACTGTAGCCGGATTTTCTTGTCTGCATTTTCTGTCTAGTTGAATTCAAACTGAAAAGGAAGAAAAGAATAAAATGACGAATAGAACACTGTTGGTACTTGTACCCATTCCTCGCCAGGCTCTAATTCCTCAAGTGAACACACCTGTTGAAGAATTTCTTCGCCTTGATCCATCCTCGACTTTCCTCTTTTTTAACCTGCTGTCATTTACCTTCTTAATTTCACTTTGCAGTAGATGTTGTGTGTTTGCGTTTACTCTGAGGTAGTCACGTGCACTGCAAATGTGTATTCTTCCCCCATCGTTAGGAAATCAAGAAGGTAGGTGTGACGAAGATACTAGAATCCCACATCGTTTTGTTTTTTAGTTTGCTATAGACCACTTCAAAAACCTGTATTTATTTTTGTAGGATATATATATATATATACTCATTCATTCTAATAACTACTACCCATGGCGGTAGCGAATGTGACTGATAAGGCCAATTCGCGCTGTAAATGTTCGTCCACAGTGGGTGCGTTAGTTAGTTAGTTAGTTAGTTAGTTAGTTAGTTAGTTAGTTAGTTAGTCGACAGATCATCCTCATTGCACATCGAACCATTCAGTCCATAAGTGCTCGGATCCCCTCCTCAGCAAATCCCGCAGCGTGTAGCGGCTAACGACGCCAGTTCTGTGTTGGTTTATCAATCTTCTTTGGCTTCCTGCGTAGTGTTCTTGTTTGGCCACCCCTCTTTTAATTTGCTGCTCTCTCAGTCTGGCCATTGTTGTAGATTCACAGTCATCACTTGGTTCTCGCAAAAGTCTTGCTTCTCGTAGAGCATTCAGAATGTCAGCCTGGTCCTGGGTGAGTGTGAACACGTGGTAATTTCCACCATCATGCACCATATTACGTCTCTCACGCTCGGTGTGTGACTTATCAGCAATAATTTTCTCCTTTGTCTTTATTCCATTTCTGATGCTTACCCTCCATGCAAAACGGTCAGCGGCGACGTGCTTCAAATGTGCATTATCAATGCCTGATCAGTCATGTCCCGCTTACAGACATCTTTGTATCGTAGTAGAGGCCGACCCTGAGATCTCCTACCCATCTGTAATTCACCAAAAAAGATGTCCTTTGGTATTCTACCATCATCCATCCTCCTAATGTGTCCTATCCATCTAAGTCTACGAAGACTGAGCATGGAATAAACTGTCACACAACCTGATCTTTCCAATACTTCAGTATTTGTGATTTTGTCTTGCCACTTAATACCAATAATTCTATTTGAAAAATGATGTATGTATATATATATATTTGGACTAACAAAGTAGAATGTTAAAGAAATAAATCTGGAAAGTGAATCCCGAGGAAGGAAAATTCGGAAGTGTTATCTCACAGGAGGAAGTGAAACTGAAGGGAGAGCCGATAAACCGATTGCCAACCCCGAGGACATGATACTTGAGTTAAGTGGCCAGACTTACCGTCGGCTAACACAAGACAATCATCATGCAAAACATTCCTTGCCCTATAAGTTTGTCAGTGATTTAACCAAAGTACTGATGAACTAGAGGACAGAGTCCAAGAACAGTATTGTTAGGATTAGATTTCATTGAGGATATGTAATGATTTACAAAAGGTCACAGTCCATCCTATTTATGTATGTACAGGGATGCCTCAGGTGGAGCGCCCAAAGTGTGATCGTATATTAAACCTTAATGAGAGTTTCATATATACAAACCTTGGTTTCTTACCTTATCACGTAAACTTAGTACAAGCATTATGTGTGAAGATACGAAAGACTGAACACTGTCAGAAGACTAGATCTGTTCTGTGACCTTTAATCCTTCAGGAATTAAGAGATATTTGGTCTCGTCTTCTCCAGTGACTTATCTTTCTATCCATAGAAACTCTTTCTATCATCGTAGCTGACGCTACGCTACAGTAGCGAGTGCATCTGCATGCGGTATCTCTTTTACATCCAAGTATAATACGCATAATCTACTTATGTATCCTTTCCATTCTTTCCCTCTGCTTATGGCAGAGAGTCATGATCATCATCGCATACTCAACAACAGAAAGGATCAGACCCTCCTAAAGAAGACATAGATATCGCTGCTCACGGTTTGCCGCACCATCACCCGCATCGCAGCCAAACTTCGGTTGGTCCTTGTTATCACACGGTCTATGTGTTCAGTATAAACAAGGCTTTGATCAAAACGGATCACCAGGTAATTCATTGCGTGCGTTCTTTCCACAGTCTCTGAGCACAGGTTTACCTTTGGTGTTGGAGTGTCAATGCTGTCTTCGTTGGGTTGACCATTGCCCCAGCTTGAACACACCATGTGCTTATGCGATTGAATTCTCTTTGCAGTTCCTCGGCTATCCGATCTCCAACCTTACCCTAACATTACACTAACACGTTGTCGGCATACGGCAATGTCTTTCCCGATACTGTGATCTGCTCATCGGTGATTCTCACAGCGTAGGCGTTGAACAGCAGCGGAGAAAATGGTAATCCCGGTAACAGGTAGGGATATATTGTTGCTGGCTCAGAAATCAAACTGCCACATCTAAAAAATACTTTCCGTTGGAAGAGGGTTTCAGCGATCCAATTGAGGAGGAATTGACATATCTTGAGTTCGAGCAGCTGAAACATTAAGAAATTCAACTCTCTCTCTCTCTCTCTCTCTCTCTCTCTCTCTCTCTCTCTCTCGCGCGCGCGCGCGCGCTCTCTCTGTGTGTGTATGTGCGTGCGTGCGTGTGTGTGTGTGTGTGTGGTACGCATCCTCAAGATCAATCGCGGCAGCACATGTTTCAATGCCAAAGTGGAATCCTTCACACATCGTGGGCGAAAACTGCTGCGTTTATCCAGGTTTCTCTGTTTCGACTGTACCTTCCAATGGTAGGTGGGAAAAGACATTGATTCTTTAGATGGCTTGATATTTTTCTGACAATTAACCTCTCCAGCAGCTTCCCTATTGTATTTTGTATGGTGATTACCCGAAATCCCTGTCTTTTTCTGTGGTCTATGCCGGGCTTTGACAAGGGAATCAGATAGTTGTGTAACCACTCCTCCTTGGTGCTAGCACTCCCTATATTGTTGTTGTACATATCGGCTAGATCCTCTAACTAGTTATCGGTACAATTACTAATGTCAACATACCTTATGCCATCTGGCCTGGTGCGCTGTTTTTGTTCGTCGATGAAAAGGTCTTGATCTCTTGCACTGTCACTGTGTCTTCTGAAATTTTCTGGTACCTGTATGAGGTAACTGTCTTGGTCAAATTTCGGTCTCTCATGTCTTTCTGGTTGTTCTGCTCTAGATATCGTTCTACAAGGGCTTCGCTTTTATTCTCGTCAGTCCTCTGTCAGATAAGGTCGGCACCCTGGAAGTCAGGAATACTCTTACTCTTGACAACACCATTCATACTTTTATGTAGTCTCCAGAACAATTTCAGTGACTTGTCTGTGCATATTCTTTGACACAAGTCTGCCAAATTTCTCACTTGTTACCACTTTAACCCGCTGTTTTTTTAAGACAGATAATTTGTGTGTCCATGTCTCTTTCCAGGTACAAGTTAAGACAGGGATGAGCAACTCTGTTCCTTTTGGCGTCTTGCCGTTTTCTTACAGCACTACGCGTATACACCCATACGTTTTCCATCTCAAAATTCGACCACGGGAGTTGCTCCCAGCTTTTATTCCTGCCGTGACGATTTCTGCGTTTGTTACGCCTTATTTTGCCCACTACTTCTTGCCCTGTACTGTCATACTGAACAGTCTTAACCTTTGACTTGTGCTGCCTGGTTCCACCTTTCCGCCTTTCTTATTTTTTCTTCCTATGTGAATGTATAATGCTCTTGACGGTCGAAAGATGAGTGATTGGAAAGGCCGAATGTAAGACGTGCCTGAGTGCCCAATTTGTGACCCTTTTAAAATAAAGTTGATTTGATTTTGATTTGATTTTCTCCACCAATATGTTGCAAGGGTGACGGTAGCTGCCGTGGTACTCTAGAACACCCCGTCTACGCACTGTAGTGAGTGAAGCAGAAACCAACGCCAGATCAATGTCCTCATCACCTGGACGGCTTGCTGTCCTGGTGACACAGCCACTGTTGATACAAACCAGGTCAATGGTTTCAAGTGCAGTCTCGAGCTCCTCCCCCTGTGTGTTGGAGGAAATATTTCCCCATGATCTGCTTTTAGCGTTGAAATCACCTCAGAAAATAACATTTCTCTCGTGACCTAATATGTAACTTAAGAACTGCCACTTATGGGAATACACACAAGCGTTACGGGCATAAACATTAACCAACACGAATGGGAGACTGAATTGAACTCTTACCGCCTGTTTTTGTATGTTGTCATTGTACCAACTGAACATGTCTAGCTCTGACGCCACCATGCTGTCGCGAATGAGAATCGCCATTCCCAGATGTTGCTTGTTGTAGAAGCATTTGAAGCCGACAATTTGGAGTAACTGATCACCTAGTCTCGTCTCCTGGAGCGCTACAATGTCGTTCCTGAATACCAGGTTTTCTAGAATTGGGACCCGTTGTTTTACGCTGGCACATTTCCAATATAGAATATGGGTATTCCTGAAACCCAGACGGTCACACTTGAATCTAAAACGTCTTGCAACTCTCGAATGCCTTGCCTTTTGCGGCCATCCCGCCTTCCACGTCACCTTGTTAACCGCACGGAGCACACACGTTGTTCCGCCATTTTGAAAAAACCGAACACCACAGAAACACACACGCTGCAAAAAATTCACCCAAGGATTGCTTCGCTCAATGCACGAACTCCGTAGCATCGGTGCAGATCTTGAGGCGAAACTCCTGGTTTTACATCCTGGCACACAAATTACACGCAAGAGATGAAAAAATCGATCTCCTACGTGAAAAATGGAACGATCACATAACAACACAACAGTCCGCCGCCATCTTGACCGGAGTATTGTTCGAAAACCGTTTACTGCAGGCAAACAGATTGGCTGCGTCTGCACCTGTGGGTGGGTATTTGTCAGGGTACTCTGAGATCATGCGTATAGCCTGAAAGAACATATAAATCATCGTAGCCTGGAGGAAACTGTACGACAGGTACTGACCTGAGGATCTGGCTGACACTAAATTCGCCGAGGAGAGGTCAGACGGACAGAAAATCAGACTGCAACTAGTACATTTAGTAGTGGGACTCTTCGTTGGTTGTTAAAGATAAGAATGGAGCATGTATGATAATTGCCATGAGTTGGATACGAGAAACAGAGCAAGTGTGTAAAACGGTGTCACTATGACACGAGTTGAGAAATCAAACTAACACCGGGGCAATAGTGTGCGGAGTTAATGGTCACATGACTGCGCCCAGTACAAAGAAGGAAAAACGTGTGCTCGTTTAACGGAGCTGAGACGTGAAAGGGACAGGTTGATTTGGAAAAGTTGGAGAGCGTTTTTGCAATGTTGAACTCACCTAAGATGCAGTCGACAGTTACAGAATGTTCCTATTGTAGAAGGCTATGATTGAAAAGCAACACACTGAAACTAACGCCTGACGATGATCCAGTAAACGCCGACCAGTGATGGCAAGATAGCTGACACAGTTTTGTGAACACCTCGACAAGAATGGCGGGGAGAGACACGCCGTGACAAAGACTGGTTGGTCACAAGTGGTGCGTGAGTAAATAGAAGTGTTAATAACATTTACAAGTACATTATACAATCTATAATATGCATCAACTAAAGATCCCACGAACGATTAGATGTACCATGAATGATATATTGGCAGTCAGTGGGTGTGTTGGTCATACGCAGAACGCTGAAAGGCAGGAAGCCGGCGGTTTATGACAACCACGGTGATAAGTGGTCTACAATAAAAGTGATTGTATTATCTAAGGACGCCTGGGACCTGTTGAGTTGTTGCATAATAGATTTGTGATTCGTACAATGTTTATACGAACCAGTAGAGATATTTTACCCTAGACCAATTCCAAGATGTCGGACATTGCCAGTGATTCCGGCTCTGCAATAATGCCCTGTATGTAGTGGTGTCGATTCTTGACTCTACTCAAACCGCTTACTATGGCTGTCGCCATGTAGTCTACTAGAGAATTATTCTTTACCTCGTACAAGCAACAATGATCGATTGGCTAAGGAAGGAGCAAAAGAAGAACAGCCTGATGTGCCTATTACATTCCACCAAAAGAAAAGAATGATCAATTCAGTCAGAAGCCCACCAAACCCTACTCAAGACGACTACCACGTTATGAACAGACCAGAACAGGTCATTATTCTGCGTCTCAGAACAGGACACAATAGAATACGCAACCACATGTATACAAAATTCAAGATTGGTGACTCAGCCATGTGCACATGTGGTTTGGCGTCGCAGACAGCAGAGCACATACTCCAGGACTGCCCAAACTACAACATATCCAGGCGAACCTTCTGGCCTAGAGAGACAACAGTGGAGGATACACTCTATGGACCGCTGAGTGAACTAAAAAAGATTGTTAGATTCATACCAGAGACAACACTGCAGTTATAGACATATTTCAAGCAAACGAGAGATGAAGAAGAAGAAGCAACAATCTTTTGTCTTAACATGAATTTTTCACACTTGTCTTCTAATGTAGTAAAATAGTGTTAGAACAATTCAGAGAATATTTAGTGTAACACACAACCTCCTGAATTATGTAATTCTATGTGTATTGCAATCCCGAATAAATCAGTAGCTTTGGAATGCGATAAACATCGAACTATTAGTATGATGAGCCACATCACGAAGAAGATTTTGCTGAGAATTATCATGCAAAGAGTTAGGAAGAAAATACAACACAAAATAGGAGAAGAACAATGTGGGTTTGTAGAAGGCAAGGGCATAGTAAAAGCTGTGTATATACTAAGAACAGTAATTTGAACGTTCTATAGAAGTAAACGAAGATCTATATCTTTGCTTTATTGACTACACGAAGGCTTTCGATAAAGTGAGACATGTCGACATGATAAGGATACTTGAAGATCTACAAATTGATGGGAAAAACCTTAGACTTGTTTAAACATATATTGGAAACAGCAAGCTGCCATAAGAAATGATAACGATGTAGGTCAATATCAGCCTATTAAAAGAGGTGTGAGACAGGGATGTGTAATGTCTCCAGATCTTTTTTTCCTGTACAGTGAAAATATTTTCAGAAATATAGAAAATATGGAAGGAATCATCATTGGGGGACGATGCATCAATAACATTAGATATGCAGATGATACAGTCATGATTGCAAACAATGAACAGGACCTGCAACATTTAATAGATGCGGTTGTTGCATACAGTGAACAACTAGAGTTAGAACTGAATATTAAGAAGACACAGATTATGGTCGTCACTGGGAAGAAGGAAATACCACAATGTGATATACGAGTAAATGGGCATATTCTTAAGCAAGAAAATCGACACAGTTATCTCGGAACAGTCTGATGGGAGATGCCTTGAAGTGATTAAAACAATAATTGCCATTGCAAAGATAGACTTTTGCAAGATGAAAAACATACTTACCAATTAAAAGATATCAATTGAAACGAGAAAAACACTGTTGAAGAGCTACATAGAACCTGTACTTTTATTTGGATGTGAAGCGTGGAAAATGAGCAGTCAAACTGAATAATAGCTGATGTCTATGTAAATGTAGTTTCTACGCCAGTCGGCACTGCACTTGATGATGATTAACATAGATAAGTAGAAAATTATCCCTGGATCAGAAAATCAACACCAGGATTGGTAAGGCAGCAACAACAATGAACAGATTAACAAAAAGCGTCTGAGAGAACAGGAAGCTTACTGCCAAAACAAAAGTCATTGTCTATCAAGCCTGTATCCTTGGTACTCTTTCTTATGGAAGTGAAGCCTGGTCAATTACTCACATCAAGAGAAACGTTTAAACAGCTTTCACATGCGGTGTCTGCGAACAATACTTGGTATTAAGTGGCTATACAAAGGCACAAATACTGAAGTATTGGAAAGATCAGGTTATGTGACAAGTTATTCCATGCTCAGTCTTCGTATACTTAGATGGAAAGGACACGTTAGGAGGATGGATGATGGTAGAATACCAAAGGACGTCATGTTTTGGTGAATTACAGATGGATAAGAGATCTAAGGGTCGGCCTCTACTACAATACAAAGATGTGTGTAAGCGGGACATGATTGATACAAGTACTGATAAGGCACATTGGGAGCAGGTCGCCGACGAACATGTTGCATGGAGGGCAAATATCAGAAATGGAAGTAAACACAGGAGAAAATGATTGCAGATAGGTCACACACTGAGCGCGTAAGACGTAAGATGGTGCGTGATGGTCAATATGATGGTGAAACGTTCGCTGCCGCCATGGGTTGTAGTTATTATGCATTTTTGAAACACAATGTAACAAACTATCGCTTTCCAAGACAGCAAGGTGCCAAGTAGTAAGTTGATCCAGAACAGCATGAACAGAGATATGTGCAGAGACATGAACGCCTACACCAGTTGGCAGACCAAATGATGATGATGGTGCAGGTCATTGAGATTACCGTTTGCTTTTGGTTGGTGCATTTTATTACAAAGAAATCAATCCATTTATCGATCTATTCAGCCAGTACTTTAATGTTGTTTCTGAAAATCTGTCGGACTCTCCTCATACTGTTAGGTCTGTATAATTTGCGGTTTCAGTATTACCTGGTGTAATAATGTTGGAATATAATATTATTCATAGACAGTCGTGGCGTGCTGATGAGCGTAATCTAGCCTAGGAATCAACGTACAGTTGAAAGATGCTGATGTTGACCGCAATATCCTGAAACAGGTTGGAAACGTGGAGAAAGAAAAAAAATAATATTATTCAGCTTTGGAAGCTTGGATGGCCTAAGTGACTAGCATACCAGCGTCCCATCTTAGTAGTCATGTAGTCGAAACCCCTTCGGGGAGGGAATTTTATTCAGTGACTTGGAATCCCAGAATGATCCATCGGAAAAAAATGAGTTCCAGGAAACCTACTTCTACCTACCTTTCCACAAATCTGTTTATTGTTGCATGATTTAGTGTTTCTCTTCTATGTATGTGACCAAAGTGTCTCTTTATGATGCTTGTATTAAGTTTAATTTGTGATTAGTCTCTTTAAAACCATGTAATATACCCTTGTTGGCTGTTCATGCATTTTCAGCATTTTTGTGTGAACATCACATTTCTGATGCTTCATTGGATTAAGAGAGGTATTTAGTTAGAAAGCCTTATTCTAATTCAATGATGCGAGGAAATTCAATCTAAAGAATAAATGTTATGGCAGAGCAGACCAGGCCCTAAGCTTGGTCGGCAACTGGTCTAGGATCAAAGCTCCGACAGGCTGAGTATTGTTTCAATGATCAGACAGCTTCAGCAGCTAGTCTTATTCCAGATATATTGGTGTTACCTTTTTTCTGGAGTGAACTAGGCAGACCGAGAGAAGATTCATGCTGCATGGTGGGCAACACACGGCCTCTACAATTTAGCCCAGGGTTTGTGATATAGAGTGTTTAACTTAACCCTGGTCCACGCTATAGGCTGTTGTTATTATGCATTATTTTTTTAGGAATAGGGGAGGGGGGGGGGGGTGGCACAATGTAACAAATTATCTTTTGTCAGGACGGCAAGGTGCCAGATGTAAGAAAACAGAAATGTAAAAGGTTATGACAAAAGCAAGAGGACTGTTGCAGAGACAAACACAACACATTACTTGGGATAGCACCAACGTTGGCGACGAGGTCAAAACTGGCGATGGTCATGATGAGAACCTTAGTGGCTTTGAGGCTAAACTTCTTGGAGTACACAACCAGCACGAGGTTGTTGCCGATGAGTCCCGTGACAGCAAATATGCTGAGCATTATGACAGCTGGTATCTGCGCCAAGCTAGTCTTGTCTTGAAAATGCAGCAAGTACTCCTCAACGGATTCGTTAGTATGTATGCAGTTGGTGAAATTCATTTATGGCGATAGATCATGCATACAAATGGTTTAACATATAACAGAAACTCCAGAAATGATAGAGCATCATATATACACGATCATGGTCTTATATGGCTGAGTGGTCATCTCCATTCCTCCAAACCGTTCCTTGACAGATAAAGATCTTTGCTACTTATACTACAAGTCTCGGTCGCCAATAGAAATGTATGCCGTCAGGAAAAGAACAACTTCTTTACTGGCAAATTAACTCACATCAATGTTCTCGCAGTTAGTATTTTACTACAGAGTTTTGAATTGTAGTTAGTGTTACACATATAACGGTTCCAACAACAAAGCCAATGAAGAAATCATGTAAGGGTAGTTCTACCAAACACATCTATCACCGTGTTAAAATGAAAAGAACATCTGAGTCCTTTGGCTTCTCTTAATAAAATGATACTTCCTTGTTAGCTTGTGGGCTGCTTATCTATAGCCGGCTGTTGTATTCGCAAACCTGACTTCGCAAATTGTACTTGCAGTACTTTGCATAACCATATAGGAATAGAAGTGTTTGTTTTAACTGTTTATCCATTTCTGGAAAGGCTAGTTGTGTCTGTTCCCTTCCGAATATGAGGGTCTTCTAATATTGTAAACATGTATTCGAAAGGAACACATGTTTGCACTGTGGAGAATCTGGGAAAGGTAGACACCATTCAAGATCCGCGATAGCTCACCTACGTACCGTTAACTGATTCAGTGCCAGAGGATAATATATCGCCAAATGTAACCTCCCATTTTGACAGAAGGACAGTATATCGCCATACTCGGGTCTTTGTGTTATTTGTTTTGTTTCGTTGTAACTTCCGCAATTCCAATGCTCAGTAAATATTACATTATAATTCTTCTTCATTTGATTGTATACCACGAGGGCGAGTCAATAAGTAAGTCACACAGTTCTATGGTATGGCAGGTAAATGTAGTTTGTGTTTTCTACAGGTGTAATTAGGTGATAGCAACATCGAACTTTATATTCCCGTTCGTTACATGGCGCTATGTGTCTCATGCGCATGCGCAGCGCATAAACAAAATGGTGACTGTACTTACGGAGTGTACAACCAAAGAGCAACGTGCTGTTGTGCTTCTTTTGTGGGCAAAAGGACTGCCTGCAAAGGACATTCATAAGGCCATGCTTCATGTTTATGATGACAAATGTTTGTCCCGTAAAGCGGTATAAAGCTGGGTAGCAAAATTTTTCTCAAAGACGCTCTAAAATTGTTGTTGAAATCCGATCTGGTCGTCCTGTTGAAATTGCGACAGAAGCATCCATGCAGCGGTTGGAGGAGATGATTAGAGGTGACAGGCGAGTAACGATGGACTCTGTAGCATCTGCAATAGAGTGCTCACATGGTTCAGCATGCAATTCGAAGAAAACGTCAGGGCTTCTGACTAGAGGAGTGTTGCTTCTTCATGACAATGTCAGACCACATACGGCTCGATTAACTCAGGAGAAAATTAACCAACTAAGGTGGGAAGTTCTGAAACATCCACCTTACAGCACCGACTTAGCCCTTAGCGATTTCCACCTTTTTGGTCAAATGTAAACCCACCTTAGCTGGAGACATTTCGCGAATGACGCCGAAGTTGAATGTGAAGTGAAAACGTCGTTTAGGAAACAGAGCACGCAGTTCCTTCAGCCGGTTTGGGAGGACTGATAAAACGATGGAATAAGTGCATCGATAATGGTGGAAATTATGTTGAGAAATAAAAGCACAAAGTATGTATAAAAATAAACTGGTTTCAAGTTGTTATCATATTTAGCTATTTTTCTACAGCCATGTGTGACTTACTTATTGACGGCCCCGCGTATGTTTGGTCGAAACCTACTTGTTGTTTAGCACTGAAACAGTTAATATTGATTTAGAATTTTCACTGAGGTTGGATTTTTTTTGTTTTATGTAAATATTGACCTGGGCTTCCAGATCAATTCGGCCTGGTCATGTAATGGGGCCGAAGTCACATCACCCAGGTACTGACGGTTGCTCTGTAACAGATTAAGTGACAAACAAATAGTAGTTTGGACCAAACAAAAATGAATGATGGAAAATTTGAAGTAGGGGTGGGTCACAGTTTATGACTTCACAGTTGCTAATATAGTAGCAGGCATGTTGTATTATGGTTCAAATTAAACGGGGTTGCATAGCGAAAACTACTGTTAATAAACCCATGGCAGATACGGAAAGCCGATTAAGATATTTGATCATTCAATGGCACTTAATCCTTTAAAAACAAATAGGGTTAGCACAATATACACCAAAAAAAAAAAAAAAAGGTTTGAGAACGAGTCCTTTAATTTAGTGTAAATTTGTTTTTATTCAAGACACCGACTTCCAACATAACTTAGTCATAAAGGTAATACTATTCTCAAGAGTAAACTTCCACACAGCTCAGCCATACATACTTTGCCTTCGTAAACAGGATATGTATGCTGATTATATCTGTAGTAACCTGATAGTGTAGACGTGTGTATTTGGCTTCCTCATAATTGTTTCTGCCAGAGTCGTGTTTTGGATTTCATTAACTGGTGACATCCTGTTTTATTATTTGGTTCATTATATTCAAAGTATCCTTGTCTGTAAACAGCAATATCCCCTCAACACCCACAATCGACACAATGTTTAATCCATTGTTCATACGAAGTGTCTATTCGTAGGGCCCTGCGAATAGACAAAGCGTTTATTCGCAGGGCCCTGCGAATAAACAAAGTGTTTATTCGCAGGGCCCTGTGTGCTGGTCACGTTATTATTTCCGGAAACCCCGCTGGTCACGTGACGTTTCATTGGCGCTAATTTCCTTCCAACGAACTATACTGAGCGTGCTTCCAACGTTTCCTTTCCTGCTACCTGCAAACGATACTGAGCGTACTTTCCAAAAATGGCGTTAGAGACAGGAGCCTTCTTTTCAAGTTACCAGGAGTTTCAGGATATTCTTAAAAAGAACGAAGACGAGTGTGGTGTGCTGTTTGTCAAAGCTAGCTCAAAGAAGGTAAGATTACTGATTGAAATGGAGAGTCATGCCAAAAAAGCCAAGCCATGAAATTATTTAGTAGCCTGCTAACCAATTGCCGTAGCCTACAATATTTCTTTTTAAAAATACTCACAGGCCACAATAATGTTTGTAAGGTTTTCTTTGTTAAAGTATATCACTTCTTCTTTCATTTGCATAAATATGCCTACATGCCGACTCTGGTGATCGAGTGAAATGGCGAGTCATGCCAAAAAAGCCAAGCCATGAAATTAAAAAAGCCAAGGAAAAAAAAAAAGCAGAACATTTCCCAATAATAATCAAATTTTTTAGGGTAGTTTTGACACTATTTGATGCACAATGCTGATGAATGGCAAACACGTAGGAGATACATCTGGCATTCTAGACCAAAACTGAAGTGTTGCACCCAACCATACTGGAAGCACCATCTGATGCAAAACCAATGCAATTTTTTAATGGTTGATTAATTTTTTAATTTCACCTTTAATCAAATATATAGATATAATACAATGGTGTTTATTTTCTTTCAGTTGAGGGATGAATCACCATATTTGGAAAGGCTCCAATATCAACAAATAACGTTTACTTGCAAACAAGGGCACCGTACACGTACGAGCACTAGCCAAGGCATCAGACCAAACCAAAAGTAAGCTTTATTATATATTTATCCCTCTATAAATTCTACTTAGAGACAGACATGAGCGCCATTTTATTGAAGAATATGAAAAGCCAAGGTACAAACCAGACTAAAGTGTGGTAGGCTCTAAGGTAAAAGAAGCCATACGTGCAATACACCTCTATGCCTGACACCTTGTTTCAAGCCTTACCACATGGTACACTTACTGTTACCAGGCATACATGTTTGTTTACGTCACCGTCCTGATATGTCCTGATAATTTTGGTCCAAGCTGACAGTATATCATCACACTTTAATCACATGCTTTGAGTTTCTCAGTTCTATATATGTTTAATATTTTTACGTATTTGCAAAAAAAAATTATTTCCTCAACGAGGAATCGAACCTCGAGCTCCCGCGTGACATGCGGAGACACTTATCACTACGTTACTGAGGACACGTTAACGAATCAACAAAAATTTATAATATAGCTACACGCATAGGAATAATCACGTGACCTACTTCTATTGCGAATAGCCACTTTGATTTTTTAAATGTATAAGAATTCCTCCTCCTCCATTTTCTATTGAATTTTTGGCTGATCCATATGTATATGGCATGGGTCCAATTGCTACTTGGGCAATATGCCACGGTCAGCATAGCTGTTACGGTCATTGGAACACACAAGCCCCTCTACCTCGTCACCGCGGACACACGGCAGAGGGGATATTATGGTTTTAAAACATCTTCTGAAATTTCTATACATTGCTGGTCAGCAAAGTGTTAATTATTCAAGAGCTGATTCTGTGAGTTATATGATTGATGAAAAACACCCACAAATTGTTTCAGAACATTAAAGACTGGATGCCCTGCTTTTATACGTCTGGTGGAGGATCGGACTACATGTAAACTCAAAGTCGCCAGCTGCCACTTGGTACATGAGAACCACCCTACTGGAAAAGAGGTATTGTTTTCTTTTAATTCTCTGGTATTTTGGTATAAAATGATTGTACCACTTAGGAAAATTTACAAATGTATTAAAGAAAAAGTCTGTGATTTTGCTTTGCTTCTTGACTTGTGGAAAATGTCTTCCAATTGCCTGTTAAGGCACAAAATGGTGAGACTGCTTCATCTGAACTTCCAGTCTGTTGGTTGAATGGCATACATAGCCCTATACTATCAATGCTTGAAAGATTGACACTAGTAGAAACATTGTCAATGTTCACAAACTCCTCTGGATCAATCTTCAGCTCCTTATACAATCTAGCAAGTAATGGCTCCAAATAATGACCATGTGCTCACATGCATCCAATGTGGACGAACATTTACAGCGCAAATAGGACTTGTCAGTCACATTCGTTACCGCCACGGGTTGTAGTTATTAAGCCTTTTTGAAGCACAATGTAACAAACTATCGTCTGTCAAGACGGCATGGTGCCAATGTTACCCCACAATCTATGTTCACCTCAATTTAAGCAAAATTGCTTAAAAGTCTTTTTTGTCACTGTTTAAATTAACGGGGAGACCTAAATGCTTATTTATTATACATAATTATATAAAATAATTGTGAAGTAATTTTTTTTTTCGTTTCAGTTTTCTCAACTCTATCCGGAAAACAGAAAACCGAGCATGTCAAGTGAGCTCAAAATGCTATTTTCTGTACAGTCTGTGCCTGCTCGAGACATACAAGACATCGTGAGGCAAAATAGTGGGCAAATACTTCTCCGCCATGATGTGTGGAATTTAAAATACAAGCTGTGTGACCAGGGGAGCGGGGAAGAGTCTGAGAATGTGGCAAAGGTATTAGAAACGTTGCAAGCTGAGGGGGGGGATGGTTAAGTATGGAACAAATGAGGGTGGTGAGTTTAAATATTTAGCATTCATGACTAAAGAAATGCTTCATTACCTGGCTCAATTCCCTGAGGTTCTCATTATGGACACTACCTATAAGGTAAATAAAAATAATTACCCCCTCCTAAACATTCTTGTCGTGGACAGCAATGGTCAAGGAAGGCCGGTATTTCATGCTTTTCTGGCTTCAGAAGATGCTGTTGTTCTCTCTTCTTGTCTTTCTTTTTTTTTCAAGTGCTTTTTCTTCAAACCTCCCTAAGACTATATTTGTCGACAAGGCCATGGCAGAAATCTGTGCTATTCGGACATCTCTTCCCTCTGTTGCAATTCGTCTCTGTGCTTTCCACACAGCCACAGCTGTCAGAAAAGCTCTTCAGCAGAGAAAGCTGCCCCCCTCTCAAGTGACTCTCAAGTGACCTCATGCGTGGCGAGACACAAATTGCAAACAGACTGACAGACACACGGGTTTACACAGACAGATAGGTGTATGTGGACGGTAAGAAGTTATTCTGTAGATGGGTACAGAGTCAAAGATATACTCACTGTTATTTTGAGTAATAGCATTTCTGGTTCATCTTTCGCAAAATATATCTAGTCAGCTCAACAGGTTACAGAGGACAGAACATGTTCCATGTCTGTCTCATTTATGATAGCAATGATTGCTTATACGGTATGAAATATAGCCTATTCATTTCCAACGTAAAACAATTTTATTGCATACTTTGTTTGGTATTTCAATCAAATTAATATTATTTTAATCATGTTCAGTTTATAATCGCTGCACTTCAGACATGTCCATAGGTGCTGCGATCTCATCCGCAGCAAATTCTTCAGCTCAGAGTGACTAACTCTACCAGTCTAGTATTGACTGACAAGCTTCCTTGTGTGCTTGGTGAGCTGCACAATCTTCACTCCGATCACCTGCATTCTAACTATTAATGCTGTTTCATTCAGTGTAAAGTCCTTGTTTTGACTGAACTCTCTTAATAATGTTGGCTCGATCCATTGGATGACCTCAGATAGAGCTACAGTCAGCCTATCTGGTCTTTCATTGCACACAATACCCATATGTCCTGATGCAAAGATAAATTTAACTCTGAAATTCTTTACTTCAATTAAATACCTGCACAAAGGACCTGCTTCAACTTTCTGGATCAGGCTCATTTAATCACTATTTCTGCAAGCATGCGTGTAGTTTTGTGATTAAAGCCAACGTAATGACATCGTTACTGACAACACATCCATTTTCATACTGCTTGAGGTTGTAAAAGCACAGTTGGGTTCCTGTACAATTCTGTCATGTGAGCATGCCGAGAATGCTTATGCACAACTTTGAAGCTGAAAAACTGACTCATCTGAGCATATAACTGCATCCTGATCATCCCAGTTGTCATTAATGAGGGTCTTGACATATGTAAAGACTGCCACAGAATTTCACTCTTAAACTTGTTGAACTGAGTAAGAACAGAAAGAGATGTCCCTAAAGTTTGGGATCACTGGTGTCCATTTTTGCTTAGAATCAATATGTGTGATCCGTTTTCCTTCTACCCCTTCTGGCTCCAGCCCTCTTCTTCCGTTTCCTTCCCCTCTCCCCTACCTCTTTAATACACACGGGCGTCCGAACTCACTACCCAGAGACCAGGGGAAATTTATTACTACAGGTCCACGAGAAAAAAATCCCGAAAGTAGGCAGGTAGATGGGTTGTTAGACAAATAGATGGTTAGATAGGTAGATATGTTGGTAGGTAGACAGGTAGGTAGTTAAGTAAGCAGGTATGTGGGTAGCTAGGCAGGTAGGTGGATGAGTAGGTACACAGGTAGATGGGTAGCTAGATCCAACCCGACACTCGCTCGTCGATCATCTGTGTTCCACCATGCCAATTCATACATCTTTTTCAACCTCTCCCTGCAATACTCTGAACAGGCAGGTTGACCGGCCGAGAGAGAGAGAGAGAGAGAGAGAGAGAGAGAGGGGGGGGAGCAGTCAGAGATACAGACAAATAAACAACGGATATATAAACTGGCAGACAGATAGAGAGTCAGACACACGCATACATACACACAGAGAGTCAACCAGACATTCATATGCATATGGAAAGACAGACAGGCAGTTTGTTAGATAGAGATTCAGATTGACATATATACAAATTCTTCAACAAGTTAATAGGTACAATTATCTCGGAACAGTGATAACATCTGATGGGAGATGCCTTGAAGAGATTAGAACAAGAATCGCCATGGCAAAAGTAGCCTTTAGCAAGATGAAAAACATACTGACCAATAAAAAGATGTCAATTGAAACGAGAAAAAGAGTGTTGAGATGCTACATAGAACCTGTACTTTTATATGGATGTGAAGCTTGGACAATGAGCAGCCAGGCTGAAAAACATCTGATGGCTGTAGAAATGTGGTTTCTGAGGAAAATGCAAAGAATACCATGGACAGCCAGAAAGACCAATGAACAAGTCCTTCAAGAAACAAATGAAGATCGTAAACTGATCAGAGACATTAGACGTAGACAGTCACAATTTTTTGGGCACGTTATGAGAAGAAATGATTTTGAGAACTTGGTGACAACTGGTAAGATCGAGGGGAACAGACCAAGGGGAAGACCTAGAAACAAGTATCTGGATGGCTTGGCCTTGTGGCATGGTCGAGACAGAAACACGGAACTGATCCACGACTCTGTTGATCGAGTGAGATGGCAGAACATGATCTCATATCATATCTCACATATCTCTGTCTCGCACACTATCTTCATTATCTATCTCTCTCTTCTCTCTTTTCAACCCGCTTCACATATACCAGGTTTTCCTGCACTTTATATGCATAGCATTTCCTTGTTTATTTGTTAATTCATGAGGCCAGTCAGTCGAAAGCCTGATGTTTGTATTGCCTAACGACCCTAATCATGTCACTCTGAGGTGACGCATATTACTGTCAGCTTGGACCAGAATTATCAGGACATAAATAGTAGGTCGGTAACGTAAACAAAGATGGATGCCTGTAAACAGTAAGTGTACAGAAACGCAAGTTAACAATTCTTAAACTCGCCTGATATTTAAACAGCCATACTTCAACTAAGTATAAAGTATCGATTCATAGGGCCCTGCGAATAAACAAAGCGTCTATTTGTAGGGCCCTGCGAATAAACGCTTTCCTGACTGTTGCTGCTGTTCCCTCTCATCGTTATTAATTTAATTGGTTGGTTGGTTGGTTGGTTGGTTGGTTGGATGGTAGGCCAGTTAATTAGTTTGGTTGGTTGATTGGTTGGTTAGATGGCTGGTTTATTGTTTAGACGGTTGGCTGATAGGGCGGTTAATTGGCTGGTTGGTTGTTTAGATGGATGATTGGGTGGTTTCGCTGGCTGATTAATGAATCCTCTGGAAGAATGATTTGGCGTTTAAGTCGTGTGAGTTCTGAAAAAATCTAGAATCTGTTTGAAAGAGACTGATGCAGAAATTGTATTCCCGACATGGTATCGATGTAGTTTCTCCAAGGAGATTTTGCTGCAAGACTCTGCTTCTCCTCCCCAAACCAGGAAACCATAAGGGTGTGCAATCATTACTGGAACATCTGCTGGGGTTCATGCTAGGAACCAGATTCTGATTCAGCACGTCTGATAGGGATTGGCTGGGATTAGGCCAGGATGGTAATGTTTCCTCAAAAGAATTTTATTGGTTCATGTACAACAGACTCCAGACCATTGCCTAGATGGAGTTTGTTAAGACAAGCTTAAGATGAACAATCATCCAAAAGCCACGAAAGTTCAAGCATCCAGCAAAGTGTCGATTACAGATGACTCAAATATTAACTGTAAAATAGTACTCGTGGTAAGGAACTAACAAGGAACATTGCAGTTCAAAGACTCTTTATGTAAAGTGTTTGTAGAAAAGACAATTTTGAACCTGCTTGAATGACTGTCGTACCAGAACTTGCGTGTTAGGATTATAGTTTGCCAGTAAAAATAACCGTCAAATTATAAGCCGCCTCACATTGATTCAATTTACATCCGTCTTCTTGATCCAAACGTAAAAAGGTGAATACATGCACGTCTAAATTTGATATTACATAGACTGTAGATGATGGGATTCGCAGCACTGTTGATAAAATACAATCTGTAGAAGAGATTGTAAACTGACGACTCTACCATGTTAAATCTGGCGATCTGTTCAGCCTGTCGGCTTCTTAGAATTGTTAACACCAAGTACGGAATAAAACCTAATATGTAGATGGCGCTGATCATTATCAACATGAATGTCATCCGTCCCAGAAGCTTATTCCTATTGTTGTTTCTGCTGTTACCCAAAGCATTTGATTTGGAGTTTCGTTTTGAAGAGATCTGATGCTTATTTAAATAAGTATGTTTCACGTGTTTCTTTTGGTTTTCGCAAACGGGTCTATTCTCAACATCTGAAGTATCTAATGTAGTCAATTTCTTGCGCGTGCATTTTCCGTCACCATTTGATTCATCATTAATAAACACCCCTGAACGATCCAACGAAGTAGAGTCCATTCTCATGGTTGAAGAAGAAGTACAAGTAGCTTTTGTATTTGTTTCTGTGTTGTTTCCTTTTAAACATTCCACTTTTTTATCAGCTTTTTCTGAGCTTGCCACTCGGGAGTTATTTGTTTCTGAATTTCTCCCCTGCAATTGTTCAGTTGTCTTTGTGTCGTTGATCGAAATAAATGCAGGCATAGTAATGGGGGACTGACAGTCATCCTCACTGTCACGTGGTTTTCTGTGATTCACAGAACATATCAGAGAAGACTCAGGTCTTTCCTTACAAACAACGCCTGTCGTTGAATCTTCCACGCCTGTCACTGACTCTTGTGTGTTGAGACTTGACGGCTTACTCTGGCATTGTGACTGCTTACTTTCTGTATCTACCGTATTTGTATTCTTAGATTCAGCATTACTCTGTGGCTTTGATCCATTATTAAACAGTCTATGCTGCTTGCTTTGCCTCCACGCAGTGACACCGATGCGAATGTACAACATCACAAATGAAGAACCGAATGACACATACAGTAGAATTAGTAAAAGTTTGCTCATCAGCGGCCAAAGTGTGTTAAAGTAACGATCATCAATGTGGCATTCATATCCTTTAATGTTAAAACATGGGGTCTCCTTTGTCCTAACGCCGGAGATGACGATGAAAGGTATGCATATTAGAGAGGTTAAAGCAACAGATGCAACGCTTGTAACTTGCGCTTGTTTGATTGTCACTTGCCAGCCGAGCGGTCGACATATTTTTCTGTACCTGAGGATGGGAAAATATCAATACTTTTATATATTGAATATATGTTGACACGAGTTGTAAGAAGGTAAATAGCGCTGTAGCTCACAACATAAACACATCACGACCTCGTGGTGTAGTGGTTAGCGCACTTGTGTTTTTAACCCAGCTTTTTGATCACCAGTAGTGGCAGTGCTAAATATTTTCTCTGGGGAACTAAGGTGGCGCAGTGGCTAGATCGCATGCCCATCGGCCCGGTTGTCTTGAGTTCAAATCTGCATGGAGGTATATCTAAAATGGTGTAAACCTCCTTGATCAACACTTATTAGCATGGGCACGAGGAAATGTCTTGGGAAGTAAAAGCGGGTGGCCTGATATTGTTGACATCATCCATGCAGTGCTTTTTCTTCTTTTCAATGTTGGGTTTAGCATCATATAGAGCGCATACAGAACGAAGCTATGCGGGTCATTCTGGGATGCACCAGAGACACCCCAGTAGTGTGCATGCGTTACATCGTTGGTCTGCCTACTGTTGCTGGTAGACTCAAGGCGATGCAGGCGATGGCATACCTCAGAGTAGCTGCAGACACATATCACCCTTTGCATGAGATGCTGGACGCAGTTAAGGGTCAGCGACTGATAAGAAGGAAATCAGACAGGTGTGCATCTTGGAGAACATTAGGCGAGGAGAGGAGTGGTTCAGAGTGCCAGCAGAGCAGTCAGACTTGTGCAGAGTTATAATCACATTGAGCCGGGAGTGCAGGGAGTGGTCAGCAGGGGCCACGGAAGTGGAAATCCAGCAACTATTTCAGGATAATGCTCGCTCGAGTGACGTGATTATCTACATAGATGGGTCGGTATTGAGAGGTAGGAGAAATGCCTGGGGGTTCTTAGCAAAAGCCAATGGTCGATGTTTGATGCAGAAGAGCCTGGCACATGATACCACAATATCTAGCTTAAGAATGGAGGTGGAAGCGGTCAGTCCAGCTTTCCGCTAGATTGAGAATACGACACACACACACACACACACACACACACACACACACACACACATCGTGATTGTAACTGACTCAGAAAGCATGCTGAGGAAGCTAGGACAGGCAAGCTTCGGGCAGAGTGGCTTGCTCTGCTTCGGAGGTCACGGGTGGCAAGCAACGCCTGGATCTTTTCTCCTGGGCATGCCGGTGTGCTAGGGAATGAACAGGCGGACAGATTGGCTGGATCTGCTAAACTTGGTGGAGTATTGATGCATGACAAAGGCAGACGTGGTTGCAGCCTTGTGGGAGCACGTGTACATCTCGGAGGAGCAAATGGATCACCGTAGTCTGGCAAGAATGAGGAAGCGAGGAGTGACAAGGGGATCTGGCCCACGCTCGACGCTCAGATGAAAGGCGAGACGGACATATAATCAGATTGCTACTGGTACTATTGGTGTTGGAACTCTTCACTAGCTGCTGAGGGTGGGGACGGAGTGCTTATGGGAATGCCCCAAATGATGTGATGTCGGTTCCTAAATCAATCAATCAAATAATCAATCATATACCCAGTGGGCATGAAGAGTGTAAAAGGGATAACAGAGAGTTTTATTGAGGTTTTTAAAATTCATCTATTGTGTCATTATAATGTTTTCGACTAATGCATCGAATCTGTCAATTATTCGTACTAAATCTCCAGGCCGTGACGCCAATGCGAATGTACAAAAATCACAAGTGGAGAACTGAAGAACACATATAGCAGAATTAGCAAACCGTTGCTCATCAGCGCCAAAGTGTGCAAAGGTAATGATCATCAATGAGGCATTCATTCATATCCTTTAATATTAAAACATGGGGTCTCCTTTGTCCTAACACCGGAGATCATGATGTGAGGTATGTAAATTAGAGATGTCATAGCAACAACTGCAAAACTTGTAACTTGCGCTTGTTTGATTGTCACTTGCCAGCCGTAAGGTCGACATATTTTTCTGTATCTGAGAATGGGAACATACCAATACTTTTATATATTTATTATATACTAACAGTAATTGCTGTACACGAGATGAATAGCGCAATAGTTTACAACAAATATACCATGCCGTTGTTATAGAGTTGATAGTGCACTTATCTTTCAATACACCGGTTCCATCTCCAGTAATGACCAGACTGAATTAGTTCTGTTACTGACCAGACTGAAGTTGTTCTATTACTGACCACACTGAATTTGTTCTATTACTGACAAATAGTTGGTGTCTGTTGTGGAAAGGTTAGTGACACCAAGTTTCTCTGTTCCCCGACATAACAAGTCCAGGTTTCGAAATCAGCAGGGGAATATTTGGAAGCGGAGCGCCTTGCGATGATTTCAATGATAAATGTCGTCGGTCATTAGAAAGCAAGGAAAACTTCGTAACGAAAAATTTTCCTCCGTGCATTCACCTATTCATTTGTGCATTCACCTATTCCTCCGTGCATTCACCTATTCCTCCGTGCATTCACCTATTCCTCCGTTCATTCATCTATTCCTCCGTGCAATCACCTATTCCTCCGTGCATTCACCTATTCCTCCGTTCATTCATCTATTCCTCCGTGCAATCACCTATTCCTCCGTGCATTCATCTATTCCTCCGTTCATTCACCTATTCCTCCGTGCATTCATCTATTCCTCCGTTCATTCATCTAATCCTCCGTTCATTCATCTATTCCTCCGTGCATTCACCTATTCCTCCGTGTATTCACCTATTCCTCCGTGCATTCACCTATTCCTCCGTGTATTCATCCATTCCTCCGTGCATTCACCTATTCCTCCGTGCATTCACCTATTCCTCCGTGTATTCATCTATTCCTCCGTGTATTCATCTATTCCTCCGTGTATTCATCTATTCCTCCGTGTATTCATCTATTCCTCAGTGCATTCACCTATTCCTCCGTGCATTCATCTATTCCTCCGTGCATTCATCTATTCCTCCGTGCATTCATCTATTCATCTGTGCATTCACCTATTCCTCCGTGTATTCATCTATTCCTCCGTGTATTCATCTATTCCTCCGTGTATTCATCTATTCCTCCGTGTATTCATCTATTCCTCCGTGCATTCACCTATTCCTCCGTGCATTCATCTATTCCTCCGTGCTTTCATCTATTCCTCCGTGCATTCATCTATTCCTCTGTGCATTCAACTATTCCTCCGTGCATTCACATATTCCTCCTTGCATCCAGACCTACAAAAGATTGAAGTCCTAGAACTTCACAGACCCAAAGCAGATTCCTGCTTCGGGACAAGTGTGTGGTGCGCGCGCACGAGCGTGTGTATGTTTGGAAGGCGGTAAGTCGGTCATTCAGAATACTTGCGATTGTCTTGGCATCACATCATATTTCTTCTATAAGAGCTTAATTGAATCTTATTTGGCTAAGCTATTCTTCTGTCTTTATAGTTAAGCTTCCCCTCTGACGTGTCTTCACATAGACGTTGCAGATGGGCTTGCGTGTTACAATCCCTAGAGCTATGTCAGCCGTAGCACAGCTACATGTCGGACAGGTCATGGGATAGGAACCAGACCAAGAGAGACACACACCTGCTGCTTTGCATTTGGACTGAGGACAAGTAGTCAAAGTCCGAACCAGGCGCACGATGCCACAACACTCTTCGTCCAGTCACATATTCTACGGCTCTCTGCTGAGGGATATGACTGGACGCCTATAATCTAATATCCCCAGATGTGAGAGGCTGGCCGATACTCACCCACTGCAAAATGGAGGTGAGATGCTGAGCCTGCTACATGCTCAGACACTTGTTCGAAGGCTCTCACCAAAGGGATTTGAGGGATCCCCTTGATGAAAGGGCCTGGCCGTTACTCGCTCTCTACTGCAAGGAGGTCAGGTGCTGAGCTGGCAACACATGTGCCTACCTCAAGAGCGTTACTAAAGATGAAAATGCGTTCCAAACGCAAGAAACGGTTACGATGCCCAAGTCTCTATTTAAAAAAACTCATTGATTGAGCGTAATCACAGGTGGATAAACGTCTCATTAACACGAAATGGAACAAAGCGAATCCGTTACGTGGAAGTCCGAAGCAAAAGCTTACTGAGTGGATGATGTCCCACTAACACGAAATGGAACACTTTGCTAGCGAATCCATTACGTGGAATTCGGAAGCGAAAGCTTGCTGAGTGGATGTCGTCTGCAGACTGACCGTTCATGGATTGTGCGTGGAGCGGCCAGGGTCGAACGAAATACCCAACATATGGAAGTGAGGTATTAAAGCAGCCATGAGCAGGACATGGCAATTTCTTGAGTGAGCCCAGTCTCAGAGCGCTATGGTTTAGCTCTGCAATTATGGAAGTCTCCTTGGACGGCTGAAAATGCCCTTGAGGGCTGACCTTAAAGTCTTTGGCCGATCTAACTTGATCAGCTGAGATGTGGACGGCACCACAACAGGAAACATTCCTGAAACCCCCAGGAAGTCCAACCTGATATGCCGGCCTAAAGGTTGCAAATAAACTTCCACAATGCAAAAACGTCCGAGTGAGATGTCTCTCGTGCTAGGAACAGCTCTGACTATCCAGTCTTCCGAATGTCCTTTGTGCCCGGAACAGCTCTAACTATTTTGTCTTCCAGGCACAGCAATAAGCACATGTCCGAACCGAAAGCGTGCTGAGTTTATGCCGTCTGCAGACCGACCGTTCCTGCTTTGTGCGGGGAGCGGTCCGTAGCGAACGAAATGCCCAATATAATGAAGTGAAGGATTAAAGATGCCATGAGCAGGACGTGGCGATTCCTTGGGTGAGCCCAGTACCAGAGCGCAATGTGTCGGCTCTGCAAATTCGGAAGCCTTCTGGAAGTACTGATAATGCCCATGGATTGCACCTGCCTTCCCTTGAGGATTGACCGTGAAGTCTTCGACCATTCTAACTTGACCAGCTGGGATGCGGACGGCACCACAAAAGTGAGAGTCTCCCAGGAATGCTTACCTGGTGTAAAAAACGTACAAGCAAAAGGCTGATGTGTTGGCCTAATGGTTTGGCCCAAGAGTGCATAACGCGACACACCGCAATTACGTCTTTAAAAAAAAAAAAAAAAAAAACACTCCGGATGAACGCAGAAGAAGAAGAAGAAGTAGTAGAAGAAGAAGAAGAAGAAGAAGAAGAAGAAGAAGAAGAAGAAGAAGAAGAAGAAGAAGAAGAAGAAGAAGAAGAAGAAGAAGAAGAAGAAGAAGAAGAAGAAGAAGAAGAAGAAGAAGAAGAAGAAGAAGAAGAAGAAGAAGAAGAAGAAGAAGAAGAAGAAGAAGAAGAAGAAGAAGAAGAAGAAGAAGAAGAAGAAGAAGAAGACAGTTAAGCTTGTTCATTGGTGGTTGGATATTGCGGCTAATATTTTCTACGGGATGTTGTAATCAGCCGCTCGCCTTCCCCCTTATTTGTCTATTACGACATGTATTCTAGGCTACAGGGTTAACTTTCTTTGCTTTCTTTAAGGGCCCAAGAAATAAACGAAGGAAATGAAGCATTAAACAGGATATGGTCACGACGAGAAATACAGGAAAAGGACAATTACAGACTGGCAGAATTACGAAAATAAAATACACATTACAGACCTGACAACAGCAACGACGAACAGAGATATCGCTCCGCCAACGGTAGTAAAATATGCCACACATATTTTAAACTTGCATAAGGCTGCATTGCTGAAGTTCCAAGAGTGCAAAATGATGTAGGCTTCGCCTGGGAAACAATGGTGAAAATTTATTTCAATAATGCACATAGTGCAGTCTTGAAAGGATACTATGCCACCTGTTCTCTTGTTATTTATGTTCCTTATTTTGCGTAACAATTTATTTCACTTCTCTGTTTTGCGTGAATATTTATTTCGTTTCCCAGTTTTGTATGATAATTTATTTCTGTTCTTTGTTGTCCGTGATTGAGTTCAGTTGAGTCAAGAACCGCACTCAGGACATTCCCATACGTGCTCCGTCCCCTCGTTCAACAGCCAGCGAAGAGTCATACTACTAATCGTACCCACCGCTATCTGATTAATAGTTCTCCTGGTCTTCCCTCTCAGTTTTGAGATTCTTCCAGAACCCCTGCCGATCCTCCGCATTCTCATTCTTTCCACATATGGGTTCTCAATCTGTTCCTCCGCCTTCTCCACCTGGTTCCACAAGCGGACGACCACTTCTCCCTTGTCCATAGGCAAAATTCCACCAAGAGGTGCATTCCCTGCTAGCCTATCGGCCTGTTCATTCCCCAGTACACCCGCATGGCCTGGGCAAATTATCCATACATACAATTCTCACGATCTGTGACCTCTGAAGCGACGAGAGCCATTCCGCACGAAACATTCCTTTCTTTACCTTGCTAAGCATACTTTTTGAATCCGTAATGAATACAACGTGTGTTGCAGTAGTCTCCTCTAGCCACCGGAATACCGCTTTTACTGCCTCCACCTCCATTCTCATGCTAGAGGTAGTAGTCGCATATGCCAGACTCTCTTTTTTCAAGATTCGCCCATTAGCCTTTGCAATAAAGCCCCAGCCACTTCGTCTGTTTCTCACCTCTGATTCATCAGTGTAGATGACTATGTCACCTTGATGTGTGTTACTCTGGATCAGCTGTTGCACTTTAAACTCAGTGCGGCCCGCTGCCCATTCTCTACACTCATGGTCCAGTGTTATTATTACATTGTGCCAGTCCTTCATGTCTTCCGGAACTTCAACCCACTCTCTTTCACGATTGATGGTCTCTAGATCACACACCTGACTTATAGAAAGTTCTGCCTGTGTCATCCAGTACCTGCCTCGTCTTAGTCTATGACCCTTAACCATATCCATTGCTGCATGCAGCGGATGATCTCCATCTGCAGCAACTCTCAGGTACCATTTGGTCTGAAGGACCCTATGCCTATCCGTCATTGTTGGTAGCGCCAGGATATGCCTCATGCATATAATTGGTGTGTCCTTTGTGCACCCCAGGATTAACCGCATGGCTGCATTCTGTATGCGCTCCAACCTTTCAAGCTGGCTCTTTGATACTGTCAGCAGCCCCAAACCATACTCAATGACAGAAATTATTAACTGCTGAAAGAGCATGTACAGCATCCTCTGTTCTACCCCGGTTGCTGCCATAGCCCTCAATGCATTAAGTCCCCTACCAGCCTTCTCCACCAAAGCCTCCACATGATCCTTAAAAGACAAACACATGTCAAAGGTGATACCCAAGTACTTCAACTTACTCTCTCGACTAATAGGACATCCATTCAACATAATACCTGGGACGTCTGCCTTGACGATCCGGTTATCCAAGGAGTACCACACAACCGATGCCTTGTCTGGGTTTATAATGGCCCCTGCGTCTCTGCACCACTCCGCCACCCTGTCTACCGCCACCTGTAAGTCTTTCGCCAAACTGGCCCTGTCTCTGCCCTGTCTGTACACCAGCACATCATCTGCAAATGTCAAGATTCTACCCACACCTGGTGTCTCAATAGCTGCGATTTTGCTGGTGTAAACATTAAAGAGCACTGGGGACAAGTCAGATCCCTGCGGAAACCCAGGTGTAATAGTACAGGGGCCAGAAGTCCAGGAACCCATGCGCAGTGCAACTTTACGCTCATAAAGGACTGCCGCAACCCATCTAATAAGGCAAGGGCAGACCTCCATGTCCAGCAGTGTGTGTATTAACCGATCATACCTAAACCTGTTATACGCATCATCCAGGTCAAGAGCTACCGCCACTGTCTCTGTTTATCCTGGAAGACCTCGTAGACATCAAATGCAAAAGTTGCAGCATTGTCCCAGGTGTCCTTTCCCGGTCGGTAGCTTCCGAATCCTTGGGGAAGCAGATTCCGACTTTCCAAATATTGCTGGAGCCATACGTGTTTTGCAGGGTTATGATTCGGTATCCATTAAGTCTGGAATGATCCTTACCTGGCTTTGGGAGGGGGACCAGGTAGCTACGCAGCTGTGTTGTCCGTGATAATGTATTTATGTTCTTTGTGTTGCGTGATAATTTATTTCTATTCTTTGTTTTGCTTGATAATTTACTTATCTTCTTTGTTTTGCGTGTTAATTTATTTATCTTGTGTGTTTTGCGTGATAATTTATTTATCTTCTTTGATTCGCGTGATAACTTGCTAGATTAATTATGTTTGGTTTGTCATAATTACCCCTACATCGCATACGGATACTCCCACAGATCACTGAAGCATATTTTGACACCATGCATGAAATCCGTAATTATTAACATGGTTGTCTGTCTACTAGATATATTCTTCTCCTGTCCGTTATCCCCTATTTAAGGACAGACCCTGCAATTCTCTCTCTCTCTCTCTCTCTCTCTCTCTCTCTCTCTCTCTCTCTCTTAGTCTCTCTCTCCCTCTCTCTCTCTTATTCTCTCTCCCCCTCTCTCTCTCTCTCTCTCTCTCTCTCTCTCTCTCTCTCTCGTGTGTGTGTGTGTGTGTGCGCGCGTGTGTGTCTCAACATACTATTAATCTCTGTCGCTAATTCTCTTCTCCGTTTGGTATTAGTTCCCGCTCTGTTTCTTTTGCCATGAGGGTTCCAGACAAAGGGCTGGCTGTCTGGTTATACTATTATCGGGTGTTCACTATATGTGGTCTATCCATCCCAGCGTTTTCTCTCTTCTCATGATTTCATGGAATATGTCTAGTTCTCCCGCAAAGCTCTCCATTACTGATTCTGTCATACCAGTATAGTCCGTCCGTACTCTGCTGGCATCGGGTCTGTAGTTTATTATAATTGTTTAGCCATTCGTCATGTTTCTCATCAATGTGGCACTACTTGTTTATTGTTAGAGTTAAGTACTCAATGTTTGGTACTGGATTTAATTTCCTTTACTTTCAAAACTGTTGAGCGGTAGATGTACAGATAACCAGATCTATATACATGTAACCCATGTGTTTTTTTAGTATGTATATTTTTCAGGTTGTTTAAGGCAGTCTGGGAAGGCGTCTATTCAGATTACTGTTTGAGATATCCAACTGCAGTTTAAAGGTTAACCTGCACATGGGGTCCTTCTACTTTTTTGCATTCATCCATTCATCCGAGACAGCTTCAGTACCGGTCTTTGGATTGACTAGCCTTTTGATGCTAACGATATCAGGGTGAAAACGAACAGTGAAGAAGGCGGTGTATTAAAATGAAATGGAGAACACAACAAGGGCGGTAAAAGGTAACGGAACCCTTTTATAGCCTAAAGGCACATGAGTAAGACACATATTAGTAAAAACCAATCGGCTCTCAATGGGTCATGTGTTCAGAATCAAACCGCATTTACTTTCCAAGACATGTCCTGGTACCTCTAGAATCAATGACCACCGTGCCCGCATCATAGCGTCTAGCCGCTACACTACTGCTGCTCTCAATGGGCACACAGTACGTCAGGTATGTAAATCACCTGTTGACACACGTTAAGGAGCGTTGGGAAACGTGGTAAGCTCACGATGTTACAGACCGATCGGTACTTGGAGGGTGATGTGGTGTCACGCCGGCCGCCTTTTGCTCCCCAAGTCATTTCTTGGTTCCCATTTTCCACTGGGTTGACATGGGTGGGCAGGTCAAAGTTTAAAATCCGAATCCGCCTGGGCAGAAAGTGCTAGACCCATATTTTGTATAGACCATCATCTCATGGGTGATGTGGTTAATACAAAGACAGGTAATTAGGTAAATAGAAGAAAGTAGCAAGATAGGTAAGTAATAATAAGACAGAAGCAGAAATGCTAAAAGTCAAGAGAACAACGGCAAACGTGAAACATTACTTGGGATAGCACCAACGTTGGCGACGAGGTCAAAACTGGCGATGGTCATGATGAGAACTTTAGTGGCGTTGAGGCTAAACTTCTTGGAGTACACAACCAACACGAGGCTGTTGCCGATGAGTCCCGTGACAGCAAATATGCTCAGCATTGTGACTGCTGGTATCATCGACAAGTTGGTCTTGTCTTGAAGATGAAGCAGGTAATCCTCAACGGATTCGTTGGCCTGTGTGCAGTTGGTGAAGTTCATGATTACCCCTGACATCATACACCGAAATACTTTAATCCATTCATTATGTAAAATCTTTAAAAGGATGTTGACATCATTCTATTTGTACGTAAGGTCTTTTACCTGACTGTAACATAAAACATGTTTTGTCATCAGAGGCCAGCAATTGCTATGCATTAGAACAACTACTTATATAATCAGAAGTATGTTCTAAATATAATTGATTACACTTTGCAAAGTAACATACTATCAATTGCATATAAACGATAATAGTCAGCATATTCAATTAAATATTTTAAACAAATGTCTCGTCCAGATCGAATATGATTCAACAGTAAATTCCATTTTACAGAAAGGTTCTTAGAATATCGTGGACCAAGAAAATGAAAAATACTAACATTCTACAAGATCTAAGCATCGAAAAAAAACTGGCCCAGTTAACAGTTTCATGTCTCGGAAACTGAAATAAGCTGGACGTTACCGTGGCTTGGAAAGAATAGTGATGGAATATATTGTTCCTGGAAGAAGAGGCAATGGTGGATTATCACGATAATGGACACATGACGATACAGATTCCTTGGAAATTGGGGTGCACGAGACAGGCGATGTGTCAAGAGACGTTTTGCAAAGGGTCTGGTACATGATGATGATGGTTGCATTAAATAATTGTCATTAACAGTACATGAATATTAACTATAATCATGCAGAATAGCTGGTAGTTACACTTAGTTATGCCTTAGCTGATTCTGAATCCCTTGATAAGCTGGCAATGTAGGCTGTCCTCTATCAAATATGAGGTAAGGTACCCGTTATCTCCGCTAGTCTACTGGGCACCCTGGGACAAGGTGAAGTACCCGTCCCGTCACCCAAGCATGGTGAAACATGCGAATAACTGTTAGACTAAGCTTGAGAGTTGCCGACAAATAGTTGTTGGTTATGGTCTCAAGTTCACCTCTGCAAGAAGAGAATATCTGTATAGAGACAACAGCTACGGTTGCCGACCAGTATGGTCAGTGACAAGAAGGAAGTCGTTGGCAGTTACTGTCTTTAGATATGCCTAGAACATCGCGATACAACAACTAACAGGAGTTTATACAAATTGCGTAAATGGGTGCTCTATGTCGCTACCTGAAATATGTGAGCACTTAATACTTTTCACCTAGCAGTAGGATCAGCTATGGGACGATCTTGATCTTTTTTTTTTTAAATCTGTTTATGCAAACATAACGAGGAACATTAAATGTAATTGACAAACAGAATTCACGTTTGCTCGTATTTGCGTTAAAACAAAGGTAATAACTACTTATATATGTGCACTGCTTTTATCATGTGAATATATCAAACAAGGTAATTTTGGTAACATTCATAAATATAATCAGACGGTATAAGAAGTGGTGGGCAAGAATCGGATAACTTTTTGACTAGCAGAATTCTCATTCCAAGGTCGAACTGAGAGGTGTTTGTTAGAAATAACATATACACTTTAGTGAGAATTCATTCCTGGCTACCCGGATGGAAATATTGACCCCACGTCTCTGTGCTGGAAATATAGATCCCTGATCACTAATGGGAAGACTGATCCCTGATCACTGATGGTAAGTCTGATCCCTAGTCACTGTGATGGTAAGATTGAAACCCGTGCAATATGATGGTAATATTGAACCCCGAGCAGTGTGGTGGTAAGATAGAACCCCGTGCAGTATGATGGTAAGATTGAACCCCGAGTACTGTGATGGTAAGATTGAACCCCGAGCACTGTGATGGTGAGATGGAACCCCGAGCACTGCGATAGTAAGATTTAACTCTGAGCAGTGTGATGATAAGATTGATCTCCGACCAATGTGTTGGCTAGGTGGATCCCTGGTCACTGTTCTAGCAAAATGTAATCCAGTTTCAATAGATGGCAAAATTTAATCCAAGATCAATGGATGGCAAAATTTAATCCAAGATTAATAGATGGCAACATGTAATCTTAGGTCAATAGATGGAAAAATGGACCATAGATTGATCCCAGGCCAATGTAATGGCAAGATCGATCCTCAAGTGACGGAAGATTTATCACAGACCAGAGATGTATTTTTGGTACTTCCAGAACTGATCACGGACCATTGATGTTATACTTTGTACTTCCAGTACTGATTGCGGATCAGAGATGCAATTTTTGTACTTCCAGAACTGATCACGGCCCATAGATGTATTCCTTGGTCCATAGATGTATTCCTTGCCACTGAATTGGCAAAACTGACCACGGGCAACAGATATATTTCTTGCTACTGTAACAGCAAAATCGATCACAGGCCAAAGATTTATTTCTTACCACTGTAATGGCATAATTGGTCACGGGCCAAAAAATATTTCCGGCTATAGTGATGTCAGGATTAATCATGGTCCATTGCTCAATTCCCGCTCTCTTGTGATATCAAGATTAGTCCTGAACCATATATTAAAGCCCGAGCGCTGTGATTGTAAGATTTAACCTTTATCATTGCGATGGTAATATTGAACATCGGGCATTGTGATGGTGAGAATGAACCCCGGACACAGTAGTGGTGAGATTGAACCCCGGACACTGTGATAGTGAGATTTAACTCCAGATACTGTGATGGTAAGAATAAACCCAGACACTGTGATGGTAAGATTAAACCCCAGACACAATATGTTAAGATTAAACCCCAGACACTGTGATGTTAAGATTAAACCCCAGACACTGTGACGGTAAGATTAAACCCCGGACAATGTGATGGTAAGATTAAACCCCAGACACTGTGATGGTGAGATTGAACCCCAGACACTCTGATGGTGAGATTGAACCCCAAACACTGTGATGGTGAGATTGAACCCTGAACACTGTGATGGTGAGATTGAACCCCAGACACTATGATGGTGAGATTGAACCCCAGACACTGTGATGGTGAGATTGAACTCCAGACACTGTGATGGTGAGATTGAACCCCAGACACTGTGATGGTGAGATTGAACCCTGAACACTGTGATGGTGAGATTGAACCATAGACACTGTGATGGTGAGATTGAACCCCAGACACTGTGATGGTGAGATTGAACCCTGAACACTGTGATAGTGAGATTGAACCCCAGACACTGTGATGGTGAGATTGAACCCCAGACACTGTGACGGTAAGATTAAACCCCGGACAATGTGATGGTAAGATTAAACCCCAGACACTGTGATGGTGAGATTGAACCCCAGACACTGTGATGGTGAGATTGAACCCCAGACACTGTGATGGTGAGATTGAACCCTGAACACTGTGATGGTGAGATTGAACCATAGACACTGTGATGGTGAGATTGAACCCCAGACACTGTGATGGTGAGATTGAATCCCAGACACTGTGATGGTAAGATTGAACCCCAGACACTGTGATGGTGAGATTGAACCCTGAACACTGTGATGATGAGATTTAACCCCAGACATTATGATGGTGAGATTGAACCCCAGACACTGTGATGGTGAGATTGAACCCCAGACATTATGATGGTGAGATTGAACCCCAGACACTGTGATGGTGAGATTGAACCCCAGACACTGTGATGGTGAGATTGAACCCTAGACACTGTGATGGTGAGATTTAATCCCAGACACTGTGATGGTAAGATTGAAACCCTGGACACTGTGATGGTAAGATTGAACCCAGACACTGTGATGGTAAAATTGAATTCCGGACACTCTGATGGTAAGATTAAATCCCGGACACTCCGATGATAAGATTGAATCCTAGACACTGCGATGATACGACAGATCCTGGGCCACTGTAGTTCCAAGCTAGTTCCCTGTTGACTGTCACGGCCAATTTCGGAATTTTAACTAATTTTATATTAGTCAAGCTATTTGCCACATGAAGAACAGTAGCATCCACTTAAACTTTCTTTACTCTTTCAGGCCACACACATTTCTTTCTTTCAATTATTATGTCCTACTTGATATTTTGAACGATTCTGTTCTGTGAGTTATTTTTATTTTGAGTTGTATTTTATTCCTCATCAGTATAATCAAGTGCCCTGCCAGCATCATGCTGCGTTCATGTCTCGTCACAGATCTCGGTCTTTGGTGTTCTGGATCAACTCTGCCTTAATGTTTCTCCATGCCACCTCTCAGTCCAACCAGCATCATTTCTCTTGGTATGCCTCTGCTTCTCTTCACCTCGATCGGTCCAGTTGTCAACGATGTTCTCCAATGTCTCTCTTCTCATCATCGTAAAAATTGCCGTTTGTCTCTTTTGTATTGTTGTATATAATGTTCTAGTTACATTAGCCTCTTTCAGGTAATCGTTGATAATTACTCTGGCAGTCCAAGGAATTTCAATCATTCGTTTCAGGAACAACATCTCTGTTGCTCTGAAGTTCTTCTTAATTTGTTCATTTACATTCCATGATTCATTGCCATACAGCAAAACTGGTTCTGTATGTTTAACGGTTATGTCTTAGTTTCTACTTATACTCGTTTAGTCTCAATAGTTATTGCTTAATATACTTCTGATTTAAAGTGTAAGTCCTAAAAAAACACATTATAATTCACAGGAAATTGAACATTCTAATGTTAAAAGCTTTAACGCACGTGAGGAAAACACACGGGAGACCGTGTTCCTCTGTTGACAATACCGAAGTAGTCATAACAGGAAAACGCACAGGAGACCGTGTATCTCCGTTGACAATACCGAAGTAGTCACAACAGTAAAAACGTACGGGAGACCGTTTACCTTCGTCTACGCTCCCGAAGTAATCACAACAGGAAATAGCACGGGAGACCGTGTCCTTTCATCTACACTACCGAAGTAGTCACAACAGAAAATTCACGGGAGAAAGTGCACCTTCGTCTACACTACCGAAGTAGCCACAACAGGAAATAGCGCGGGAGACCATGTATCTCCGTTGATAATACAGAAGTAGTCACAACATAAAAACGCACGGAGGAACGTGTACCTTCATCTACACTACCGAAGAAGTCACAACAGAAAAACGCACGGGGAAACGTGTACCTTGATCTACACTACCGAAGTAGTCACAACAGAAAAACGCACGGGGGAACGTGAACCTTCATGTACTCTACCGAAGCAGTCACAACAAGAAAATGCACGGGAGACCGTGTACCTCCATCAAGAATACCGTAGTAATCATTATTTGAACATAACCGACGACTGCATCCAGATGATTCTCTTCAATAAATGAAGCCCGATTAATATTACACATGTTATGTATTTCTTCCTAGTTGTTATAATAGCTAGACTACGTCACATGTTTAAACTCCAACACTTTACCAAACCAGCCGTGACATTATGTAAGTGAATAATAAAACTATGGCCTATTTTCCTTCTTCTAGTCAGTCAGTCGAGAGATTGACCTTACTGCGCATTCAACCATTTAGTTCGGTACCTCCATCTTCTCCAAAGTATCTCCCTCAGAGTGTTATGGCTGACAACACCATTTCTGTGTTGTGCTGAACATTATTTTTTTGGCCACCTGCATAAATATTTTATCTGGCTTCATCCCCTTTCACTTGATGTTTTGTAGTCTGGTCAAGATTGCAGATTCACATTTCACGCTTGATTCGTTTAATATTGTCCAGTCCATTGCTCGTATGCTTGTCACAGTAAGCCTATCAGCTTGTTCATTTCCACTTACATTCGCGTAGTCTGGCACACAAAATAAAGGTAATTTTGTAAGCAATGACCTCTTAGAAGCCTCTACCCGCTGTCGTCTAGTACAGCCCATGTCGACCTTCTTGACGATAATACTCGATGGGTCACTGAGAAAATATGCCCTAGTGAAAGTATATGTCTCCAGCCAATATCTTTCTTTAGTTACTACTATGGTCTCCATAGGCAGACTTCTTCTTGTCAAAGCAAAGACACGCCTTCTCATCACACATGATATTTTGTTTTGGTCGTCAGTTTTGGCCACATGTTTTGATTTGCGTTTTGCAGCCATTTCCAAAGATGATCATTCTGCATGTCACGGCTTCATCCTCTTTTACACCATGTATGTAGCTCTTTCCCTGTCTTTCTTTCCCTAAAATTATCCTTTTGTCGCGACATGTTCCAGTTTATCTTTCCCATGACGTGTCCAAACATGTAGATTGCCTACTTCTGATACATATAACTAGTTCTATTTGTAAGTAGATTGCTTTCATAACATCTTCATTATTCTACTGTGCTCCACATATTAAATCCCGGAACCTTTTTGCCATGTCCCAACCCACCTTACAGTGGCACAGGGGTTTGCTTGTTCAAATGCCCCGCCCCCCTCCTCGCCCCCGAAAAAAAACTGCTAGTTGAAGCCGGAGCCGGATGTACAGAACTTAATGAAATTATACAACGCATTTCACTTTATGCCGGTCTCTCTGGCTGTGGGGTTACAACACTTTCTCTCTGTAATCCCGTTTATCACGCAGAGTCTCGCAGTGGAGCGAGAACTGAGGTGGTTCGACCCCCGCTCGTGACTTGCGGATACTGGCCGCTCCGCTGAGCCGGCCGCTCAGAAAGCAATGGCAAACTACTGAGCGTAATCTTGCCAAGAGATCAACAGACAGCTGAAAGATGCTGCTGTTGACAGCTAAGTCCTGTAAAAGGATACGCAAAACATTTAATTTCACTTTATAATGAACCATGTCCGTTTGTGGAGATTATGTTTCCCAGCTGTACGTTCAGCTTGATCATATTGTTCTCTCTAACCAAAGAACCGAGGAATGTTATCACTCTCTCCACTTCTAGTGTGATACATGTTTAAATGTAGCTTTACCTGTTACTAATGGTGTTTGCGTGTGTGTGTGTGTGTGTGTGTGTGTGTGTGTGTGTGTGTGTGTGTGTGTGTGTGTGTGTTTTGTAACCTGTTAGCTCTGTTGCTATAATGTATATATACTACTTTTATTATTTTTAAAAAAATTGCATCTTTGTTAACTCTTTTGTGAACCTTCATTTGTTACACTAGTCGTTATCGTTATAAGTGTAATTTCGTGAATAAAAAAAAATGCTGACATTTTACAACATCTGAACACCGAAGAAAACTGAATCATAAGCTACATCATGTCACGTAAACTGTAATACTTTGGCTATGTGAAACATAACAATGGCGAATGTGTATAGTAATACATTTTTGTTGTCAATAGCTTATGTAGAGACACAAGTTGTGTAATAATAACTTAGTACACTTGCATACGATCATACTGGTCAGCAGTTCAAGCCCCGAGTGGTTGCCAGATTTGAACTGATCAAGTTGTTCTTTTGAAGTAAATGGACATTTTACAAGCTTTGAAAATCTTGGCTCCATAGTCCATAATCTTAAATAAATAAATCAGTAGAATTAAAAATCAATTATCTCGGAACAGCCTTAAGATCTGATGAAAGATGCCTCGAAGAGATTAAGACAAGAATCGCCATGGCAAAGCTAGCTTTTTGCAAGATGGAAAACATACTGACCAATAAAAAGATGCCATGTGCAACGAGAACAAGAGTGTTGAACTGCTACATAGAAACTGTACTTTTGTATGGATGTGAAGCGTGGACAATGAGCAGTCAAGTTGAAAAACATCTAATGGCTGTGGAAATGTGGTTTCTGAAGAAAATGCAAAGAATACCATGGACAGAAATAAACACCAATGACCAAGTCCTATAAGAAATAAATGAAAACCGTAAACTGATTACATAAATTAGACGCAGAGAATCGCATTTTTGGGGTCACATTATGAGAAGAAATAAATTACAGATTCTGGTGACAACTGGCAAGATGATGGAAAAAGAAAAAAAAAATGGAAGTCAGAGAAGTAAATACTCTGATGGCTTGACCACGTGGTATGGACAAGAACACAGAGCTGATCCACGACTCTGGTGATCAAATGAAGTAGCGAAACATGACCGCCCACGCTTTTCGGCATGGCACATGATGATGATGACAACTGACGTTGTCTTAAAGTGTGTACACTGTGTTGTCTAACAACATCTGGCATGCATCAGGACATGCATCAAGACATGCATCAGGACATGCATCAGGACATGCATCAGGACATGCATCAGGACATGCATCAGGACATGCATCAGGACATGCATCAGGACATGCATCAGGACATGCATCAGGACACGCATCAGGACACGCATCAGGACACGCATCAGGACACGCATCAGGACATGCATCAGGACATGCATCAGGACATGCATCAGGACACGCATCAGGACACGCATCAGGACACGCATCAGGACATGCATCAGGACATGCATCAGGACATGCATCAGGACATGCATCAGGACATGCATCAGGACATGCATCAGGACATGCATCAGGACATGCATCAGGACATGCATCAGGACATGCATCAGGACATGCATCAGGACATGCATCAGGACATGCATCACAAAAGACGAGCAGCAATTCAAATATGTTCTAATGTGTGAGGTAAAACAACAACAGCATTGACTCTTGGTCTAAAACATGTTTTATTTTGATCATCTAAAATGTCTTTTTCGGTTAAAAGCTTTATTAATCCCATCACATGAGACTGCCGTGTTAAGCGTTGATAATTTATTAGAATTACTGTGTGTTATGCTATAATTTCAATCTGAAACATCCCAGAATAGAATTGCAATGATCGTTTGGAGAGGCTACGTTACTTTTGTCTAGTGGCAACATGGAATAACTCCGTGTTTAAAATGTTTATCAAGATGCTATTGTGGGGATGCTGACTTAAGGATGATACTGCTGACAATGATTACTTGAAACAATGGCTCGTACAAAACAAGAATATGGCAGATTATCAAGCTTAAGTATCAAGATAGACTAACGGCGGTAGTTAGTATAACATTTATTGCTAGAGGATGTACTTCTTATATGCTCACACAACAGGCTAAGATACTCATAGTCACAATAGACAGTCGTACTTATCTACCTCTCAGATGTAGGCACACTTCTCCATGTGATCAAAGTCTTTAGTCTTCTGCAAAGTCTGTTCAAGTCACGCTTCTGCAACCTGCGTCTCCTGAGTAGATAGTGCAGTCGTCAGCGAAGAGATCGCAGAGATAGCCAGATTCAGGAGCAGATCGTTACTGTAAACAGACAAAAAGTAGATGTCCAGAAAGTGAACTATGTGGAACACCTGCATCAATATTGGAATACTATGTAAAGGAATCATGTAGGGATACAGTTTGTTGCCTATTTCAGGGGGAGGGGGGGGGGAAAGATGTGATCATGCTAACGAGATTCAATTTCAGCTTCAGATCTTGCAGCTTCCGT
Source organism: Cepaea hortensis (assembly GCA_963921405.1). NCBI lineage: Eukaryota > Metazoa > Mollusca > Gastropoda > Stylommatophora > Helicidae > Cepaea > Cepaea hortensis. Next base: position 41,880,890 of record OY992887.1, on the reverse strand, counting down.
GTCAAGATTATGTGCCTAACATATCGAATGTGTTTGTTTTCTTTAAAGAAAGTGAGGACGGGGCCGGATAATCCCCCGTCATTGATGCGTCAGCGCAGACTGTCTGCCATTGAAAAAAAACAAAACAACAACAACAACAACATAAGGAATTTGTTATCTGGTTGGTTATTTGTGTGTGTTGTTGTTGGTGAATCCACTGGAAAACTTAATTGAAAGCCTAAGTTACATGCATTGTCCTTCAGGTTTTTCTGGTCCTCAAAATGACTTGCCTCTATCGGACGGAGGTTTGGCGCAGAGACATATTTCATAACCCGGTACCCATGTGTCGTCCCCACGGTGTTGCAGAGTTCTCCTTTCATTCCCCACGCTTAGAAACTATCGAAGCGTCCAAAGCTGGTGCTTGTACTTCACTGGGATGTCAACAGACCAGGCTTTAGTCCAGCACGGCGGCCTCTGTGGGGAAGTGATTAAGCCGACACGCGAAGGTTTTGGGTTCGAATGTGGACTCTTTCATTCGGTTCATGAGTGCAATGTTCTCGGAGACTCCTGGGGGGTCGTCGCTGGAAATATGGAGTTTCGTGCTTTCTGCTATGCTTTCGGCAGGTCGCCCTGTGGAAAGAGACCGAGCCATATGTAATAAAACCCTGTGCAATGAAGTCAACCCTTTCACCTGCAGATCCTTTAAACGCTTTAGTACTGCACCGGCTCCGTGGCGAAGGTATTACGGACGAGGTTCGTAATCCCGCATACCCGCGTTCGAAACACAGCTAAAGACGATTTGGCAGCATACCGTTTTTTTTTTTTTTTTTACGAAATGGTATGTATGCCGGTCGTTCAGAAAGCAATGAAAAACTACTGAACGTAAACTTGCCAAGAGATAACAACAGCAAAAAACTGCTGGTGTTGACTACGACGTCCTGTAAAGGATATGCAACTAATTTTTAGTGCAGCACATACAGACTGACAGAGAGCAGGCCTAAGTTGTTAATGTTACATCCATGGGTTTTAGCTATTTCAATATCAACAGTCTCCGCCCCGACGTCAAGAGAAGAAAACAATCATGTTGATGTACGTGTAGATAGGATAGCGAGATGTGCGCATTAGCTTAGCATGCATTAACAACAGGAAACTGGGGTGATCGTATTGTTAGTACATACGTTTTGTAACACACCACTGTGCCGTGGCGAAGGGCTTACGAACGCGATCTGCAATACCGTAATCCGCGTTCGAAACTAAGCTGCATGTGATTTGGAAGCAAACCGCTTTGTGTTGGTTTTCATAGAATGGTATGAGCGTCAATTGTTCAGAAAGCAATGACAAGCTACTGAATGTAACCTTGCCTAGTAAATCACAAACAACCAACAATGCTGGGGTTTACTGCAACGTTCTGTAAGTTAACTAATTTTAACTAACTTTAGTAGCATAATGGTCTTGAAATCATTACCAATGTGCTGCCTGATTGAGTTTTTATTGTTTTTGCAATAATACGGAGCTGTTTGGTGGGGGATTTAGGCTGCTTGTATTATATATCCCGTAACTCTTGGTAAGTCTCGGGGTTTCTGTCTATGAAAGGTGACAAGAAAATGGTGATTGTACACGGCAAGGTAACTGTTTAGACAAGCTGCCGCTATTTCTGATACAGGAATACCCTCCCCGCAGATAAAATCAATAGTAAAAACTGTGGTAATGATGGTTGTTTTTCATCGTCATTGCCATCATCATCATCATCATCATCATCATCATCATCATCATCATCATCATCATCATCATCATCATCATCATCATCATCATCATCATCACCATCATGTATTATGCAGATAAGCTTGGGTGATCAATGTTTCCTTTCTTAAATGATCTCCAGATTCTTGGATCAGGTCTGTGCTATTATTATGATTATGCTCCGTGGCCAATCCTTATGTTCTACTCTTTGACTTCCCTTTGCTCTCACCCCATCTATTTTATCGTTGATCACTAAACATTAAAGTTAATTTCACCTCATAATGTGAAAATAAAAATGTCGTCTTTTACGTCTAATGTCTCTAAATGTTTGACGGTGTTAATTTGTTTCTTGAAAAATCTATTGCATTCCTTTTATGTCATTTCAAAGTATTTTTTGCATTTTCCCCAGAAATCTACTGCCAATGGATACTCCTTAGCTTACATGCTTAGACTTTTCTTGAATATCAAGAAAATAGAAACAATGGTTACGTCAAAGAGATGCTAATCCATATGTTTGTGTATTCTCATCTGTCATATTATTAGTTGAATACCATTTGATTTTATCATGTGTAATATAAACTTATGAACATTACTGTAGTTTGAGTGAGAGAGTCAGTGAGTGTGAATGAGAGACAGAATGAGTGAGCGTGAGAGTGAATGTGTGTGTGTTTGTGTGTGTGTGTGTGTGTGTGTGTGTCTGTCTGTCTGTCTCTGTGTGTATCTCTGTGTGTGGGAGCATCACTATTTTTTGTTACGTCACACACTGTATATGTACACATTTTTCTCCATGCTTTACATTTTTATGAGACAGCTCACGACAATTGTCAGTGTATATGTGTGAGTAAAGTGTGGGAGTTTGTTTATACTAGTTTCAATGCTAACGTGAGGCATTATGTATGTGTCTAGATGTGAGGATGTGTGAGTGTGTGTGTGTGTGTGTGTGTGTGTGTGGAGGATGTGTGTGAGTGTAGTGATGTGTGTGTGTGTGGGGGGGGGGGTGGTGTGGATAGGGTATGCGTTTTGATGGGTTGGGGTGTGTGGGTGTTGGTAGGTTGTGAGATTTGTGGGTGTTGGTGGGATGTGTGGATGGATGTGTCTGGGTGAAAATATGGGTGTGGGATATGTATGTGTGTTGTGTGTGGGTTGGGAATATTGTGTGGGTGGGGGATGTGTGTGGTTTGCGGGTGGAGGGTATGTGTGTGGTGGGAGATGTGGGTTAGGGCATGTGTGGGTGGGTGGAGGATGTATGTTTAGGTGGTGGGGTGTGTGTGAGTGGATTAGGGACGTATAGGTGATTAGGGAAGTGTGTGTGTGTGTGGGGGGGGGGTGTGGTAGGGAGATGTCAGTTAGTAGGGATGTGTATGTATTATTTGGGGATGTGTGAGTGGATGCACGATGTGTGAGGGTGGGTGGGGAATATGTGGTAGATGGAGGTGTGGTTGTGGGATGGTATGTGTGTATAGGTGGAGGATGTGTGTATTCGACAGGTGCGGGGGATGTGTGTATGGTGTGGGGAGAAGGGTATGGTGTGTGGGTTGGGGATATGAGTGTGGTGTGTGGGTGGGGGTATGTTTGTTGTGGGTGGGTGAGGATATGTCTGTGGGTGGGGGATAGTATGTGGTGTGTGGGTGGGGTGTGTGTGTGATGGATGTGGGGAATGTGTATATGGGTGGGGGATATGTGTGGGTGAATTGGGGATGTGTAGGTGGTTGGGGGGAAGTATGTATGGGTGGTGATGGTGTGTGGGTGTGGGATGTGTGCGTGGGTGTGGGTATGTGAGTGGCTGAGGGATGTGTAGGTGGGTGAGGGATGTGTGTGTGTCGGAGCGGGATGCGTGAGGGGGTGGAGGATGTGTGTGGGTGGGGGTATGTGTGATCGAGAGATGTTTGGTTAGGAGATAGGTGGTTGTGGGTGGGTGGTTGGCGGTGTGTGGGTGCGTAGTGGAGGATGAGTGGATGAGTGATTGAGTGTGTGTTGGTGGATGGGTGGGGAATGCGTCTGTGGGTTGGGAGATATGTGGTGTGTTAGTTGGGGATATGTGTGTGGTGTGTGGGTGGGAGATGTGTGTGTGGGTGGGGATTTGTGTAGTGTGTGGGTGGGGTATGTGCGGGGTGGGTGGTTGAGGGTATCTGTGTGGGTGTGGATTGGGATATTGTGTGGTATGTGAGTGGGGGATATGTGTGTGGTGTGTAGGTGGGGGATATGTGATGGTATGAGGGTGTGGGATGTGTGTGGGGGATATGTATGTGTGTTGTGTGTGGGTTGGGAATATTGTGTGGGTGGAGGATGTGTGTGGTTTGCGGGTGGAGGGTATGTGTGTGGTGGGAGATGTGGGTTAGGGCATGTGAGGGTGGGTGGAGGATGTATGTTTGGGTGGTGGGGTGTGTGTGAGTGGATTAGGGACGTATAGGTGATTAGGGAGGTGTGTGTGTGTGTGTGGGGGGGGGTGGTAGGGAGATGTCAGTTAGTAGGGATGTGTGTGTATTATTTGGGGATGTGTGAGTGGATGCACGATGTGTGAGGGTGGGTGGGGAATATGTGGTCGATGGAGGTGTGATTGTGGGATGTGCGGTTGGGGGTGTGGGTGGGTGGGTAGAGGATCTGTGGGTGGGCAATGTTTGTGTGTTTTAGGATGTGTATGTTGGTGGGCGCGGGATGTACGTGTTGATGGGGGATGTTTGTGTGGGTGGTGAGTGTGTTTGCATTGGGGGAACGGGTGAGGGCAGTGTATGTGGGTGGGGGATGTGCGGGAGGGGGTTGGGTCGACTGGTGGCGTATGTATGTGTCCCTGGGTGTGTGTGTGTGTGTGTGTGGGTGGGGGTGTGTGTATGGGTCGGGTGATGTATGGGTAGGTGGGAGATGGGCCTCATGGTAATTTGCCTTGTTTATGTTTACAACATTTATTTCACAATGCGATTTTTTTCTTCCTATGTGAATGTATAACGCAATTCTTGAACGAAAGATGCGTGATTGGAAGGGCCGAATGTAAGACGGGCCTGCGTGCCCAATTTGTGACCCTTTTAAAATAAAGTTGATTTGATTTGATTTGTTTCACTTGCATACAACAGTTTAGATTTACATTGTGGCATTTCTTTCTTATTGGAGAAGACCATTCTTTCTGGCCATGTTTCTTTTTCTTCACAAATTAATTCCAACCATAATTTCCCACCATGTACAATTGGTTCGCTGCTAAACGCTGAACGCTGCAATCCTATTTGTTATCTGCAATTATATTGTAACATCTGAATATCTTATATGGTTGATGTTATGACATCCGATCGCTATTCCTTTCACATCTCCTAAATTTCTCATAATATTGTTCACTATATATGTGACATTTTTGGAGACCTTTCACAATCCTACCGCACAACCATCATGACTGATTGGTATTGATCTACTTCTTTATCAATCTTTATGACAGGTAGCTTGCTGTTTCTAATATATTTTCTTAACAAGTCAAAGAGCATTCTTGTCACTTTGGAGATCTGGAAGCATCGGTACAATTTCGATGTGTCTTACTCTAAACATTGATTGATTGATTGATTGATTGATTTAGGAACCGACATCACAGCATTCGGGGCATTCCCATAAGCGCTCCGTCCCCATCCTCAGCAGCCAGCAAAGAGTTCCAACACTAATAGTACCAGTAGCAATCTGATTATATGTCCGTCTCGCCTTTCCCCTGAGCGTCGATCGTCGGTTAGATCCCCTCGTCACCCCTCGCTGTGGCATTCTTGCCAGACCATGGTGATCCATTTGCTCCTCCGAGGTGTACACGTACTCCCACAAGGCCGCAACCACGTCTTCCTTATCATGCATCAATACTCCACCAAGTTTTGCAGATCCAGTCAATCTGTCCGTGTGTTCATTCCCCAGCACACCAGCATGCCCCGGAGAAAAGATCCAGACGATGCTTGTTACCCATGACTTCCGAATCGAAGCAAGCCACTCTGCACGAAGCTTGCCTGTCTTCACCCTACTCAGCATGCTTTCTGAGTCAGTTACAATCACGATATGTGTGTGTGTATCGTATTCTCCATCCAGCGGAAAGCTGCACTGACCGCCTCCACCTCCATTCTTAAGCTAGATGTTGTGGTATCATACGCCACTCTCTTCTGCACCAAACGGCGACCATAAGCTTTTGCTAAGAACCCCAGGCACTTCTCCTGCCCCTCAACACCGAACCATCTGTGTATATAATCACATCACCCGGGCGAGCATTATCCTGAATTAGTTGCTGGATTTCCACTTCCGTAGCCCCTGCTGGTTACCCCTGCACTCCCGGCTCAATGTGATTATAACTTTGCACAAGTCTGACTGCTCCGCTGGTACTCTGACCCACTCTTCTCCTCGCCTAATGTTCTCCAAGATGCACACCTGTCTGATCGTATCCTCCGCCTGAGCCATCCATGATTTCCCTCTTATCAGTCGCTGACCCTTAACTACGTCCAGCGCCTCATGCAACGGGTGATCTGTGTAAGCAACTACCCTGAGGTATGCCTTCGTCTGCATCACCTTGAGCCTACCAGCAACAGTCGGCAAACCAAGGATGTATCGCAAACACACGACTGGGGTGTCTCTGGTACATCCCAGAATGACCCGCATAGCTTCGTTCTGTATGCGCTCTAATTTCACCAATTGACACTTTGAGACAGTGAGCAGTCCTAGTCCATAATCAATCACTGAGAGAATCAAGTGCTGGTATGGTATGAAAAGCATTCTCTGCTCTGTGTCCATAGCAGCCATAGTTTTAAGTGCATTGAGTTCCTTTTGAGATCTTGTCACAACCGACTCCACATGGTTTCTTCTGAAGGACAGGCTCCTGTCAAATGTGATTCCCAGATACTTCAGTTTGTTCTCTCTGTTGACGCTTCTACCATCTATCGTGAGACTTGGGACACCACAACCCTGTTGTCCAGAGAGCACTACAAAACAGCTGCTTTTTCCTGGTGGATGACAGCACTCATTTCAGTGCAACTGTCAATCACTTTGTCTACTGTCGCCTGTAGCTCCTGGGCTGTTTGCTCCCTATCTCTCCCTTGCCTATATGCAAGAATATCATCTGCAAATGTTAGTATCCTTCCAATCCCTGGTGCTTCTAGGTTTGCAATCTTGCTCGTATACACGTTAAAGAGCACCGGTGAGATTGCAGATCCCTGTGGCAGTCCCGGGGTTAAAATATGTGGCTCTGAGGTCCATGCACCGAGACGGAGAGCAACCCGACGAGAATGCAGGACGGCTGCTATCCAGTTCACCAATCAGGGATTTACCCCCTTCTCCATCACTGCGGTCATCAAAATAGCATAGCGAACTCTTTTGTATGCATCCTCGAGATCAAGCGCTACCGCCATCGTTTCCTGTCTACTCTGGAACCCCTCAACAACGTCAGAAGCAACAGTGGCTGCATTTGACCAGGTATCTTTCCCTGGCCTGTAGCTCCCCAGGCCTCTTGGAAGAAGCTTCCCCTTTTCTAAAAAACTCTTGCAGCATGACAGCGACTATCTTCTCTAAAACCTCCCCAAGCGTATTTTGAAGGGTGATGATCCTAAAGCCGTTAAGCTTTGAATGATCCTTGAATGGTTTTGGGAGAGGGATGAGATAGCTATGTAACCAATCCTGCGGTACTGATGCTGTCCAAATGCTTTGGTTAAAGCAGAGACTTCGTAGGGTCAATGTAATAAACACATAGAGCTTTGTTTACTTCTATATTAAGCTCTTATAATGTTCTCAGCAAAACACATCATTTATTGAGCCCTTGTCTAGTTGTTTTCTATATCCCTTTCAACTATAAACGCCAGTGAATTTTCTTGGAAAATAAGCTGTGAGGCATAGTGATTACTTGTCCTACTTCATATAAGCATAGAAGACCTGATGCAGCAATGCCCACCTGATGCATCTATGCAGTGGCGGGCAGAGGTTTTTAGATGCCCGGGGCTAACCCCTTGATTGGATGCCCCTAAATTGTTCTTTCCCTAATTCATTCCCCCTCCCCTCCCACTGCACTTTGCTGCCCCACTCTCCCTAATTGGATGCCCTCGCCCGACTGGATGCACGGGGCCGTCGCACCCCCTGCACTCCCCCCGTGCACGCCACTGCATCTATGTCTACATTGAACATCTACCTGATGCATCAATGCTCACCTAAACACCTACCTGATGCATCAATGCTCACCTAAACACCTACCTGATGTAGCATTGCCTATATGAACACCTACCTGATGCAACAATGCCCACATGAACACCTACCTGATGCAGCCATGCTCATCTGAACACCTACCTGATGCAGCCATGCTCATCTGAACACCTACCTGAAGCAGCAATGCGCACATGAACACCTACCACATGCAGCATTGTCTATATGAACACCTACTTGAGGAAACAGTGCCTACATGAACACCTACCTGATGCAGCATTGCTCACCTGAACAACTACCTGATGTAGCAATGCCCACATTAAAAAGTACCTGATGTAGCAATGCACACATTAAAAACTACCTGATGTAGCAATGCCCACATTAAAAAGTACCTGATTTAGCAATACCCACATTAAAAAGTACCTGATATAGCAATGCCCACATTAAAACCTACCTGATGTAGCAATGCCCACATTAAAAACTACCTGATGTAGCAATGCCCACATTAAAAACTACCTGATACAGCAATGCCCACATGAACACCTACCTGATGTAGCAATGCCCACATTAAAAACTACCTGATATGCCCCAACAAGTGAAAGCAGTGAAGAAAGTATAGAGGAATTTTATAATGACATGGAGTCTGCTTTAAAGAACTGTAAAAAATCAGAAATAAATATCATAATGGGTGATTTCAACGCAAAAATAGGAAAGCAAAGCGATGGATACAGTGTAGGCAACCATGGTTTGGGAGAGAGAAATGAAAGAGGTTACAGACTTGTAGAATGGGCAAAAGAACAAGAATTGGTTGTAGGAAACACCTGGTTTAAACAACATCCTAGAAGATTATGGACATGGAGGAGTCCAGACAGCAGGATTAAAAACCAGATAGATTACATCCTGATAAGCAAAAGGTTTCGAAATGCATTAACAGTTGTAAAAACAGTTCCAAATGCAGACTGTTACAGTGATCACAGATTAATTACTGCCACATTGAGGGTAAAGTTAAAGAAAGTCAAGTATACAGCAGGAAACCCTAAATATGACTTGTGCAAATTGAAAACTGACAAAGAAATACAAGATAATTTTAACATAGAAGTAAAGAACAAATTTGATTTATTGTCTGATCTAGAGATCCTATTTCAAGATGTAGATGATCAATGGGAAATGCTGAAGAATTCAATCAGTTGTGCAGCAGAAAAAACTATTCCAAAAGTAAAGAAAGTTGGCCGTAAGACATGGATGACTGAAGAAATTTTACAACTAATGGAAACAAGAAGACAGAACAAAAATAATCCTGCCAAATATGAAGAAATTCACAGAAAAGTCAGAACCTTATGTAAGGAGGCTAAAGAAACATGGCTTGAGAAAAATTGCAGAGAAATTGAAAAACAACACAACAGTAAAAATGCGAAACTAATGCACAAAAGAATTCAGGAGATTACTAATCAAAGAACACGTACATCAGCAGGCTGCCTAAAGACAAAAGATGGAAGAGTCATAATAGAAAAAGATCAGATTTTACATGTATGGTCAGATTACGTGAAAAACCTTTATGACGATAGCAGAGACGAACAATATATTGTTCAAAATAACAATGAAGGGCCAGCAATTTTGAAGATGGAGGTTCAGAATGCTCTTAATCATATGAAATCTGGCAAAACCCCCGGTCCAGACAGCGTCACAACAGAAATGATTAATGCTTTAGAAGAATATGGAATAGATAAAGTTACCAGTCTGCTTAATACAATATATGATACTGGAAATATACCTCATGAGTTATGTAATTCTGTATTTATTGCAATCCCAAAGAAATCAGGAGCCTTGGAATGTGATCAACATCGAACAATTAGTATTATGAGTCACATCACGAAGATTTTGCTAAGAATTATCATGCAAAGAGTTAGGAGGAAAATACAACCTGAAATAGGAGAAGAACAATGTGGGTTTGTGGAAGGCAAGGGTACAGTAAATGCTGTGTATATACTGAGAAACATAATCGAACGTTCTATAGAAGTAAACAAAGATCTACACCTTTGCTTTATTGACTACACAAAGGCTTTTGATAAAGTGAGACATGTCAACATGATAAGGATGCTTGAAGATCTACAAATTGATGGAAAAGATCTTAGACTTGTAAAAAACATATATTGGAAACAACAAGCTGCCATAAGAGTTGATAATGAAGTAAGCCAATATCAGCCTATTAAAAGGGGTGTGAGACAGGGATGTGTAATGTCTCCAGATCTGTTTTCCCTGTACAGTGAAAGTATTTTCAGAAATATTGAAGATATGGAAGGAATCAACATTGGGGGACGATGCATCAATAACATTAGATATGCAGATGATACAGTCTTGATTGCAGACAATGAACTGGACCTGCAACATTTAGTAGATGCGATTGTTACACACAGTGAACAACTAGGGTTAGAATTAAATTGTAAAAAGACACAGATTATGGTCGTCACTAGGAAGGACGAAATACCACAATGTAATATACAAGTAAATGGGAATATTCTTCAACAAGTGAGCAGGTACAATTATCTCGGAACAGTAATAACATCTGATGGGAGATGCCTTGAAGAGATTAGAACAAGAATCGCCATGGCAAAAGTAGCCTTTAGCAAGATGAAAAACATACTGACCAATAAAAAGATGTCAATTGAAACGAGAAAAAGAGTGTTGAGATGCTACATAGAACCTGTACTTTTATATGGATGTGAAGCTTGGACAATGAGCAGCCAAGCTGAAAAACATCTGATGGCTGTAGAAATGTGGTTTCTGAGGAAAATGCAAAGAATACCATGGACAGCCAGAAAGACCAATGAACAAGTCCTTCAAGAAACAAATGAAGATCGTAAACTGATCAGAGACATTAGACGTAGACAGTCACAATTTTTTGGGCATGTTATGAGAAGAAATGATTTGGAGAACTTGGTGACAACTGGTAAGATCGAGGGGAACAGACCAAGGGGAAGACCTAGAAACAAGTATCTGGATGGCTTGGCCTTGTGGCATGGTCGAGACAGAAACACGGAACTGATCCACGACTCTGTTGATCGAGTGAGATGGCAGAACATGACCGCCCACGCTTACCGGCATGGCACATGATGGATGGATGGATGTAGCAATGCCCACATTAAAAACTACCTGATACAGCAATGCCCACATGAACACCTACCTGATGTAGCAATGCCCACATTAAAAACTACCTGATGTAGCAATGCCCACATTAAAAACTACCTGATGCAGCAATGCCCACATGAATACCTACCTGATGCAGCAATGCCCACATGAACACCTACCTGATGTAGCAATGCCCACATTAAAAACTACCTGATGTAGCAATGCCCACATGAACACCTACCTGATGTAGCAATGCCCACATGAACACCTACCTGATGTAGCAATGCCCACATGAACACCTACCTGATGCAGCAATGCCCACATGAACACCTACCTGATGTAGCAATGCCCACATTAAAAACTACCTGATGTAGCAAGGCCCACATTAAAAACTACCTGATGTAGCAATGCCCACATGAACACCTACCTGATGTAGCAATGCCCACATGAACACCTACCTGATGTAGCAATGCCCACATGAACACCTACCTGATGTAGCAATGCCCACATGAACACCTACCTGATGCAGCAATGCCCACATGAACACCTACTTGATGTAGCAATGCCCACATGAACATCTACCCATCATCATGTAGCAGATCAGTTTCAGAACGTGGCTCTCATGACGGTCCTCAGCAAAATTTATCGATCCATGGCAAGTTCGTCTGCCCCATGCATCCTCATGCCCAATGTCTGTCTTGTCCTGTGTCTATCTTCGTGCTGATTAACCCATTTCTTCTTGCAGCAACCATGGCTTCCGTTATTGTTCTCCCCAAGCCACTGTGATGTTAAACACGACCAAAGCATCTCAGTCCCTGAAACATGATGCTTCAATGAGTCAGCCTTCGCTGATGCCCGTATCCTCCAGAATGTAGCACTTTCCTCTTCCTGGCCCACGACATTGAAAGAACCCTTATGAAACGTTAAAGCTCAAAATCAGCGGCTGCCTTCCCCAGCCATTGTGAAATAATTCATTTACATTATAATATAACAAGTCTAGTAGTAGGACTCCTGTGGGAGTCTGCAGTGTTCAGACCGTCATATTGTGTTGGCCTGGGTGCACAGAGGGATAGCTGACCGGTCTTTCTTTCCTGTAGCAAACAGTGAGAGCTGACACCCAACCCTCACTCAACCGTGCTCATGCCATGGTCAGCTTAACATCCAACCATCACATCAACGCGACCGCTTCCATTTTCGATTCTAAAATCACACCTAGCCCGTTCAACCTCAAGGAGAAATTATATTAGGGTCAACCCCTGGCTCAGATTAATAATCCTGTGACAGAGTCAACCGCATGTAGCAGCTTCCCTCACTAAGCAACCTATATTTGCAGCAGAGGCGGACTGCCCCTGAACATTTATTTTTATATTCCATTCCGTGTGGCGTTGGTGATCATGTCTGTCCACAGCCTTTCGTCTCGTATGCTGCCAATCTTGTTTTTTTTTTAATTTTTGTGTGTCTATGATCCGTCCTTGCCACGATGTCAAACTGTCCAACTTCTATCTAGATCTCCTCCTGCCTCTCTTCCTCTCAAACTTGTCCGTTGTGACGACATACTCCAACATTCCCCTTCTCATGACACGAGCAAAGATTGTCGACTGTCTACTTCTGATGCGAGCAACCAAATCTCTGTATGAGTTCACGTATAGTTGCTGGTTATAGTCTCAAGTTTCATGTCGGTAGGCTAAGTTTCTCTTTACAGAAGCAATGGCCATTGTCAACCACCAGTATGGTCGCTGCTAAGAAGGAAAGCAATGGCAAACTATCTTCTCATCAGATAACAACATCGTGTATTTTCAAATTTTATCGAACGTGAACTGAAAGACGGCAAGGCTCTAATAACTGTTTGCAATAAAAATGAGGATGTAGATACAAAAGGACAAGGGGGACTATCGGTATAATTTGTAGTGTTTCCATTTAGTGAATTACCTTCTTGATTTTCTTAACACAAACGGAACCTAGTCAGTATGAAACCAACCAAATGAAAATGAATGTTGGTTTAATTTCTTTGTTTACTGCAGAAATATTTATGAGTAAAGCAAACATACATTTCGAGATCAACTATATTAGTGTTTATCCGACCAAAATAATACCCGTACACATTCTTTGGGTATAATAAATGTAAGTGGCATCTTGTCGTCTTTAAAGACGAAAGTACGTGAATTGGAACTAGTGCTAGAATTCCAAAGCCTGGGCATGAAATCAATGCCCATGTGTAGCCCATGCAGCATGATCCCTCTCTCGGACTTGCCTTGTTACCTCCAGAGTAAAGGATAGCCAGTACATCTGGAACAAGGCAGGCTACAGATACTGGCGGCTCAGCATCAAACCTCCAAGAGCAGCAGGTGGGTAGCGGCCAGGCCATCACATTCGGTGGATTCGTAGTGAAAATCAAAATCAAGCGAGCTTTTGCCCTTTTGCTCTACGCGAGGTTTCTGTCCTCGCTGAGCTCGCCTTAGGACACCTGCGTTAGCTTTTGACAGATGTTCCGCCCACGTCAAACTTTCCGCCTGACACTGTCTTCAGAGCGGATCGCGGCCGACGACGAGCACCGCTTGTGGCTTCACTCTCGAAGCGAAGAGCTTGTGCCCACCTCTCCGCTTGACTGAATAAGTAAAGAAACGATAAAGGTAAAGGTATTTCAATTCCGCTTGCGCTCCGACCTATGCTACACCCTTCATGTGTCTTCACAAAGTCGGACTAGAGTCAAGCTCAACAGGGTCTTCTTTCCCCCTGATTCTACCAAGCCCGTTCCCTTGGCTGTGGTTTCGCTAGATAGTAGATAGGAACAATAGGAATTTCGTTAATCTATTCATGCGCATCACTAATTAGATGACGAGGCTGAACCGGTATTTAAATACCCAACCGGTGGTATAATGAGATACAGGCCGCACAAAACCGGCATGAGTAACTGATTTACTAGTCAGTGCAATTAACGGATTATTTCTCCCACATTGAGGCATGGTAGATGTGTCGTGCTAGAACCATATATGTATATATCCCCAGGCACTCGATGTGTGATGTGGTAAGAGTTGAGTTCAGCCAAGAACCGACATCACAACTCTCGGGACGGTCCCATATATGTCCTGTCCTCATCTGCAACGGCCAGCGACCAGTCCCAAGACCAATGTTACCAGTTGCAGTCTAATTATGTATACGTATTGCCTTTCTTCGGAATACTGAGTGTCGGCCAGATTCTCTGGTCACTCCCTATCGAACCATCATCTCTAGGCTATGATGATGTTTCTGTTCTTCCACCAAATACACATGATCCAAAAATACACTGACCCCATGTGCCATATCGTACACCAAAACACTATCTAGCAGTGCAAAATCAGTCAATCTAGCAGCGCATACCCAGTCAATCTATCCGCCTGCACGTTACCAGCATGGTCTATGCAAAAGTTCCAATTTATACTTCTTATCTTTAATTTTTGAATTGGCACATGCCACTCTGAACAAACTAAGACAGCTCTTTATCGTTCTCACCCTGCTCTCTGAGTCTGTTACACTAACATGAATGTGCTTTTTGTCTATCAGCCAGGGTTACGCCGCAGTGACTACCCCCATCCCCATTCTCAGGCTAGATATCGATGTAACATATACCAGACTCGCATGCATCAAACACCATCCTTTATCCTTCGCGACGAAACCTCAGGCACTTATTTTGCCTCTTATCACAGTGCCATCATTATGGATTACATTGCCTAGACGCGAATTGCCGTGAATCAATTATTGCACCTCCAATTCAGTGCAGCCCTCTGACAAATCCTTGCATTGCGGTCCACGGTAATTATGACACTGCACAGGTATGACTTTTAATTTGGCATTCTGGCCCATTTCTCTGCCGACATTCTCAAGCTTACCCACTTCTATGGTTGAGATTTCTACATGAGAGACCAATAATGTTACATGGTCTGCAAAAGTGAAGAAAAGATTGCCCACCTACTCCTCCGTGCATTCAGACCTGCAACATGTGATGGCGCTATTACGCCTTAGCAGCGAACTGCTTCGGGACAAATAAAAATGATAAATATAAATAAAATGTAATAAAACATCCCGTTCAACAACAAACAGTAAGTAAGTAAAGTACAACTTTCCAGACCATTCATTTCAGTTCATTATTTACGAAAATACAAATAAAAATTTGGCATCTTTCAACCTGCTTCTTCAGCCTCGGTTATAATTGAAGTCAGTAGTTATAAATGGCGGAAACAAGTCGTATTTTACGTCCGTTCGTAGGTTCGGAACTAGTACTTTACATATATGTTTGTTATCCAGCCCGTGAATGTCCTTGCAAAAACGGACCTACGGTGACCTACATTTTTCAAAGCTTCTACGTTCTGGTACTTCCAGGCGAATCGACGCGAACCGGCGCGGTGTGCGGTTATTGCCCCCTAGAGTATTAATAGATGGTTATGTCCCCTAACTGTTTATCTTGATATTTCTGAAGTACATCTTACATACACCATTAATAGAATACAATGGGCATTAAAATTAACTCACGGTAATGAAATTTGGAATATAGAGGTCTTAAATGTGCTAAATTGCGTGAACTCATCGCCGAAGGTGTAAACAAATATTCTAACGCACTTTGCTAGGGTGCCAATTATGTAAACACTACGAAAAGATGGGAAAATGTGAACACATCACTAAAAATAGTGTTGGAAGAATGCGTGAACTTTGAGAAATCGGCTTTATTTTGCAGTAGTCTCGCAAAATCGATAAAAATTATGCTGCTCGAATTGACTGACAACGTACATAATAGATGACAAATCAGAAATTCGAATGGCTATTTCAGAGCATAGTGCTTAATTAGACGATGTTTCCCTTTAGCTATATGGTAATTCAGCAGAATGCATAACTTGGACAGAATTATTGCTATCATATTTATGATCACCATCATCCAGTAAATTGTCTGTTGGTGTTGGTGTTCATGCCTCTCCACAAAGTGTAATATCCGTCGTCATGTAGAAATTCGTGTGGTGACTCCTTTCAGTCGAGTGGTAAAGTATCAACAGTGAATAAATGTATGTATGTATGTATGTATGTATGTATGTATGTATGTATGTATGTATGTATGTATGTATGTATGTATGTATGTATGTATGTATGTATGTATGTATGTATGTATGCATGCATGCATGCATGCATGCGTGCGTGAGTGCGTGCGTGCGTGCGTGCGTGAAACTGGTTGCTATATTGTCCTACAACGTCATCACAACGCCCGGGCAACGCGGAAAAGTAAACTAGACCGGACCCAATCATAATTACATAAGAGTGAATCGATTCCAAGAATTTGACATAAATTTCACATATATGTGAAAGTTAGTAGTAGGACATGCTGCTCATCGAGTCGTATTTCAGGTTCGCCTCTGAACCCGAAATACTTTGTTATATCACTTGTGTGTCGGCACAACAAGCATTAAGAAACTAAATTTTCAATTCTCATGCAGTAGGATACATAACTACTTCAGATTTTGTATATGTAAACAGATAAACTTTAATTATCACAATTAATATTTTTTTTTAAATAGTGTTTTTGATATGTGAAGTGAAAAGTAAAGATGGCGGCTTAGGTTATGATGTTTACTATTAAGAATTTCGATGCTTATTTACGGATTCGATCGTCAGAAGACCTTGGATTCTTCCGTTATATAGCTACTGTAAAGTAACCGATTATATATTATAATGGCGGTTATTACTGTCTGTAGTGGATGGGACTTAAACATTATCATCATACCAATAGCGAAGTAGTAGAGACACAAGACGCGATGACATGCTGAACACGTGGGTAATGGTTAACTCGAGTCAAAGATGGTGGTGCTTCTGATCACAGAGGTAAGTGCTACAGCCAGTACACTTGCTCACCGGCTAAAGTCGGTCAAAGATGGCGTCGCATCCGGTCACGTGTGTAACGGTACATCTGAGACACGAATTTAATGGCTACGACCTGACAACGTGGGGCGCTGCTTCCGGTTGCATCCATACAAATACACCCGAGACACGTGGTTAATAAGTATACTACAGAAAACTTGTCGGTTGTCTAGCTATGGGACCTAACTCATGATGATCACCATGTATGGGAGTGATTCCACTGCATCGTCAACATTGCATCTGTAGGCTAAAATTGTCTCCCTTTTTCTGTTTTCTATATCTGCTAGTGTGGTCCACCGAGTAGCACAAAAGAACATCCATACATCAATAAACATAAGAAACTTCAGATTGTAGTATACACAACTATAATCAAGTTGGCAGTGTCCCACTAAGCCTTTCTCATAGTCATAGTGTAGAGATGTGATCATCGATACCAGTCGTGGAATACGTAGTTGTACGTAACAGCTATCGGGTCATACAGCGAGGAGTGGCTAGCGCATGTTATCAGATGTATAATATTACACACGAATACAACAAAACTTAGTCGTCTCATGTAACATGCCTTGCCACGTGCCAGCTGTCACAAAATGCCTGGAATATTCGACCAGAAGATGCTCGATTTGTCAGACTCACACCCATCTCTCGGCCTACCGCGACATTTTCAGTCAAAGGAGAATAATCCTAGTAATATCTTACCCCTAATGGAGAGGAGGACTATGCCATTGTTTCTGGAAGGTTCGAGAGATGTTTGTACAGGGACTCTTGTTCCGGCCGCGCAGTCGTAGTGATCTGGTTAGGAACCGGGGAACTGATTGTTGTTCTGGCCCAGCTGGCGATAGGTTCTGTGTGGCTGCAGTTTAATATTAAAAAATGGTTCCCAGTGTCAAAGTACAGTTTAAAGACCGTCAACATTAAGTCCCTAGGTTGGACGAGGTCCCATACTTCGAACTGCAGGACCGAATAAAAGGTAAGAGTGCCACCATTCTTAAATCGGTTGGTGTCGAAACCGCGATCACCCGAGGTTATATATTGCATGAAGCGATGGTCGCCCGGAGGTCAAAGGTGCGCCTGTAATTTTCCCCATCAAGCAGGCTTGTTGACATGACCCAATTTCTGGCCTGTTTCGAACATTCTGAACTGTCGTGAAGGTACAGGTATTGAACGCCTAGTCTTGCCCGCCACAAATGGTTGGTGGAAAATTAGGATAGGCCTGAGTGTTAGCAATGTTAGTGCACTCCTAGGCCGCCTTTGAACTCCGGCGTAGTCTACACAACCGGAAGTCGGTGAGGACGTAATTAAAGGAGTATCGTATAAGTTCTCGGGCGAATCGGCCAAACAAGAAGAATCTCGTGGGAATGTCCTCTATCGAATCGGAGGTCATTTGAAAGATCCCGCGTGTGTCGATTTCGCATCTTTTGGCGGGGCGAATACTGGTTTTTCTTTGCTTTCCTCATACACTTTATGGTCTAAGTCTCCTTAACGGAATACCATCCTAATCTATAGTGGGTTCCTGCGAGGAGGACAAAAAGGAGGGGAAATAAAGAGGAATGTTGCGACAGACATGTTCTGATGGTTACAGGGCTGATTAACTGGGGAGAGCAGGACTACCTGGGAAGGCCTGGGGGGGGGGGGGG
Source organism: Cepaea hortensis (assembly GCA_963921405.1). Lineage (NCBI taxonomy): Eukaryota > Metazoa > Mollusca > Gastropoda > Stylommatophora > Helicidae > Cepaea > Cepaea hortensis. Next base: position 41,862,402 of record OY992887.1, on the reverse strand, counting down.
TTGCCAACGTCCCTCCTTCAGGGCTATCTTGCCTATGGGTACTGTAGACCATGTAGCCCTGTATGTCATTGGAAGGCTTCCCCTGGGGGAACTGGGGCGTAGACACTCATGACCAATTACCGTGGGTTCACTCTATCCCCAGTCCAGTGAAACAGATGGTCCATTCGGCTGCTTGTCAGACCCCAGACCCTATTCTTTCTCTGGCCGTGAGGCATGACCTGTAATTAAACCACAACCCCCTTTGGGGAGGTGATTCCCTTCTCAGTACCGGGAGGCAGTGTATCCCCATATGGTAGGTTAGGGTCATGCGATTCTCATAGAGGATTGTCTTTTTCACTTTGCCAGATTCTACCTTCCTGAGAGGAGTGATGGAAAGTCGTTTAAACCATAGTCCTGTGCCAGCGTCAGCTGTCTGAACAGACCAGCCAACGTAAGGTGATTCAACTGCCCATCACCCGATCAGTCGTCTATGCCCTCAGAGTAGTTCCAGGATGAGTTATCCACCATTTTATGACGAAGGCGTCTGGGCAAGTATGGTATTCATGTGATCGTCCAGCTGTGCCACTGATCACCTACCCGACTACTACTCAACTTTGTGTGATATCAGGCAACACTTAGTCCACTCGAATTATGTTCTAGATTGGAAATATAGCCATAGACAGTGTTCTGTTGGGAATCTAGCCATTGACATTGTGCTTCTTTGAACATCAACATAGATGATGTACTACTGTGATATAGATAGTTTGGTTGGTGACACAGTTGGGGAAGACATGAACTTTAGCATACCGTGGGTGGCTGATAGAACTTGGTGCATTAGCCCAACTGACATTATAGAACTACGTCATACCTATGATAGAGGCATCAACCTGGTCGGATGTGGATGGGAACTCTGAGTATCATTCAGACACATACTCTGGTATCCTGGTGTCATTACACTGACTTGCTGTCAACTCGGAGGAGGTGATATCTGGCCGAAGACTGAGGACCTACAGCGAGAAGCTAAGTGACTTCCCATGTTATATGGTGCTCTAGCCTGTGTACTATGATGACATACTTCCTGAGGCAGCCTCCAATGGCTCTTTCTTGTAGCGATTAGCTCACACCAGACGGATCTGTACTATAACCATATTATCTTCACTCTTTTGTACAATACAAATTTTTTTGTTGAGATTGTAGATACCAGAGTTGCGTCATGTGTTCAGGACGATGTTTGGTCGCTTGTGAGAGAGATAGGTATCCAGAGACTGGTTGGGTTGAGTAGACTGAAATTGTCCAGATCCTGGATCTGAAGACATCCCGATATATATATATATATATATATATATATATATATATATATATATATATATATATATATATATATATATATATATATATACACACAAGTGTGATAGCCTGTTCCCTTTTTCCCAAGGAAGCTGTGACACCAGCTGACCTGACCAGTGATGTTTGTTCTGCTCTTAGCAAGGATTTTATAAGTTCACTACCTCTCTGTGTGTCTGTACGGGAATTTACAATTTCCCCCAGAAACCTATTTTAAATGCCAATATATGTTTTTCACCTTGTCGGATCCTTGTTCTACATTTCACACCCAGACAAAAGTAAAGATCCTATATATCACTTCAACGGTCAAATAAGAAAATATGTTAGACAATGTAATAAACATATTGGTCAAATACATAAATATCTCATCCAAACTTATAAACAGTAGGAAAATTTGTTAACCAAGTGGGAAAAATTATCAATCAAGTAGGAAAATGTGTTAGTCAAATAGGAAAAATATTGACCAAGTAACGAAATACCCCAACCAAACTATTGAACAGTAGGAAAATATGTTAGACAAAGTACTAAAAATATTGACCAAGTAACGAAATAATTCAGCAAAACTAATGAAAAGGTGGAAAATGTGTTAGTCAAAGGGGAAAAATATTGACAAGTAAAGAAATAACTCGTCCAAATATATAAAAAGTAGGAACATTTGTCAGCCAAATGTGAACAAATATCCTTCAAAGAGAGACATATTTCAACTAAACTTATAAATAGATCAGTCAATCTGATGAAAAGTAGGAGACTTTGTTGCGCATATGTAAAAAATGTCGGCCAAATTCAGAAAGAAACTTATGAAAAGTAGGAAAAAGTGTTAGCCAAAAGGAAAATATTGACTAATTAACGAAATCCATCCATCCATCATGTGCCATGCCGATCTTACTCGATTGCAAGAGTCGTGGATCAGTTCCGTGTTCCTGTCTCAGCCATGCCACGTAGCCAAGCCATCCAGGTTTTTACTTCTTGGTCTTCCCATTATACTCCTCTCTTCGTTCTTACAAGTCGTCACCAAGTTCTTTTCTTCTCATAACATGCCCAAAATATCTGACTGTCTACGTCTAATGTCTCTAATCAGTTTACTATCTTCATTCATTTCTTCAAAGACTTGTTCATTGGTTTTTCTGTCTGCCCATGGTATTCTTTGCATTTCCCTCAGAAACCACATTTCCACAGCCATCAGATGTTTTTCAGCTTGATTGTTTATTGTCCACGCTTCACATCCAAATAAAAGTATAGGTTCTATGTAGCACTTCAACACACTCTTACTCGTTTCAATTGATATCTTTTTATTGAACAGTATGTTTTTCATCTTGCAAAAGGATACCCTCGCAATGGCAATTCTTGTTCTAATCTCTTCAAGGCATCTCCCATCAGATGTTATGACTGTGCCAAGATAACTGTATCGATTCACTTGCTTAAGAATATGCCCATTTACTCGTATATCACATTGTGATATTTCCATCTTCCCAGTGACTGCCATAACCTGTGACTTCTTAATATTCTGTTCTAATCCTAGTTGTTCACTGTGTGCAACAACTGCATCTACTAAAATTTTTCTGGACCTGTTTCTTGTCTGCAGTCAAGACTGTATCATCTAGATATCTAATGTAATAATTGTATCGTCTCCCAATTTGTATTCCCTCCATAACTTCTATATGTCTGAAACTATTTTCACTGTACAGGGAAACAGATCTGGAGACATTAGACATCCCTGACTCACACCTCTTTTAATAGGCCAATATGGACCTACATTGTTTTCAATTTTTATGGCAGCTTATTGCAACGAAATACCTGAGCCAAACTAATGACAACTATGAAAATGTGTTAGTCGAATAGGGAAAAATAGTGACCAAGTAAAGAAATAGCTCGTCCAAATTTATAAAAGGTAGGAAAATTTGTCGGACAAATTTGAACAAAAATCGGTCAAAGAGTGAAATATTTTAACTAAACTTATAAATAGATCAGTCAAACTTATGAAAAGTAGGAAACTTTGTTACACAAATGCGAAAAATGTCTACCAAGTACAGAAATATCATGTTCAAACTTATTAAAAGAGGGAAAATTAATTAGACAAATGGAAAAAAATATTGGCCAAATAACGAAATATCTCATTCAAATTAATGAAAAGTTGGAAATTTTGTTAGCCAAATGGGAAAAATATTGGCCGAGTAAAGAAATAGCGCGTCCAAACTTATAAAAAGTAAGAACATTTCATAACCAAATGGGAAAAATCTTGGCCAGGTAGGAAAATGTATTACCCATATAGGAACAAATATTGACCAAGTCACAAAATACATCGTTCAAATTTATGAAAAGTCAGAAAATTTGTTAACCTAATGTGAAATAAAATATCGGCCAAAGAGAGAAATATTTCAACTAAACTTAAAAAACGTAGAAAAATTTGTCAGCCAAACGGGAAAAATATCAATCACGTAGGAAATTTGTTTTAGTAAAATAGGAAAAATATTGACCGAGTAACGATATAAAACAGCTAAACTTATGAAACGTAGGAAAATGTGTTAGTCAAATGAGAAATATATTGACCAAGTAAAGAAATAGCTCGTCCAAATTTATAAAACGTAGGAAATTTGTTAGCCAACTGGAGAAACTATTAACCAAGTAGAAAAATGTGTTAGTCAAATGGGAAAAAATACTGACAACGTAAACATATCTCTGCCAAACTTTTGAAAAGTGAGACAATTTGTTAACTAAGGGGGGAAAAATATTGCCAAATTTCAACCAAACTTATTAATATCTCAGCCAAACTTATAATAGGGGCAAAATTTGTTAAGCAGATATGAAATATGTCTGCCAAATTTCAACCAAACTTATAATTATCTTAACCAAACTTATAAAAAGGTGGAAACATTGTTAACCAAATGTGAAAAATGTAGGCCAAGTAAAGAAATATTTCATCAAAACTTATGAAAAGTAGGATACTTCGTTAACCAAATATGTAAAATTTTGGCCAAGTAAAGAAATATTTTAATCAAATTTATAAAAAGTAAGAAAAAGTTTAACCAAACTTATAAATATCTCAACCGAACGTATGAAAACAAGAAAACTTTATTAACCAAATGTGAAAATGTTTGACCAATTAAAGAAATATTTCATCCAAACTTATAAAAGTTGGAAACAGTGTTAACCAAAGTTACAAATGTTCACCAGATTTCAACCAAACTTATAAATATCTCAGCCAAACTTATAAAAATGGAAAATTTGTTAATCTTAGTATTCGTCGTCAAGGAGCCATTTCCCATCTCTAACATCTCCAACTTTATATACCACAATGTCTTCTACCCTTACCTTCTATTGTTCCATCGCTCTTCAATGCAAGGGTTTTCTCGAAGTTTAGCTAAAATAACATTTCTTACGTCGTCCACCTCTATCTCACGTTGTCATTTCACATCCACAATAGCGTCAAGTCTCTATTGAACCAACAGTGTCTGTTAAGATGTCGGCCTTTTTTAAGAACTACGTCTAAATTATTGATCCCTTGAATACCAGCTATCACATCTTCTAACCGACTTTCACCACTTCAGTACTCTTAACACTAACATTCTCTTTGAGTACAACACAACCGGTTAACTGCTGATTGTGCAAATCTTTATACTTACTGGAGATACAGCGGTTGTCACCTAACCTACTAGACTCTTTTTTAGGCAATGAGTACAGTCATCGACCAGAATGGTCACTGTTAATTAAACATTAATAACATAAATTTCAGCATTAAAATTTTAAAAAATAAAAGTAAAATTATAACAACATAATTTCTACATGAAACATTCAGTATGGTTAACAAAGTTTCCTACATTTTATAAGTTTGGTTGAGATAATTATAACTTTGGTTAAAATATTACCACCATTTTTTTACATTTGTTTAACAAATTGTCCTACTTTTCATAAAGTTTGGCTGAGATATTTGTAAGTTTGGTTGAAATGTGGGCAATATTGTTTCACTTTGGTTAAAAAAATTTCCTACTTTTCATAAGTTTGGCAGAGATATTTCGTTACGTTGTCAATATTTTCTTCCCATTTGACTAACAAATTTTCCTACTTTTTATACATTTGGACAAGCTATTTATTTACATGGTCAATATATTTTCCACTAGACTAACACATTTTCCTATGTTTCATTAGTTTGGCTGAGGTATTTCGTTACATCGTCAATATGTTTTTTTAATTTGACTAACAAATGTTCCTACTTGTTTGATATGTTTCTCATTAGGCTGACAAATTTTCCTACCTTTTAATAAGTTTAGTTGAAATATTTTTCTCTTTGGTCGTTATTTTTTTACGTTTGGTTTACAAAGTTTCCTACTTTTCATAAGTTTGAACGGTGTATTTCATGACTTGATAAATATTTTTGTTTCCCATTTGGCTAACAAATTTTCTTACTTGTCCAAGATTTTTTTCCATTTGGTTTACAAATGTTCCTACTTTTTTATAAATTTGGACGCGCTATTTCTTTATTTGGTCAATATTTTTCCCATTTGGCTAACACATTTTCCTACTTTTTATAAGTTTGGACGTGAGATTTCTGCATTTGGCCCCAAAAAAATTTTGCATTTGCGTAACACAGTTTTCTACTTTTCATATGTTTGACTGATCTATTTATAAGTTTAGTTGAAATATTTCTCTCTTTGGCCGATATTTTTTCACATTTGGCTGAACATTTTCCTTCTTTTTATAAATTTGGACGAGCTACTTTTTTACTTTGTCAATACTTTTCTCATTTGACTAACACAGTTTCCTAAATTTCATTAGTTTGCCTGATGTATTTCGTTACTTGGTCAATATTTTTAGTACTTTGTCTAACATATTTTCCTCCTTTTCATTAGTTTGTTTGGGGTATTTCGTTACTTGGTCAATATATTTCCTATTTAACTAACAAAGTTACCTACTTGGTTGATATGTTTCCCACTTGGTAAACAAGTTGTCCTAATTTTTATACGTTTGGACGAGATATTTAAGTATTTAACCAATATCTTTAATACTTTGTCTAATATATTTTCTTATTTGACTATTGAAGTGATACATGGGATCTGTACTTTTGTCTGGTTGTGAAACATAGAACAAGGAGCCGACAAGGTGACAAACATATTTTGGCATTTAAAATAGGTTTCTTGGGAACGTTGTAAAGTCTCATATAGACACACAGAGAGGTAATGAACGTGTAAAATCCTTGCTTTGAGACGGGCTATCATCACTGGTCAGGTTAGCTGGCCCGTGACTTGACATGTTACATGAGACGCCTAAGTTTGATTCGGGACAGTTTGTTGTGTTCGCGTGTAATATTATACGCCTGATAACATGCGCTAGCTACTCGTCGCAGTATGACGTGATAGCTGTTACGTACAGCTACGTCTTCTCCCGACTGGTATCGGCGATCAGATCTCTTTACTATGATTATGTATATTGGTTACGGTTGTGTATACTACAATCGAAAGTGTCTTATGTTTATTGATGTCAGGATATTCGTTGATGTTACTCAGTGGACCAACATAGCGGATACAGAAAAAAGATAGAAGGGCGACCACTTTAGCCTTCAGATGCAATGTTGCCGATGTACTGGAATCATTCCCATACATGGTGATCATCATGAGTTACGTTCCCTGGTTCGACAATCGATATATATTCTGTAGTATCCTTCTTAATCATGTGTCTCTGATGCATTTTTATGGATGCAACCGGAAGCAGCGCCTCACGTGGTCCAGTGGTAGCCATTATTCTCATGTCTCGGATGTACCATTACACATGTGACCGCATGCGGCGCCATCTTTGACCGGCTTTAGCCTGTGAGCACGCTATTGGATGTAGCCCTTAGACATGTGACCAGATGCAGCGCTATCTTTGACCGGCTTTAGCCAGTGAGTATTGTACTCGCTGTACCCCTTACATGTGTGATCTGAAGCAACACAATCTTTGACTGGAGTTAACCATTACCCATGTGTGTTAGCATGTATGTTTATGCATGTGATCCGGTGTTTGTAACTCCCACATATGGTCCGGTTGTAGTCATTAACTAGTGTCCTGATGTATTCCTTAGAAACGTGCCCGTGTGATTTGTTGTACACCATCACACAGCCCAAGGACGAGTCTTGTGTCTCTACTACTTCGCCATTGGTATGATGACAATGTTTAAATCCCATCCACTACAGACAGTAATAGCCGCCATTATAATGTATAATTTGTTACTTTACAATAGCTATATAATGGAAAAATCCAAGGACTTCTGACGATCTGATTAGTAAATATGCATCGAATTTGTTAATGGTAGACCTGATAACCCAAGCCACCATCCATACTTTTCACTTCACATATTTGTTAAATATTAATTTTAATAATTAAATTTTATCTTTTTACACATACAAAACCAGAAGTAATTATTTATCCTACCGCATAAGATTTGAAAATTCAGCTTCTTAATTCTTGTTTTGCCGACACATAAGCGATATAAGAAAGTATTTCGGGTTCAGAGGCGAACCTGAAATATGATTCGATGATGGTATGAGATGATTCACGATTCTGGCGATCGAATGAGATGGCAGAACATGACCGCCCACGCTTACTGCATGGCACATTATGGATGGATGGATGGATGGCATGTCGTACTACTAACTTTCACATATATGTGATATTTATGTCACATTCTTGGAATGGATTCACTCTTATGTAATTATGAATGGATTGGGTCTAGTTTACTTTTCCGCGTTGCCCGGGCGTTGTGATAACATTGTAGGACAGTATAGCAACCAATCACACCCACCCACCCACCCACCCACACACACACACACACACACACACACACACACACACACACACACACACACACACACACACAAACATATATTCAGTGTTGATACTTTACTCCTTGACTGATAGGGGGTCACCACATGAATTGCTCCATGACATCGGATATCACACTTTGTGGAGAGTCCTGAATACCAACACCAACCGACAAGGCACTGGAGGATGATGCTAAATATGATAGTAATGCCTTGCTTGACACTACCCGTATTAATAATTCTGTTCAAGTTAAACATCACCTAGATGAGCACTGTGCTCTTAAATAGCCATTCGAATGTTTGTCTTGTCGTGTAGTAAGGACGTTGCCAGTAGCTGCGAGCAGCATAATTATTACCGATTTTGCAAGACTACTGCAAAATAAAGCCGATTTGTCACATTTCAAGCATTACCACGGGTTTTTGCCTTTCTAAATGTACAATTTCTGACTCTATTTGTTGTTATGTGTTCGCATTTGCGCATATTTTTGTAGTGTTTACACAATTGGCACCTAAGCAAAGTGCATTGGAATATTTGTTTACACCTTCGGCAATGTGTTCACGTGATTCAGCACCATTTAAGACCTCTATATTCCAAATTTCATTACCGTGAGTTAATTCTAACGCGCATTACATTCGATTAATAGTGTGTGTAATATGTACTTTAGAAATATCATGGTAAACAGTTAGGGGGCATAACCAGCTATTAATACTCTAAGGGCAGTAACTATAATTTGTTTTTGTTTTTAAAGAAGGCCTTTACCTAGTTTTAACATTGTTTAGTTTCTTACAAAGCTCTCTTCTATTATTATATAAATAAGATCTATAATACAAAGGCTATATATTATAAGATCACCAATAACGTTTTAGTTTGCTTATAGAGAAGGTTTTAAACTTTACTTAATTGCAATTTATAATCAATTTCTGAGTTCCACATGTAATCTTTTTCTTCAATAACTGATATTTTTCAAATAATTTCAACAGTTAATTTGCTTGACATCAAACATACAATCACGGTTGTAAGTGTTCCACTTGAGAACCGGTTGCTTTAAGCATTTCTGTAAGCACCGAAATATTGGGTTTGATCACTGCACCCCAACCTGACCGCGACAGTCATGTTCGCAAGCCCGCCTAGTCGGGTTCGATCACCGCACACCGCGCCGGTTTGCGTCGATTCGCCCGAAGTACCAGCTTTGAAAAAAGTAGGTCACCGTAGGTCCGACTTTGCAAGGACAATCAGGGGACCGGATAACAAACACATACGCAATTTACTAGGTCCGGACCTTCGAACTGACCTAAAATACGAATTGTTTCCGCCATTTATAACTACTGAGGTACGTTTGTTGTGTGAATCCACATCATTCTGGTTATGGGATATGTATTGCAAGACATACGTTTTTAAAGCGATTGACATCGAATGGGTAATGCATTCTGCCACAGAATGGCTACTACCTGTTTTGCAGGACTAAGTAAGTTACTATATTTGGACTCAGAAGGCAGCAGACTCAGTAGTTACAAAGCTAACGAAATGTTCTACAGAAATAGGTGCACCCGGATACCCATCTCAAACTGCAGAATATATATTACAGCAATGTACTAAAAACAGCTCACAAATATAAATTCTGTGGCTGGGTGAAAGACCCGAGTGTGCGAAGAAATTCAAAACATTATATTTCTGTCAAACTCGATGAATGATTGGAGCTACGGAGCTCGTGCTTTGTGCAACGCTTTCGGCAGGTCGCCCTGTGGAAAGAGACCGAGCCGTGTGGGATAAAACACGGTGCAATGACATCCTCTCGACTTTTAAGAATTTGTATTTCAATGAATGAATACAATAAACACACAGATATAGGCGAACGGTTCGACCGAAGTCTTCATCAACGGTAAAATAAGAACAAAACGATTAAAAACTTATTAATCCAACAACAGATATTTTTACTTCCTTCCCTAGGCTCTGCCGGTCTCTCTGGCCGAGGGCTTACAACACTTTCTCCGTAATCCCGTTTATCACGCAGAGTCTGGAAGCGGGCGAGAGCTGGGAGCGGTTCGACCCCCGCTGGTGACTTGCGGAATAACTGAGCCGGCCGCTCAGAAAGCAATGGCAAACTACTGAGCGTAATCTTGCCAAGAAATCAACATACAGCTGAAAGATGCTGATGTTGACAGCGATGTCCTGTAAAGGATATGCAAAACATTTTTTCCCTAGGCTCTGGTCAGATCCAGACAAATGAAAACTGAATACTGCAAATGAAAATATAGAAAATACGATTGCATATAGGCTGACTCCAATTGAACAAAGACAAGATTCATCAGATAAAAACGCGCCAAAACATCCATCAAAAATGGCATACATCAATGTTTGATGTTTGCTCACTACATAGAAATAGCAGGATGCTTCTAAATTAAAAACATTAAAAGAAATTAAAGACATGTTCTAAGTATAATATGAGTAGACATGGTTTTCATGAACAATATAGAAAGGTATAGCAAAATAAAAGATATGACGATGCAAACAAGTTCATTCGCATTATAGTTTCTAACAAATGTACATGTTGCGACATACTGCTTTTGATTCACATCCGCTTTCTTGGCCAATATGTAAACAGGCGCATACAAGCGCGCCTAAATTTGATGTTACACAGACTGTAGATGATGGGATTAGCGGCGCTGTTCACAAAATATAGTCTGTAGAAAAATCTGAAAATTGATAACTCTGCCATGTTCAGGCTGGTATATATGTCAGGTCGTCGGTTTTGTAAAATTGATAATACCAAAAAGGGGATATAACCCAATACAAAGATGGCGCTGATAATTATCAACATGGCCGTCATTCGACCTAGCGCTTTGCTTCTTTTGGTTTTTCTTTTGTTACACAAAGAATTTGATTTGGATGCACGTTTGGGAGTGACCGTCTGCAGCTCTTTCTTTTGTTTCTCCGCAATTTGCTCATTCTTACAATGTGAAGAATTTAGTGTTGTCCTTTTGTTCTGTGTGAATTTGTTGCCAACACCTGATTCACGTGGATTCTGCACGATGTTGTCTTTTTTTGTTTGAGGCTGGTCCAGAGTATCGTGGATTGGTTCGTTTATTTGAGCTGTAAACTGGTTTGTGGATGCATTCGGTTTAACATTCATATTTAAGGATGGTTCAGCATCATAGGTACTGTTCATGTGCGTTTTGTGATTTTTATCTTCTGAACTTTCCACGTTGCAGCCAATATCTGAATTGGTAACTTTGTGATTAATTACTCCTGAACTTGTCACTTCAGTGCTAATTTCTTCCGAATGTGTCATATTCTGGCTATTTTCTTCCGAAGTAATACTTCTTGAATGTTCAGTTATGTCACTGTCTGCTTTCGAAGCAAATGCATTCATTACAATAGGTATCTGGCTGGCATAAGCACTACTACGGCTTCCTCTTGATTTTATACAGCACAAAACTGCCATCAGTCTTCTCTTATTTGCAAAGTTCGTCTCTATCTGTTCAACATCTGCCACCAGCTCTTGGTTAGTTAAATCGGATGACTGTCTCTGACTTTTTGAGGCCTTGTTTTCTATACCCACGGCTGGCCCCGTGTTTGTAAATTCTACATTTCTCTTTTGTTTCGAACAGTTGATAATGAAGCCACGTTGTTTGCTATGTTTCCAAGCAGTCACACCAATGAGAGTATACATAATCACAATTGAAGAACTCAAGGCAACATACAGAAGAATGAATAGAAGATTGTTCATAAGTGGCCAAATTGTATAAAAGTAATGATCATCAGCGAAACATGCATATCCTTTAATGTTAGCACACGGGGTCTCCTTCGTCTTAACACCATAGATGATCGTATAGGGTATGGAGACCAGGAATGCAATGAATGCAGCGGCCAGGCTAGCAAAGATGGCTTGTTTTATCGTCACCTGCCACTCGTGTGGGCGACATACTTTTCTATACCTGTAGACAGAAAGAACATCATTGTTGTTTACATATTTTTGGGAGTTAAACATAGGAGACTCTTGAGCCGCACTGGTATAGTGGTTTATACAATGAATAAATCACCACCATACCCCGTCCCCTAAAAAAAAATAACGAGTATATGGTAAGCTTTTCTAGAACACGACCACAAGTAACAAAGTGGCCGTTGCGGTTAAAGCTTTCGTCAGCACAGGAAAGAAACAAACACACACTGAAATAATTACATGTAAATCATCATTATCATGTGACATGCCGGTAAGCGTGGGCGGTAATGTCTCGCCATCTCACTCTATCACCAGAATCGTGGATCAGCTCAGTGTTCTTGTCTTGACCATACAACTTGATCAAGCCATCCAGGTGTTTACTTCTCTTCCCCTCAATCTTACCAGTTGTTACAAAGTTCTCCAATTTATTTCTTCTCATAACTTGACAAAAAATGTGACTGTCTATGTCTAATTTCCCTAATCAGCTTACAAATTTCATTTGTTTGTTGAAGGAATTGGTCACTGGTTTTTCTGTCTGTCCATGGTATTCTTTGAATTATCATCAGAAACAACATTTCCACAGCCATCATATGTTTTTTCAGCTTGATTGCTCATTGTCCATGCTTCATATCCATACAAAAGTACAGGTTCTATGTAGCACCTCAACACTCGTTTTTCTCGTAGTAATTGACATCTATTTATTGGTCTGCATGTTTTTCACCTTGTAAAATGCTGCCTACGCCTAGGCGATTCTTGTTCTAATCTCTTCAAGGCATCTCCCATCAGATGTTATCACTGTTCCGAGATTATTGTACTGATTTACTTGTTTAAGAATATTCCTATTTACTTGTATATTACATTGTGGTGTTTCCTTCTTCTTAGTGACGACCATAATCTGCGTCTACTTATAGTTTAATTCTAACCCAAGTTGTTCGCTGTGTGCAACAATCGCATCTACTAAATGTTGCAGATTCTGTTCATTGTCTGCAATAAATACTCTATCATCCACATATCTAATGTTATATGTTATGTCCCACAATGATTATTTCTTTCACATAGTCAACATTTCTGAAAATACTTTCACTGTCCAGGGAAATAAGATCTGGAAACATTCTCTTTCTCACACCTCTTATAATAAGCTGATATTGACATACTTCATTATTAATGTCTATGGCAGCTTGTTGTTTCCAATATCAGTATTTTTATGAGGTTAAATCCTTTCCCATCAATTTGCTGATCTGCAAGCATCTCCATCATGCTCACATGTCTTACTCTATCGAAAACCTTTGTTTAGTCAATAAAGCAACGATGTAAGTCTTTGTTTTCTTCTGTAGAAAGTTCAATTCATGTTCTAAGCATATACACAGTATTTACTGTATCCTTGCCTTCTACAAACCCACATTGTTATTCTCCTGTTTCAAGTTGTATTTTCTTCCTAACTCTTTGCATGATAATTCTTATCAGCATTTTTGTGATGTGGCTCATTATACTAATTGTTCAATATTGATCACATCCCACGGTTCCTGATTTCTTCGGGATTGCAATAAATATAGAATTGCATAATCAATACATGCGAGACGAGATGCCTGAGGAGAGCTGCCAACTTAACAATCCGAGACCGAGTAAGAAGAGCTGTTATTAGACAGACAGTGGGATCAACACCTTGTGCCACATTTATTGAAAGACAGAAGATCAAGTGGTTTGGCAATGTTGTTAGAATGCAACACCATCAACTACCATCACTGGCCTTACATCAAAGATCATCTGCGACGAGACCAAGAGGACGTCCAAGAAGAAAATGTATTGACGACATCAAAGAGATTGTACAACCACACGGAATGACACTATCCCGTACAGGCCATCGGGCGCTGGAGTGCAAATTATTCTTCCCCACGACGCTTGACGGCAGAAGTGGAAGATGATGACGATGATATCTCGAGTATCATATTTTTTGTTCAGTAGTCTGGCGACTTTTCCATATTCTTCTAAAGCATTAATCATTTCTGTTGTAATGCTGTCTGGAGGGTCTTGCCAGTTTTCATATGGTTAAGAGCGTACTGAACCTCCATTTTTAGAATTGATGGTCCTTCATTACTATTTTTAATATCATACTGTTCTTCTCTGTTATCATCATAAAGGTTTTCCACATAAACTGACCAAACATGTAAAATCTGATCTTTTTATATTATGATTTTTCCATCTTTTGTTTTCAGGCAGCCTGTTGATGTAGGTGTTCTTTTATTAGTAATCTCCCGAATACTTGTTTTCATTAATTTGGTAATTTTACTGTGTTGTTGTTGTTGTTGTTGTTGTTGTTGTTGTTGTTGTTGTTGTTGTTGTTGTTGTTGTTTTAATTTCTATGCAATTATGTTCAAGCCATGCTTCTTTTGCATCTTTACATAATTTTCTGACTTTCCGGTGAATTTGTATTTAAAACACTACATGACAGTATAAATATAAAGTCACGTATCTGTATCCTTGTTATGGATTGGACACATCTGTTATTGGATCCACCTGCGTGATGCCATCAAAGAGGTTTATATGCGCGCATGTAAACGTTTATACCCTAGATTTCATACTGAAATATCATCTACAATGTAGACTCAATATTGTTTCGTCGGGTCTTTCAATGGCCAGCCACCTACCATAGCCTGTATTCGGGTTATTAACGAGAGGGTCTAAATGACAAACCAGGATAACAGATTTTAAGTGCTCCAGAAACTGTATCTTCATCTAGTGTGTCTCCAAGTAAATATGCACAAGCAATGTCTTTCGGAAAGAACGGGGTCTGGTACTGTCTATACCGCCCTACACATTGCCGTTTTGCCACAGAAAGTACAGCTCTACAACCAAAACCAACCAATACTGAATTCCTTGTAAAGAGGTTAGTTTCTGTTCTTTAATTTTTCGTATATCCTTTACAGGACATCGCTGTCAACGATCAGCATCATTCAGCTGATTGTTAATTTCTTAGGAAGATTACGCTCAGTAGTTTGCCATTGCTTTCTGAGCGATCGGTTCCCGTAAGTTACCTACGCGGCGAGAACCGCTACCAATTCTCGCCCAGGTTACGTTCCTCGCGTGGATATACGGGATTACGAAGAAAGACGTTAAGCCCTAGGCCAGAGAGACCGGCTCTGTTCTTCTGCTGCCTTTTATTCCATGTTAAAGGACACATATTCACCCAACTCACACTAGACAACCATACTCTTTGCTATCTTCAGCAGCAACCCCTATCCCAACCCCCCCCCCCCCACTCCCCACCTCCCCGCCCCAACCATTTCCCCGCAGTATGATTCATCTTTACTTATTGGAAATGTAACATAATTATGGTTTCACATACATGACAATGTCCAACTGACAAGTGATACATCCCTACTTCATTCCCAACAAAGAGATCCGATGTAGCACAGTGGCTAGCACTCCTGTTTTGCAGTCCGATTGCTATGGATTCTAATCCTCCTTGAGGCGGGGATTTTGTTTTCATTGGGCAGTCAGATCGATCAAGTCAAAAATGTGAACCTTGAAGTAGCCTGGAATCACCCTGCCAGTGTGATATTGTCAAGATTATTCATGGAGCGGGGATCGGTCTATAACATTCCAGTCTTGCACCATATACCTAATACGGCCCATAGCGAGGAAAAGGATCCATTATTTTAATGTTTTATTCCCAACACGTGAACTGATGTTAGATGTGTCGGCCGCAACGCACAAATACGGTTAATTCGCAAAAGGGTACAATTCAACCAGCATTATTTTCACGACGAAATAGCCAGAGGACATGGACTAGTCTACAGGGGTTTATAGGCGAGAGGGTCCCATATGAATCGGTCATTTTGCAGGGCGGCCTGCTGAAAGCGTCGCGCAAAGTACAAAGTCCGTAGCTTCAGCGACGATCCACGGGAGTCTACAACAAAATAGGACTTGTGGACCGAACGACGGAGACCGGAATTGGACACACAATCTTCGGAGTGCAAGGCAGGCGGTTTAACCACATTCCCTTGGATTACACAGGGAAAAAGATTAGGTGCATTGCATTTAATGAGACAGTAGAATTCTACCCAGTAGCCGTGATAACAGTAAAAACACCATATATCACAGGAAGAGCGGCAGCGTGTGATTTAGACTTACCAGTGGCAGATCTGATCATCGGAAATGTGCCAGGAGTTAAAGATTGTACAGAAGAAGAAGTAGTTTATTGGGACCAAAAACATAGTTTAAGTAGTAACGAGGTAGTTACCAAAAGAAAACCAAAATTAGAGAGTATAGCTGAAGTAGAAGAGGCACGTGAAGTGGATAACCAAACAGGGACTGAGGACAAGGATGGTACATCTGAGCAGGTGAGAATGGATCTCAAACATAGCTTTAGGGACTCTCAGAGACAAGATGTTACTCGGGACAAATGTCCAAGGGTGTAGTAAAGTAGAACATAGGCAATAAAAGAAGGGTAGAGGGTGCTTCGAAAGGAAGAACAATGTTCTCACTCACCGGTTTTAAGATGGCGGAACTGCACGTGGGCAAGTAGTAGAACCCTTAGCACATAGAAATCGATATACTAGAACAGCTTAGGATATTGCAGGTGCAGGGCACATAGGAATAAGGCGTAAGCAGCAGAGAGCAGGATGTCAGGTATATTGGCCAGGATTTAATAAAGAGGTCAGACTAAACAGAGACTCCAGTGTAACGGTACAATATGCAGATAGCAAAGTTAAGGCAGTTCAAATGAGTGTTAACGACATCACTGAACCAGGGTTAGGAATAGCAAACAGATGTTTTAAAGATATAGGAAACATGAGGCATGGGTAAATGAAGGGTAGACACAGCATCGACAGGAATCAGAGGTGGGTTGATGCAAGGAAAGAACCACCTGATATATGGTCGTTACACAAACTATCCAGATAGTTGATGGAAGACAGAGGCAATGCAGCGCCTCGGCAGTTATTCATGGATCATTATTAGCAAAGGTACATGGTTTGCATGTATTTGAAGATTTTTAATAGACCTGCGGGTACATAAATATAATGGTTTTCTATGTTATGTGGATGATTATGCCATGTATTAGCTTATGCATTTGTACACAAGATAGAAAGTTGGTTGTATTGAAGTGAGGGGAATATGTGAGTTTACTATGAGTATGTGATATATTATTTAAGGTGGTACCTAAAGGGAGATGGAGTCAGACTTAGGGCTACCCAGGCAATATGTATGGGCCACATATATGATAAATATTAGTCTCCCAACATTTGAAAACGATGTTTTCTTTTGAGGTGGGGGTAATGACATATGCCTGGGTTCACTGACATTAAGGAGAGTGACCTTGCTAGTACATAAACAAGTGACCGGGCATGAGAAAGAATAGACGAAAGTTGGAGACAGTGAGTTAAGGAGTGTGAAGGGGTTTTCAGCCAGCTAGTGTGGATGGGGAGAGAGACAGTTTTAGGCTGGGGTGTAATGTTGTGAGGAGCCCAGGGAGGGGCTACACAGTAGGGTTAAAAGAGAGTGGAAAACATTGACGGGGGCAGTTGAAGCTGAGACCGGCTGAGGGTCGGGTCGCTTAGGACAGTTGAGTGTCAGGACCAGAGAAGTATAGGTCCGTGGTCTGCAAGTGAATGATAGGGGAGTTAGTGATAGAACTCTGCCCTGTGGGTTTTCAGTGATAGGAATTCTGAGACGAAGGATTAAAGACTGAGCCCGGTTATCAGCAGACATAGTGTATTGAAGCCTAGCCCTAGAGAGGGTCGGATAGTTAGCAGAGGCCTCGACCCAGTGTGTGGGTTGTATTGTGTGAGATCCAGCCGTGGATAGTAGCTGGATAACTGTCTTGTGAATTGGAGATTAATAAGGCCTTGAGAAGGCAGTAATGTGTGCTGGTTAAGTTGTGAGGAGGATATATATATATTCTATGGATTATATTGTTTTCTGGATATAGAATTATGTTCCGTTTGTCCGTGTTCTTTCTGCATTAAAGGATTATGTGCGCCAACTCTATCTTGTTTAATGACTGGTGGATGTGTACTGCGGGGGTGAGTTGTATTGTGAGACAGGTGGCTAGCTCAACTTACACTCCGTAGTGACATACAAGGAGCAGTGTAACCTAGACAACGACCATCTCACTCGATTATCATTAAGAACATCGTGAGAATGACCGTTTATTTCAGTGGGGTTGAAAGTATGGAGCCGTGAGTGCTAAGACGGCTGATTAGGCCTATTTTGGCTCGAAACGTTCTTTGACAATGTGAGCAAAGAATGCTTGACGTTCCAGGAGAAAGATCTCCTGCAGTGTTTTTTTCTGTCCAGCCTTTTCTTCACAGCTGTTGCAGTCCTGGTTGCTTCACAAATGACTGCACCCTTATGTAATGATATACGCCACGAATGTAGACAGGGTACACTATAACATCAGTGCTAATTATTATAGCGACCACAGATTACTTACATTGAGGGTAAAGTTAAAGAAAGTCAAGTATATAACAGGAGACACTAAATATGATTTGTGTACATTGAGTAATGACAAGGAAATACAAAACAAATTCAACATAGAAGTACATAATAGATTTGACATATTGTTTGATCTAGAGATCCTATTCCAAGATGTGGATGATCAATGGGAAATGTTGAAGAATTCAATCAGTTTGGCTGCAGAAACAACTATTCAAAAAATTAAAGAAGGTGGGTCGTAATAAATGGATGACAGAAATTATTTTACAACTAATGGAAACAAGACTGAACCAACATTATCCTCCAAATATGAAGAAATTCACAGCCAAGTCAGAATACTAGGAATTGAAAAACAACACAACAGTCAAAATATCAAATTAGGGCACAAGAGAATTCAGGAACTTACTAATAAAAGAACAAGCTGTCTAAAAACTAAAGATGACAAAATCACAATACAAAAAGATCAGATTTTACATGTATGGTCAGAGTATGTGAAAAACCTTTATGATGATAACAGCTATGAACAGTATGCTATTCGATTTAATAATGAAGGACCATCAATTTTGAAGATGGAGGTTCGGAATGTTCTTAAACATATGAAAGCTGGCAAGTCTTCCGGTTCACATAACATCACAACAGAAATGATTAAAGCTTTAGAAGAATATGGAATAGACCAAGTCACCAGATTTCTTAGCACATTATATGATACCGGAGAAATACCTTCTGAATTATGTAATTCTATATTTATTGCAATCCTAAATAAATCAGGAGCGTTGGAATGTGATCAACATAGAACAATTAGTATATTGAGTCACATCACGAAGATTTTGCTACGAATTATCATGCAACGAGTGAGGAAGAAAGTATAACCTGAAATCGGGGAAGAGCAATGTGGGTTTGTAGAAGGAAAGGGTACTGTAAATGCTGTGTATATGCTGCGATCAGTTGTTGAACATTCTATAGAAGTAAACAAATATCTACATCTTTGCTTTATTGACTACACAGAGGCCTTCGATAGAGTACGACATGTCAACGTGGTAGATATGCTTGCAGATCTACAAATTGATGGGAAAGACATTAGACTTATAAAAACCATATATTGGAAACAACAAGCTGCAATAAGTATTGATAATGAAGTGGGACAATATCAACCTATTAAGAGAGGTGTGAGACAGGGATGTGTAATTTCTCCAAATCTTTTTCCCCTATACAGTGAAAATATTTTCAGAAATGTAGAAGATATAAATGGAATCATTATTAGAGGACGAAACATAAATAACATTAGATATGCAGATGGTACAGTATTGATTGCAGACAATGAGCAGGTCTGCAACAATTAGTAGATGCGGCTGTTGCACACAGCGAACAACTGGGGTTAGAATTAATTTGTAAAAAGATACAGATTATGGTCATCACTAGGAAGAACGAAGTACCACAATGTAATATACAAGTAACTGGGAAAACACTTCAACAATTATTTCGGAACAGTCATAACATCTGATGGGAGATAGATGCCTTGAAGAGATTAGAACAAGAATCGCCATAGCTAAAGTAGTCTTTAGCAAGATGAAAAACATACTGACCAATAAAAAGATGTAAATTGAAACGAGAAAAAGAGTGTTGAGGTGCTACATGGAACCTGTACTTTTGTATGGACGTGAAGCGTGGACAATGAGCAAACAGGCTGAAAACTTCTTATGGCTGTGGAAATGTGGTTTCTGAAGAAACTGCAAAGAATAACATGGGCAGACAGAAAAACCAATGACCAAGTCCTACAAGAAACAAACGAAAACCTAAAACTGATTAGAGAATTTAGACGTAGACATTCAGCATTTTTTGGTCATGTTGTGAAATAAATAAATTGGAGAACTTGGTGACAACTGGCAAGATTGAGGGAAAAGAACAAGAGGAAGGCAGAGACGTAAATACCTGGATGGCTGGACCACGTAGCATGGTCGAGACAAGAACACAGAGCTTTTCCACAACTGTGGTGATCGAGTGAAATCGCGAGACATGACCACCAACGATTACCGGCATGGCACATGATGATGATGATATTACCTGCATAAGTATGTGTAAGTATAGGATGTGTTGTTTGTCCATCAAGAATGATGAATGACCTTTCATTTAATCCAGTGGGGTTGAAAGTATGGAGCCGTGAGTTCTAAGATGGCTGATAAGGCCTATCTTGGCTCAAAATGTTCTTTGACAATGTTGGGCAAAGAATGCTTGACGTTCCAGGAGGCGAATCTCCTGCAGTTGCTTTTCTGTCCAGCCTTTTCTTCCCAGCTCTTGCAGTCTTAGTTGCTTCACAAGTGAATGCACCCTTCTGTAATTATGCACGCCACGAATTACGGTCTTTAGCAGCAGTCTCCCAGGTGTTAATATGAATTCCAAAAGCTTTCAGTGAGATTTTCTGGCCGCCTTGGGAGCGTTTACCACAACGCAACTCGCCATAAAAAATTCGTTTAGGGAGCCTGCGATCTGGCATACGAGTTAAGTCACCACTCCAGTGAATCTGATTCTTCATTAGTATAGTGTGGATACTGGGCATGGACGCTCTTTCTAGAACTTCAATGTCAGGGTTCTTGTCTTGCCATTTAATCTTCAACAGCTTCCTAAGCCAGACTGTGTGGAAGTGATTGATTGATTGATTGATTGATCTAGGAACCGACATCACAGCATTCGGGACATTCCCATAAGCGCTCCGTCCCCATCCTCAGCAACCAGCGAAGAGTTCCAACACTAATAGTTCCAGTAGCAATCTGATTATATGTCCGTCTCGCCTTTCCTCTGAGAGTCGAGCGTCGGCCAGATTTAATTTCCTAGCATGTCGCTGACAAACAGTCCATGTTTCACAAGCATATAGCAGCGTGGGTAAAACAACTGCTTTATAGACTTTCAGCTTTGTTTGCAGGCTTATTCCATTTCTGTCCCACACATTCTTGTACAGTCTGCCAAAGGCCGCGCTGTCCTTGGAGATTCTTGCAGTCACTTCGTCATCAGTTGTGGCAGCTTGTGACACAGTGCTGCCAAGATAGGTGAACTTGTCCACAACACTTAGTTTAGGACATATTGATGATAAACACATGCAAGTCAAGATTAATGATCGAAAGAAGTTAGTTAGTTGCATATCCTTTGGAGGATGTCGCAGTCAACCACAGAATTTTTGTTTGTTTGTTTGCTGTTTGTGATTTCTTGGAAAGCTTACGCTTAGTATAAGTTTGAAGGGAGCACTTTTGAAATGTCAACGTGTAACAAACCTAACAACAGCAACAGCCAACAGCGACATCGCTCCGCCAACTGTAGTGAAAGATCCCAGGAAGACCTTAATCTTGCAAACACCGGGACTACTGAAGTTCCAGGAGTCAAACATGATATTGACCTCGCCTGTAAGAGAATTAAGTCTGATTATACATAGTTGACTGACTCGGTGCAATGTTAAACAGCTCATGTTATAATATTTCTGGATGTTAATCTTGCTCGTAGCTGTGTATGCACAAGTTACTAGAAATCTCCTCTCCCCCCCCCCTTTCTCTCTCCCCCCTTTCTCTCTACATCTCTCTCTCTCTCTCTCTCTCTCTCTCTCTCTCTCTCTCTCTGTGTATGTGTGTGTGTGTGTGCGTGCGTGCGTGCGTGCGTGTGCGTGTGTGTAGCCTACCTCTTGCGAAAGAGGGGATATTTCGCTATGTCGAACTTTTCCAATTTGACCAGGTTATCAGCTGACGATAGAACATCGTAAAATGAACTGACAGCTCAGCATAATCGAAACGGTTGTATGTTGTTCCACGTCGGGATCCTTTGCAGTATCATATCTGTGACTATTGCACACTCTTTTGTCGTCGCCTCCTTTAGACGGTTATATGGACTACAACGTCTCTGCGTTTCTTGGTCGATGCCATGGACCACCGCTAGACGTTGTTCGATTACAAAAGCCTTGTCAATTGCACTGGGAGTACATTATCACTTCATTTACTTTCAACTGCCAACCTTCCACTTTCTTCCTGTTCTTAGCACAAATACTGGGTCGCTGACTGTTAATCTGGAGACTCGCATAATACCATCGTCTGGCTTTTCTTAATTTGTAAATCTGTGAAAGGCGCAAATGATAGTACGAGCTTTGTCTTCCCGAAGAACAGTAGTACTTCAGCCACCCCTTTTAGCGCTCCAAGCCACTTCGTTGTGACTGTGCTGATCTTCCTCTCTATCGCTTCTATTGTTGCTCGTGCTTTTGTCGTAAGTTAGCAAAGGCATAGCAGTTTTGGAACCAATATAAACTGGAGACGCCAGATATGCTGTGCTGCGTTCTTGTCCATCAACGAGGTACCGTACTTTCGGCGGAGATTTGATGGGTTTCTCTATGAGGTGGGAATTGTCCAGTCGGCCACCGTAAACGAGGTTTCCTCCACCTTGCCCTTCACAATATACAGGCTTTTAGATTTCTTGGGCTTGAAGCTCATCCGGCTCCAGCCGATCAGTTGATCTAGTCTTAGAGCTTGTGGCTGGCATGTCTCTTCTATGGTATAAGGATTTTCTCGTCTATGAAGGCATTCTCCACGCCTCGTTCAAAATGATTTACGTGGCGTAATGAATAGTATTGACGACATCGTATCTACATCACTATACCCACTATGTTCGATCCATATGTTCGTTATCTTCCAGTTCGAGAAGCCATGGAAGAAACCCAACGAAGACTGCATTAGCTCCTACAGCACATGATACATTCTGAGAGTCTGCCACATCACCTGGTGGGACACTGAACCGTAAGCGTTGGCTAAGTCCAAATACATCGCGTGAATGTTTGTCGTCTCTGCCTTCGGTCTCTTAATCGCTTCCCAGGTCATGGTTGTATGTTCAACGCACCTGGAGACTCCTGGCATATACCCTTTCATTAGACATACTTGCAAGCCATTGTTTTATCTCTCAGAATGATCACAATGCTTCACTCCACCCTTCTGGTTAAATTACATAATTTTACACACACACACACACAGAAAGAGAGAGAGAGAGAGAGAGAGAGAGAGAGAGAGAGAGAGAGAGAGAGAGAGAGAGTAAACACATCCTTTGTCACTAGCATATTGTTCAAAAAGCATTTACTGTAAGTACATTGGCTGGGTCTGCACCTTTGGGTGGATATTGGTAGACATTGATAGGGCCTTGTGGGAGCGTGTGTATGGCGTGGAAGAACATATAAATCATGGCCTGGAGAGAATTGTGTGACAGGGAGTGAGTGAGAAGATGTTCCGGCTGGCACTTAGCTCTCAAGCGTGGTCCATACACGTGCTACTTCATCTAGTGCACTGAACTGATTTTTGCGTGTGGATTAGCTTTCCCTATTAACAGTGTCCTTCGCCATCGCAGGCATGCTTGCTTGCTTGCTTGTGTTCGTTGGCTTGAGTTCCAACGCAATGTCCTGTATGTCGGATGAAGGCATCCTGTTGTCCAACATCAGTGTGATGTCATACAGGACCCGAGGTTTGCGTGAGTATCCGTTGTCCCATGTCTGGCTTATTGGTGAGCAGACTGGTGGTTACTCGCCGTACAGGCAGACACTCTCCGACTTCGGAGGAATCGGCGATCCTACTGACTTTAGGCAGGACCCCGAAGGGACCTGTTGCCCAGGACGCTCGACGAGGACGCGTCAATATAACCCGGCCCTGGTGCATTGGAAACACCTCTGCGTCCCATCTCAGGCATTCCCACTCCGACTACTGAGGTACTTGTATTTTACATCACCAAGACAAGGGCGAAAAGTCAACATTTTAGTCCAGCTGACCGGCGCAGGGATTGAACCCGCAGCCTGAGCATCAGCACACCGGATGTTAAAGACCGAGCGCTCTTATTAATTCAGCTAGGCTGACCTTCAATGTTCCAGTTGTGTATAGATGTGTGTGTTGCGGATCTCTTCTGTCTCTGTAGGGAAGTAATACTGAGAGAGATCACAGAGTCCCGGAAAACTAGTTGGAGATCATTATGTAAACAGTTTGCGCTATGCAGATGACACAGCATTAATAGCGGAAAATGTAGAAGATCTAAATCAACTTTTGGATACTGTAGTAACATAAAATGCAAAAATGGGACTTTCCTTGACTATCAAGGAAACAACAGAGACAATGGATACATTAAAGAGAAAGATGATATCAAAAGTGACGTAACAATAGGAGGAGACATCCGTAAACATGTTGATGAATTCAAATACGTAGGAGTAATTGTTTACACCATATGGAAGATGCATGGCAGAGATTAAGAGCAAAACAGGTAAGTAAAACAAGCGTTTCAGAAATTGGACAGTGTATTATGCAACCATACATCCATCATGTGCCATGCCGGTAAGCGTGGGAGGCCATGTTCTGCCATCTCACTCGATCACCAGAGTCGTGGATCAGCTCTGTGTTCCTGTCTCGACCATGCCACCAGGCCAAGCCATCCAGGTATTTGCTTCTAGGTTTTCCCCTTGGTCTCCTCCCTTCGATCTTGCCAGTTGTCACCAAGTTCTCCAATTCATTTCTTCTCATAACATGCCCAAAAAATTTTCACTGTCTACGTCTAATGACTCTAATGAGTTTACGATCTTCATTTGTTTCTTGAAGGACTTGTTCGTTGGTTTTTCTATCTGTCCGTGGTATTCTTTGCATTTTCCTCAGAAACTACATTTCCACAGCCATTAGCTGTTTTTCAGCTTGACTGCTTATTGTCCACGCTTCACATCCATACAAAAGTATAGTTTCTATGTAGCATCTCAACACTCTTTTTCTCGTTTCAATTGATATCTTTTTGTTGGTCAGTATGTTTTTCATCTTGCTAAAGGCTACCTTCGCAATGGCAATTCTTGTTCTAATCTCTTCAAGGCATCTCCCATCAGACGTTATGACTGTGCCGAGATAACAGTATCGATTCACTTGTTTAAGAATATGTCCATCTACTCGTATATCACACTGTGGTATTTCCTTCTTCCTAGTGACGACCATAATCTGTGTCTTTTTACTATTTAATTCTAACCCTAGTTGTTCACTGTGTGCAACAACCGCATCTACTAAATTTTGCAGGTCTTGTTCATTGTCTGCAATCAAGATTGTATCATCTGCATATCTAATGTTATTGATGTATCGTCCCCCAATGTTGATTCCTTCCATATCTTCTATATTTCTAAATATATATTCACTGTACAGGAAAAACAGATCTGGAGACATTACACATCCCTGTCTAACACCTCTTTTAATAGGCTGATATTGACCTACATCGTTATCAATTCTTATGGCAGCTTGTTGTTTCCAATATACGTTTTTTACAAGTCTAAGGTCCTTTCCATCAATTTGTAGATCTTCAAGCATCCTTATCATGTCAACATGTCTCACTTTATCGAAAGCCTTTGTGTAGTCAATAAAGGAAAGATATAGATCTTTGTTTACTTCTATAGAACGCTCACTTACTGTTCTCAGTATATACACAGCATTTACTGTGCCCTTGCCTTCTACAAACCCACATTGTTCTTCTCCTATTTCGGGTTGTATTTTCTTCTTAACTCTTTGCATGATGATTCTCAGCAGAATCTTTGTGATGTGGCTCATTATACTAATTGTTCTATGTTGATCGCATTCCATGGCTCCTGATTTCTTTGGGATTGCAATAAATATAGAATTACATAATTCAGGAGGTATATCCCCAGTATCGTATATTGCGTTCAGCAGCCTGGTGATTTGGTCAATTCCATATTCTTCTAAGGCATTGATCATTTCTACTGTGATGTTATCTGTACCAGGGGTCTTGCCAGTTTTCATATGGTTAAGAGCATTCTGAACCTCTATCATCAAAAGTGATGGTCCTTCATTATTATTCCGATGATCATATTGTTCTTCTCTTGTATCATCATAAAGGTATTTCACATAATCTGACCACGCATGTAAAATCTGATCTTTTTCTATTATGATTTTGCCATCTTTGGTTTTTAGGCAACCCGTTGATGTGTGTGTTCTTTTGTTAGTGATGTCATTAATTCTTTTGTGCATTAATTTGGTACCCCGGGTATTATGTTGGTGTTCAATTTCCTTGCAATTTTCCTCAAGCCATGTTTCTTTTGCCTCTTTGCATAGCTTCCTAATTTTCCTATGAATCCCTTCATATTATGCATCAATTCACTATTATTGAACGTAAGAAAGAGAGTGTTGAAGTGTTATACGGGACCTGCTTTGCATGGTGGTGAACCATGAACGTGAATGAACAAATTAGGAAGAGATTAGAAGCAACAATGGTTCCTGAGACAAAGTCAAAGTAAATAACAACTATTGGCTAGAAGAGGCTAATAAACTATAACAGTATCTGCAACAATAAGAAAGAGACAAGCAGCATTCTTTAGTAAAGTGATCAGAAGAGAGGCATTGGAGAACATTTCATCGTTTAGATTGCTCACGCTTCGTTGACAAACTTGTGTTTATTTTGTATTAATGTCATAGTGTGGTCAAGACAGGTTAAGCACGTGATCGTATAGGACCCAAGTCTCCGCGTTGTTATAAACATACTTTATTGGCCGAATAGTTATACTACAGCACACATGATGGTAGACTCCCTGCCCGGTGTTGACATGTCTTTTCAATCCCCCTAAGTGACGTGTGTGTTCTCCTAGATACACTTCTTCATTCGTGCACACACGTTCACTATGATTTTCCCCCTAGTCAAGGAATGCGCATCATTCCTTAACTCTTTACTCCTAACCTAGTTCCCTCACTGTTACATTGCCTCCCCTTCTTTAAAGAGAATTTTTCCTTGAAAAAATCTCAACCCCCACTTTTAATTATTTAACTTTACATCTCTATCCTACAATAACAACAATTCCATTTATTTCCTAACTCAATTCTCCTATCTCCTCATAGCCAATTGCTAACCAGAGACAATAATATCGAAACTCTCTACAAAACTCGTTATAAAGTTCTCTAGAAAACTCTCTACAAAACTCTCCATAAAATTCCCCACAATACAAAAGTCTCCATAAGCGAACCGCTTTTACTTTAAAATGTCCATCCAAATTATGATTGACAAAACTGAAGATATTCCCTTATCCTTTATTTCCCCCTTATTCACATTCTCACACTCTCAGGATTCTAGGATAGACAGAAAAAATATAGTTAGATTAGATTTGGGTTGGTGCGCACCAAAAAAAAATAAGAAAGAAAAAGTAAGGAAAAAGTAAGAAGTAATCACCTTTCTCTTCCCATACATTCTCAAAACTTTATCAAAAAAATAAAGTTTCCAAATTTATCTTCAGTTTCCGTCAATAATAATTGTTATTATCAAAAAAAAAATATGTTAATCCAAAACTGCCAGCCTTTGTACTATTCAGGTCATCAATTTCCCGTTTACCATTCCTTCAACAAAAAAAACCTCCTAACTGTTAAGTACAGTCTTCTTCTTCCAATATCCAGTTATTTAAATGCCAAAACTCAACCTGGCATTCCCCCCATATTCTCCCATTAAACGCTGTTCAACCCAGCTCCTATTATAAACCTTGTATATACATTGCATACCCCACATGTAATAACAACATACCCCTCCATTACTACATATTGAGTCACTTCACTAACCACCACTTTAATTCATCTTCTAACTGAACTTCAAGTAATAATCATTTTAAACACATTCAATAAAACCAAAACATTGTAAAAATAACCATCTAAGTTAACTTATTTTTCACATTTCATAAAACACAATTGCAGTCCCAACAATTGAGCAAACCATATTAATCCCCTCATCATATTTATCCCCACACATTAATCAATTTACACATACATTATGAATTTCAAGACCATATTATGAGTACCCAATAATAATTTTCCGTTTTAAAAAAAAAACTCCAC
This sequence comes from Cepaea hortensis, assembly GCA_963921405.1. Lineage (NCBI taxonomy): Eukaryota > Metazoa > Mollusca > Gastropoda > Stylommatophora > Helicidae > Cepaea > Cepaea hortensis. Next base: position 41,834,064 of record OY992887.1, on the reverse strand, counting down.
CAAGTACCTTCTTTGTAAACACAAAAATATCGTGTCTAACTTCTTCTTCTATCTGCCATCTGCAGAATATTCTACCAAGCTATTTATCTATCTCTTCTCCATTTTCTTAATAACTTCAAATTTTTTTCTATAATTGCAATATCTACATCAATGTCGCTATCCTCCCGAGGAGAGCTATCTTCTTTCATATCAGCTTCTTCATCAGTTTCTGACTTTTCATCCATTTCTTCTTCCCCGTCTGTATATCCATTACTAGCAACCGCTAATTTCTTCTTTTCTAAATCCAATCTAATTTTCCTGTCTTGCCGTCTCAACAAATTTTCAAATACTGGCATATCTTCACCACTTGAAGAACTCACTCTAAGTTTCCTTTGCCTCTTAATTTCTTTTTCTTTCTGTCTATCCAACTTTCTTTTTACTGCCTGTCTTGTATTCATAAATGGAGGTTCGATATTTTCCCTGACCGACTCTTCACTAATATAATCGTCATACATGTTATTTTCCTCTGTCATGACTGTTTTTGGTACCGTTTCTTCTTGTTCAGCTGTTGTTACTTGTTTTCCATTCTCTATAGGTATTGGATATACCGTTTGTCTGACAAACTGTCCACCTGACAATATTTCTTCGGAACAATAATTATTATTATTATTCTCTGCATTCCTTTCTTCATTATCCCGCCTTAAGTGCTCTACATGTGAACGTGCAACATGCCCTGAAATTTGATTCTTAATAGTATATGACACTGGACCTTTTTTTTCTAGAATATAGTATCCCGGGACCCAATGAGCATCAAACTTAGAGTTTTTTCTATGTTTTTTATAATATACTCTATCACCTACGTTAAACTCTTGTAAGTGTGCATTTTTATTTGCGTATTTCTTCTGTCTTTCTCTAGCCTTAATTATATTATTTCTTAAACGTACATGTGCTTTATGCATCTCTTGCAACCTTGTTTCTTGAAAATCTTCCCCCAGATATTTTCTCCTAGGCTTTAATAAATTATCAATTGGCAATATTGGTTCTCTTCCATGTACCAAGTAAAATGGTGAGAAACCTGTTCCTTCATTTTCGTGTGTACGTATCGCCGCTAATGCTATCCCCAAATAAAGATCCCAATCCATATCGTGTTCTTCTACATTTTTCGCTAGAATATTGTATAGTGTTCTGTGTTGTCTCTCATTTTTAGCATTAGAAGTTGGTCTGTAATATGAAGTCCTAATGTGTTTTATATTCCAATCTTTTAGCAATTTCTCAAACTTTTTATTTACAAATTCTTTCCCATTATCTGTAAGTATTATTTGTGGACACCCAAACCTTGGTATAAATTCTTGTAAAAGCATATTTATAACTGAATCAGCACTCTTGTCTGGAATTGGATAAACTTCTGGCCAGAGACTATATGAATCAACTATATGTAGTAGGTATACATTTCCCGATAATGTTTTTGGATGAGGACCTGAAATATCCAAACTTACTTTCTGCATTGGAATTTGAGGAATATCGGTATCTTGTAAAGGACATTTGATTATCTTCATGTTTCTTAACCTACACTTTTCACACGCTTCAACATATTCATATACACTTTTGAATAAATTCGGCCAGTAATATTTACTGCTAATAGCCTTCACTAACTTATCTCGTCCAAAATGACCATTATTATCGTGATATGCCTTTAAGACTTCTTGTTCTAAATGTTTCGGAATATATTTTCTTACTCCTTCACCTTTTTCACTGATATAATATAATTGATTGTCTTCTTGTAACTCTACAAACTTTCTTTTAAAACTATTTTCCCCTGTTTCTTTCAGTTTTCTTTTTATCTGTACTATCTTTGGATCTAATTCTTGTTCTGTTTTCATATCAAACTGTTCTAAATGTGGGTCTTCTGTTCTAGGTTCAGACTCTTGATCCGATGGTAAACTCTCAAATTCTTCCCTATTTATTATGGCAGAATCTAATATATTTACTTGCCAGTTTCGATCGTCTATGTCTGGTTCAATTTCATCTTCCGTGTTTCCTGATGACTGTGGGTACGGGATTCTAGACAAAAGATCGGCGCACGTATTATGTTTCCCTGACACATATTCAACCTTAGCATTGTACCCTTGTAAATTCAATGACCAGGTTTGTATTTTCCTATTTTGTATTGGTGCTTCTAATATCGACTTTAATGGCATGTGGTCAGTTCTAATAATGAAATTGGCGTTATGTAAATAGTAATTTAATTTTTGAAGAGCGTAGTGTATAGCATATGCTTCTTTCTCAATAATCGGCCATTTCTTTTGAGTCTTGCTGAGTTTATGAGACAAGAAATAGATTGGTCTTTCATTTTTAACCCCTGGTATTCCAGATTCTTCTCCTTCATATGGTTGAACCAAACATGCTCCTATTGCGTTGTCTGAAGCATCTGTGTATAATATTAGCTGTTTATTCAAGTCTGGATGTGTCAATAATGGTACCACTGTTAAGCTATCTTTTAAAAGTTCGAACGCTTTTTGACACTCATCATCCCACTTAAACCTAGCGTATTTTCCCGTTAAATTCGTAATAGGTATTGCTATCCTTGAAAAGGCTGGTACAAACCGCCTATAATACGCACACGTTCCTATAAAAGCACGCACTTCCTTAACGTTAGTGGGAGGAGGTAACTCTTTAATAACCTTTATCTTTTCCTGGTCTGGTTTAATACCTTCCCTATTTATTATATAACCTAAATATTTTGTTTCTGTCTTTAAAAACTGGCACTTACTTAGCTTTAATTTAACGTCATGCTTTCTTAATCTGTCAAATACTAGTCTAACATGTTTCAAATGATTCTCTACATCTCCTTTCGTAAAAATCAATACGTCATCAATATATGCTAGGGCAAAACTTTGCATACCGTCTAGTACTTCATTTATTAAGAACATATAGTGAGATGGTGCATTTTTGAGACCGAATGGCATACGTAAGAATTCGTAAGAACCCATATGAGTACAAAAGGCACTTTTCTTTTGCGCGTCCTTCGACATCGGAATACACCAAAATCCTGCCCTTGCATCCAGCGTTGTGAAATATGTAGAGCCATTAAGTAACCCCAAAATATCATCAATCACCGGCAATGGGTACGCTACATTCTTAGTAATTTTATTTAACGCCCTATAGTCGCAGCAGAACCTGTTCGAACCATCAGATTTGGCTACTATGACGACCGGAGATGACCATTCTGATTTTGACCTTGTTATTATGCCTGCTTTCAACATATCTTCTATTGCCTTTTCTACGACTTCTCTATTTCTTAATGGAGTTCTGTATGGTTTTAAACTAATTGGTGGATGATCTCCCGTGTCTATTTCCATCGTAACTGTTTGTGTCTTACCCAATTCTAAATCATTTATCGCAAACACATCTTGATTTTGCTTTATAAGTTTTTCTAACACTTCCTTATTTTCTGGCGAAGTTTTTAATTGTGCTAACAATTCTTTTTCTCTTGTTACTTTGTCTAGTGAATGTATTTGTGCTGTATTTCTTCTATATGGATGGATCAATTCATCCATTCTTACGTTCCCTTTTCTTCTGCATCCGCGTCTATTATTAATTCTTTCACTAGAGGTTTCTGAATAACTTATACCTGCCATATTAACTCTATCTGTTGCCAATATGTCACTAACGTTATGTTCTAGCTTGGCTATTACACATCCTCTGTATAATTTAATTTCTCTACCTGTGTTATTAATAACCATTACTGGAAATGTTAAACTTTTATCTAATTCTATTATTCCATCCGGAACTTCTAAACCTGGCTCATCAATTATTTCATTTTGCAATTCCGTGATTCTGACTATGTTTCCTGCTACATAATACGGGTTTCTCTTCAGTCTTGCTTGTATCAAATTAACTGACTGTGGTTTTAAATTCATGGTCGTTTTGACTCTAACTAGTGTCGACACATGCATATCTTCTTCTAGATCTACGTAAACATCTTGGAATTTTAATTTATGCAAATCAAATAAAAGTCTCACCCCATTTTTCAATAAAAAATCTCGTCCCAATATCATATTTCTATTTAATTCTTTAACCACATGAAACATATGCCTGACATTTATCCCTCCTAATTTCAAATTTATCATCGTTTGCCCTAGCCCTTCTAACTTTTGTCCCGTTACCGAATGAAGATTCTCCTGAATTCTAAATATTTTACAATTTTTTAACATTCGATATAAAAATGCTTCTTTAATCACGCTAACTTGTGCTCCCGAATCCACTAATGTTCTAACTTTATATTTTCCTATCTGTACTATACATGAGCTAGGATCTACCATATTTAATGACAATTGTTTTACCTCGTCTTGTTTTTTATTTCTAAATGTTCTATTATACTCATCCTTTGGGTTTTTAATATATTGATGCCCTTTTTGGATCTTACTATCTTCCCTCCTACTGCCGACCCTATTCAGTAAGCGGGATGCCAATTTTCCTGATTTCCTGACCTTCTAACATTTCTCTGTATTTCTCCAGAATTCCAATTTACTGGTCTGCCATTTGCAATTCTATTCTGTATACTCGACTGAACACCTCTACTATTTTGCGTATTCGATGGGCCACTTCTGTTACCACAAAAGCGAAAAATGTGCCCCCGTTTGTGACACCCCCAACAAACCGCATTCGAGTTATTTGTGTTTCCTTCCATGTTTCTTACAGTATTTCTCACTTGTCCTCTTCTATCTTGATTATATACGTTCTCGTTTCTTTGTACCATCTGTATTTCTCCTCGTCTTCCTCTCCATCCATGTCTATACTGTCCTATTTCCATAGGTTCTTCAATTCTATCTTCTGAACTACTACCTAACTCTCGTCCTACTCTTAACCTAAACCTCCTCCTCAAGCTTTCCTCTTGTATAGCGATATCTACCGCTTGTGACAATCTTGCAGGATTCTCTCTTAATAATTTAAATTTCAATCCATCTGACCTAATCCCATCAACAAAAATCCCTACTAACATCCGTTCCACTTCTTCAGCTCGTACATTCTGTCCTAAAAATGACTCTTCAGCCAAATTGATTAACCTGTCACTGTATAACTGGACACTTTCTGTGCTGCTTTGTCTAGTCTGTCGCAATACTGAGAATGCGTGTTGTGGATCAGTAATTTCAGCATATTTTCTTGCGAGATCATCTTTAAATTCTTCCCAGGTTTCACCTCCTGCTGCCTCTAATTTTCTTCTTATATGGTCAGAAACTGGACTTGTACTTGTTCTGTATGCCAAATTCTTTTTCTCCCCATCTGTAGCGTTTATTAAATATGCATGTTTCTCAATAGAAATGATCCATTTCTTAAACTGATTTGCTTGACCACTAAATCTTTCAACATCACTGTTTACATTTTGTTGTCTTAACACTGCATCCAACCTTGATATTGCCCCGCCAACTCCAGTCAGTACCTGTGAAAAATCTTGGGATTCCATCCTAAAATCTATAATTATCAAGCAATATACAAATATTTCAAACAATGTTAATTTCAAATTCAGCAACAATACATAATCTGTTAATTACTCTAATATTATCTAATTAACTTAACTAAAGCCTCCAATCGAAGATCCTGACGAAGAATATTCCTGTTTCAATCCTGAATTTTGATAAAAGAATTTAAATGAGCTACTGATTCAGAATTACCTACACCACATTAACAAAGGACTCTAATCAACCTCGTTGAAATGAGCAGAACAAAGAAGAGCCTCCGGATTTCTTTCCGTAATAATTTAATCGAAGTCGAAGTCAGTTCTTTCCAATTAATTCCTGACGAAGATTATGCTCGATATCAGGCTCGCAACAAAACTGCTTGCTTACTTGCTCGATTAACTGTAGATTCCCTTCAAGTAAGGTCACCTTCACGCAAACGACAACTGCTCACGACTTCAGCAAAAAAAACTCAGTTTCCAACAGCCATCTGGGTTTTTCATATATATATTTCAGCGCAAACGTAATCCAGTCAACAACAATTTGATTTAAAGCTGACGCTATCCAATCTCTTATTTTCATGTGGGACTCTCGCCATGGTCAGTTTAAAGTGCTTTATCTTATAAGTTGAGACAAATTTCATCAATGCCTTCTAAATGTGAAGTGACTGTAGAAAGTATTGCAGATCTTGATTTCATAATTATGAAACTTGCACCATAACCTTGACTTCACCTTCAACAGTCCCACGGGTTAAACTTCATAATTTGTACTGATTTTTGATGCAGAACGGCATTACTTGATCAATTATACAATTAGCGTTGGTCAATTCTCCAGTTAATTTATAGGATTAAATATGTAATAACATCAGTCTTTCAAAAAAATAAGTTTATCAATCAAACCTTTTTGAGCGCTGTCCTTGAAAATGGAACTCCTTGTTAAACAGGTATACAATAACTATCAACAGGCGGCTTTCATCTGTTGCGTTTCTCAATATTTACAAACTTCCTTCTCCAGACGCCCAGACACAACAATTTTCCATAGCGGTACTCTCTCCGCGACCTCCCATGTTTCAGACTTTCACGGCACCAAATCAACCTGCTGTCATAGTGTGGTCAAGACAGGTTAAGCACGTGATCGTATAGGACCCAAGTCTCCGCGTTGTTATAAACATACTTTATTGGCCGAATAGTTATACTACAGCACACATGATGGTAGACTCCCTGCCCGGTGTTGACATGTCTTTTCAATCCCCCTAAGTGACGTGTGTGTTCTCCTAGATACACTTCTTCATTCGTGCACACACGTTCACTATGATTTTCCCCCTAGTCAAGGAATGCGCATCATTCCTTAACTCTTTACTCCTAACCTAGTTCCCTCACTGTTACATTAACTAAAGATGTTAGATCCGTTCACCAGATCAATTAGTTAATAATCCTCCGTTGTGTCATTTTTGTGTCCTCTATATTCCAAAATAAACGGATTTCCCTTTAAATGAACTGATTATTTCTTGTGTTCCGACCTTTACAATTCCACATATATTTCAGGGTGTACACGATATATTGTGTTCAGACATGTGACAAAAGAGGGAAAACGGAGACAAGGGAACGTACTCGCGAGAAAAAGAGAGGAGAGAGAGAGAGAGAGAGAGAGAGAGAGAGAGAGAGAGAGAGAGAGAGAGAGAGAGAGAGAGAGAGAGAGAGAGAGAAAAGAATGGGTAAGATAAGTCTTTTTGTAAACAAAACCAAAAAAGCAACATGAGAGTTAATAAGATCAAGAATAGGCTATAAATTTGTGCTGTAATGAGGTAAAGTGAGGTGTGTAGCAAGAAATGTAATATATCAAGAAAGTAACATGATAGATAATTAGATACCAGGAAGCGGTTTTACTGGCACCTTACCGTCTTGACAGACGATAGTTTGTAAAATGGAGTTATACCTCTTCATAACACAAAGCCTGGGCTGAATTTAGAGACCATGTGTTGCCCATGCAACATTATCCCTCTTTCGGCCTGTCTAGTGTACTCCAGAGGAAAGGTAACACCAATACGTCTGGAAGAAGGCAAGCGGCAGAAGCTGCCGAATCAGCAAAGCAATGCTCCAACTGTCCGCCTGTTGGAGCTTCGATCCTAGACCAGTTGCCAACTAAGGCTTAGGGCAAGGAAGCGGTTTACAGAAGTGATAAATAGGTAAGTCACAGGGAGTTATTTTAAAGTGAATAGATGAGGCGAAGGCCTGTGGGTTACCAAGGCCAGCAAATGAAGCAAAGTATAGTAACACTGCATTCCATCAAACATGTCGAAAGAGGCCACTAAGGCAGTGTTGTTGCGCTTAGCGCAAGCTATCTTATCACGTAGAAAAATAGCGCCATAAACTACAAAACCATGAACAAGTAACATACAGACAAAATAATTACTCAGCCAACCAAGAGGAAAAGACGTTCTTCTAGATGAGTTAAAGACGCGTTGCCACAGTGAGTCCGGTTAGCCAAATAAATTCTTTTCACCAAGGAACATCTCCAGGATTGACACCTGAAATAAGAATATTAGAAGAACACGGAGGGAACTACCGGAGATGGCAAAGGAAAGGGTGACTTGGCAAGAATTTGTTCATGTCCCATGCCCCAAAACGAGGTAAAGGGAAGAAGAAGAAGATCAGGCGAAGATAGTTACACGAGATGTAATGAACTAACTCGCAGAGCTTTCCAAGAAATGTAATTAGGTAGAGAGAATTGATTTAGAGAGGGTGGGTGATTAGATAAACAAACGAAGGCATCAAGAGCGGTAACTACGTAAAAAGAGGAGAGCCAGAAAAGATATAATTAAAACTAGAAGTGCATTGCCGAGTGACATGAGCGATCGTGCTTCCCAACATCTTGCAGTCTCCAACAGCCTGTATCAGTTTGTGTGCAGACATCTTTCCGTGTCATAACAAAATGTTGTCAAGAATCTTCTCCCGCAGTTGTCTTCTACCTCCTTTTCACAAATATGCCAATTATCACAATATTTAGATTTTCTCTTCTCTCTATATGGCCAACCGTGTCTCTTTCCTATGCTTGTGGTAAGTGTTTTTGTGTCTTTAAAAAAAGCCATTTTTAAACATTTAAAGCCATTTAGAATACTCTTGCTTGCTGTCCATGGCATTTTCAGCAATATTCTGTAAAAAACAATCACATCTCTGAGGCTAAAATGGATTAAGAGAGGTATTTAGTAAGAAAGACTTATGCTAGTGCGAGGATGCGAGGAAATGCAACCTAAAGACTAAATGTCATGACAGGGCAGACCAGGCCGTGAGACTTGGTCGGCAACAGGTCTAGGGTAGAAGCTCCGACAGGCGGGCGGTTAGAGCCTTGTTTCCCTGATCCGGTAGTTCTGCGGATTGTCTTGTTCCAGCCGTGTTGGTGTTACCTTCCTCTGGGGTAAACTAGACAGGAGGCAGACCTAGAAAGGGATAATGCTGCATGGGCAACAAGTGGTCTCAACACATCAACCCAAGCTTTGTGTGGTCCCCGCCAGGGGTTGAGGTAGTTATGCCTTTTTTGAAGCACAGTGTTACCAAATATCGCCTGTCAAGACGGCAAGGTATCTATCAGTAGTAAGAAAACAGAAATGTAAAGGTTAAGATGAAAGCAAGAGGACGACGGCAGAGACAAACACGAAACATTACTTGGGATAGCACCAACGTTGGCGACGAGGTCAAAACTGGCGATGGTCATGATGAGAACTTTAGTGGGGTTGAGTCCAAACTGCTTGGAGTACACAACCAGAACGAGGCTGTTGCCGATGAGTCCCGTGACAGCGAATATGCTGAGCATTATGACTGCTGGTATCAACGTCAAGTTGGTCTTGTCTTGAAGATGCTGCAGATACTCCTCAACGAAGTCGTTGGCGTGTGTACAGTTGGTAAAATTCATTGTTAGGTGTTAGATCATGTATACAAATGCTTTAACATGTGACAGAAACTCATGGGTGAAGTGATAGTGCTTCTTATACGTTATGCGATTGGATCCTCATCACCATTCCTCCAAACCGTTCCTTGATAGATAAAGATCTTTGCTACCTAAGCCACGAGCCCTGGTCGCCCCTTGAAATGTACGCCGTCAGGAAAAGAGCGACTTCTTTATTGGCAAATGAACTCAGATCCCTATTCTCACAATTTGTCCTTTACTACAGCGCTTTGAATGATAGGTTAGTGTTCCATGTATAGCGGTTACGTTCCAACAACAAAGCCATTAAGAAATCATGTACGAGCAGTTCTTGCAAACACATCTTTCACCGTGTTACAATGAACAAAACATGTGAATCCCGTGCATTCTCAACCAAAACAATGAAGAAAGCATAAAGTTCTACCAAACACAACATCTATCACCGTGTTAAAATTAACAGAACATCTGCATCCAGTGGGTTCTCTTCAACAATTGGTACTTCCTTGTTGGCGTGTAGGCTGTTTATCTATATTCTGCTTCTATATTCGCAAGACTGATTTCGCAAATTGCTCTTGCAGGACTTTGCATAACCATATACGAAAAGAAATGTCAATGTTTATTTTAACTGCTTACTCTTTTCAGGAATGTTGACTCGTTTTTCCCCTTCCGCACATATGAGGGGGTGGGAGGGGGGGGGAGAGAGAGAGAAAAGAGGGGGTGGGGGGCTTCTAATATTGTAAACATGCATTTGAAAGGACATTGTGTTTGCGTTGTGGAGAATCTGGGAAAGGTTTACATCATTCAGGTTCCGCGGTAGCTCACCTACGGCCCGTTAACTGATTCAGTACCAAAGGATAATATATCGCCAAATGTGTCCTTCCGTTTGGACAGAAGGACCACATATCGCCATACTCGGGTCTTTGTGGTATTTGTTTTAATTCGTGGTAACTTCCGCAATTTTAATTCTCAGGGAACGGAACTTTATGTTATAATAATTGTTCATTTGATTGTGTACGATGGTATTTGAAACCTACATTTTGTTTGGCACTGAATCAGTTAATACTGTTTTATCATTTCCATTGAGGGTGGAATTTAAGAAAGAAAGAAAAAAACATTGACCTGGGGTTCTAGATCAACTCGGCCTGAACGTGTCTGGGGCGTAATGAAGCTGAAGTCATATCACCCAGCGAGTTCCGGTGATCTTTAACAGATTGTGCCGAACAAAATTAGGTTTGAGCCAAACAAAAAAATAGTTTTGGGCCAAACCAAAAGTAGGTATGGACCAAACAAAGAGTTGGTTTGGATCAAACAAAAGGTAGCTTTGGACCAGACAAAAATAAATGATGAAAAATGGGACGTAGGGGTGTTAGTTAGTTAGTTAGTTAGTTAGTCGCAGTTCCAACTTCACAGCAACGGGTCGTCCCCATTATGCTCCGTTCCCGTGCCAGTGAATATCACACAAAACGCTCCCCACTGCCCAATGTGAAAAGTGGAAAAGTCAGGAGTCTCGACAAACAACAGCCCGCACAGATACACTGTGCATAATGCCGCCGCCAGAATGTCAACACACTAGACCCCCAAGAAACACCTAGTTAATTTCTGATGGGGTGTGTCACAGTTTATGACTTCTAAGTCTCTAACATGGTAGCAGACATGTGATATTATGTAACAAATTAAAGGGGGTTGTATAGAGCAAACAAATGTATATAAGTACATGGCAGTTACGGAAAGTCCCTTATGATGACTTATCATCCTGTGGCACTTAATCAGTTACAAACAAATAGGGCTAACACCATATACACCAAATATACCAAGGTATGGGAACGTGTCCTCTACTTTAGAGTATATTTTTTGCTAGTCAAGACACCTGCTTCCATCATAACTTAGCCATGAAGGTAATACTTTTTTTAAGAGCAAACTTCCATACAGCCCAGCCATGCGTACTTGCCTTTGTAAACAGGATATGTATGCTGATTTTTTATGTAGTAACCGGATAGAGTAGACCAGTGGTTCTCAACCTTTTTTTTTTTGGCCCGTGTTCCCTTCACCATATGTTCAGACTATCATTCCCCCCTCCCCACCTTTCCAAAATTGTCAGTCTCTAAAGGTGCATTAAAAATAACATGCCTATAACACTGAAAATCCTTATTTTCGTCCATAGTTGTACATAACCTTTACATGCAAAGATAATTTTATAGTGTAGTTTTATACAGTTAGTCGCACATGAATATACTGATGGATATTGTCATAAACCTACAGCTTATGACAGAAAGTAATATTACTAATGACACCCAACCGCCCCGAACTGGTTGTCACGGCAATCGAATTGCAACAACGTTGTGATCACATTTTAATAATATTTGTTAGTTATAGGCGTTTGTTCCACAAAAACATGAATAAACATACTTAACCCAAGGACCACCTAATCACCGATAACCCGCTAAACCATCTAGCCACTAATGACATTTAATAACCAACCCCTAAACTTCCGTTAAATCCCAACCCTGTCTATCGCCATCTTATACGCGATATTAAACTCTTAGTGTTGGAACTCTTCGCTGACTGCTGAGGATGGGGACGGAGCGCTTATGGGAATGTCCCGAATGCTGTGATGTCGGTTCCTAAATCAATCAATCAATCAATCAATCTTAAACGCGAACTCTCCTAACAACAATGACGTCTTTCGTTCTCTATCTTACACAAATGGTGCGCATCCCGCATGCACCGAGCAGTGCACAAACCCAAGCACGTAGTGAGCCAGTATTTATGTGTTATATTAGATTAAGTAAACAGATGTAACATGGGGATGTGACATCCACCCTCTCTTAAATTTAGCACTTTTCTGATTTCATACATGTGACAAACACTGTCGTGTTATTTTACTTAAGAAAATATACAGTCTTTAAGTCGCAGATCCATATTACACTCGTCATCATATTACAAGATTATGTACCCTATCCATATGATGTATATGTTATTCATATGCAATGCGTGTGTACTACCAAGAAAACGTTGCGTCATACTAGTTGTGACCTTCCATGTCATGATCAGTCAGGACTCAATCGAAAACAACACGTTACATAGCAGCAGTGGTTGGTGACTTGGTCATGTGTAACCATATTCGAACAAACTGATGTCGTCTGTCTAATATAGACTGAGCTATAAGGATTATTCGACTTACGCAATACTTGCCATGCAGGCTCAGGCTACGATCTCCCCAACTCCTATATCGTGAGGTTAGCTTAATGTCCTTCTGCCATTGCCAGGAAAAATCAAAGACGAGGTGCCTTCCAGTCAATGCAAGACCAACACTCAAGTCTCCGGTCTCATATCTTAAAACCATGGGCAAACCACCCACCAGATATCATACCACAATCATCACCATTCATTCCCTGTAATGTATAAACACATCAGGTAATCCAGTGATAATGTATAACTAGTACAACACTTGTAAGCAACTTTTCCTGCAAGCACAATTGTTACCTTCTTCAGTTATACATGTCTTTATTTAGTGACATCGGATACACAATGATTTGCAAATATGTCAAACTTTCGGATACACTTTCATAAACAAACAGCAAATATACCTCTACAGTAATGTTTGTTAAATGTCAATTACTGGGTATCTCAATTTTCATCAATGTAAATAATATACCATCAATGAAAATGAACACCAAGTATTGATCTTTAACATAGCAGAAAAAAAAATAATGCAGTGTCCATGCAAAATCTATGAAACCATAAATACCAAAAAGAGTAATAATAAATATAATAAGATGCAAGGAAAACAAATAACATCGTAGTGTGGACTGACCAAAAAAAAAAAAAATTATCTTTCACATGTAACCATCAGAGAAAAATTGTTCAAATCGGGGAGAAAATAAAATAATTAACAAGTTGAAGATTATAATATAATAAAAAGAAGACTCCCTGGCCGAGGTTTCATCGACTGTCTCCGTAATCCCGTATAATCTCGTGAGTGACGTGACGTGAGTGAGAATCGGTGGCGGTTCTTTTCGCATCAGTAATTTGCGGGGTATGTGAGCCGGTCGCTCAGAAAGCAATGGCAACCTACTGAGCGTAATCTTGCCTAGTGCATCCACAGCATCTGAAAATGCTGATGTTGACTGCAACGTCCTGTAAGAGATATGCAAAAAAGTGAGGTAAGATAACATATAATAAGACAGAAAATAAAACAAAACACACACACACACACACACACACACACACACACACACGCACGCACACACACACACAGACACACATCAGTCCAATAAATTTAAATACTTAAGCAAAAAAATTAATATTACACATCAGTGCAAATTAGTCATGACACCAATATACGATAAAAACTATCACAAAATATCCAATGATTAAACGTTCCATGTTTGCAATTTTGATGTGGTTGTTTGAATCGTGATAGATAAATTCCACACGTGACAATACAGTGTCCGAATAGGATACATGGATAACAGTGTATGTAGTATAATTTCTTCTGTATAAAGAAGAAATGTGGTCTCAGATTTCAAAATCTGTAATGTACATGACAGATTTTGAATATAGTTGTTAGTACAGGTAGGCTTTGGATTCAGCTCAAATACAGGATTGTTCAACTTTCTGATGAGGCTATCTGTAACATCAGGGAAACGCGATCCAGTACAGTTATTGATGGATTGCTTGGCAAAGATTTCATCTTGTTATTCTTTGCTTTGACAAATAAATTGACGTAGTTTACAATTTTGTTAATAATTGTCGGAATCTTATTGATTTCGTTATCACCAAAGTCTACATATAGTACCGTTGAAATTTTGAACCGAGAACTTGGAAATATTAACTTGAAGGAATAGTGATCAGAACTGGCTTTAATCTGAAATTTCTGGTTATCTGAGAGTTTAAAAATGACATCTTTAATTTGATTGTAGTTCATCAGAATTGCACTTTCATCATACACAACATAGAGTTACATGTTGATGAATGCCCTTTTCATCGGATGTTGAAATTTAAATCGTGAAACATTGTGTTAAATGGTCTGAATTACTGCAGGATTACAATCTTGACATAGTAACGTCCATCTGCAATGCTTCGAGTTTGTTCCTTTCGAGTATAACCAATTCAAGGACTGTCATGTCAACCATTTACTCAGGTAGTTGTGACATCTTATTAATGGCTAGATGCAATGTTTATAACTTGTAACAATAACACAGTTTCTGGAATTCGAGTCACTTGATGCGAACTGAGATCCAGTGTTAGTAGTGAAGTCAAAACATCCATGTCTGCTTCAGGAAAGCCATGTACATGATTGTTGCTGATGTTCAAGCAGTCTAGATGGTTCAATAGGTTGAATGTTTCTAGTAATGTAGTTAAATGAGGTATCTAAATAGTTTAGACTCTTGCACCCAGTCAGAGCTTAGGAAATATTGCAATGTTTTTGTGGATACATCAAACTGTTGCAGTTTATTAACCAGATCCATCAAACTTTGGATATCTATAATTATTTTCCAGGAAACGCACTTCAAGTGTTCGATGGTGTGAATTTTCTGGCAATACGATTAATCCTTGAACTGCATTTATTTCTGTCTGTAATATAATAGTAAATATAAATATTTGCTGAGTTTTGTAACAAAGAAGATGACCGCAAAACATTCTAATTCAGGTGTGGAATATTGCTGTTCAGCTGGAAGTAATATTCAACTGACATAGACGATGGGATGTAAAATCTTATCGTAGCACTGAACAAGCAGGCCAGAAATTGTGATGCCACTTGCATCGGATCTGAAGATGAACGCGAGGTTTAGATAAGTTAACCTCAACATTGGAGGTGTTGAAAAAAATATACATGTCTTTATCTTTTCAAGTGCTAATTCGAGGTCTGCACTGTGCACAATTTTGATTGGTTGTTTTTTTTTTGTTTTTTTTTTTGGATAGTAATTATTTGAACATGTGCGTTAATTCTGTTACTGTAGTAGGTGACCAAACACATCAAACTTCTTAGTTCATTTTTGTGTGTGTTTTTTTTTTTGGGGGGGGGGGGGTGTTTCTTTTCTTTTTTTTTTTTTTTTGTTTCTTTTGTTTTAAGAATGTTAAGATTTAAGATTCTAGAAAAATTTTGTCCATCAGTTGTGATGGACCCGTTAGAAATGTTGTGTCCCAAAAAATCAATTTGTGAAAATTCAAATGACTACTTTAGCTGGTTTGAGTGTTGAGCCACATAATTTATTTCTGTCCAAAACCTGTCTCAGCATTTTTTAGTGGTTTTTCATGGTGTCTGTATGTATGCTATATGTCATCAATGTATGTTGCCGCATTTTGGATGTCTCATAAAGAAGTCTGGTCATTCGTACAAAGGTCGCTGGTGCGTTCAGTAATTAAAATGACATATATATCCATTTGAATATTTCCAATGGAGTAGCAAATGCTGCTAGGTCCGTCGGTCATGGGTAATTGCCAATACCCCTTGGTCAGATCCAAATTAGAAAACACTTTAGAGTTTGTCATGTCAGATAAGAGACCCTCACAGTTAGGAATAGGTTATTCGCCCAGTCAACAAAAGGCATTTATCTTCTGGGGGACCACACACACACACACACACACACACACACACACACACACATGCGCGCCACACAATTAAAATGACATATATATCCATTTGAATATTTCCAATGGAGTAGCAAATGCTGCTAGGTCCGTCGGTCATGGGTAATTGCCAATACCCCTTGGTCAGATCCAAATTAGAAAACACTTTAGAGTTTGTCATGTCAGATAAGAGACCCTCACAGTTAGGAATAGGTTATTCGCCCAGTCAACAAAAGGCATTTATCTTCTGGGGGACCACACACACACACACACACACACACACACACACACATGCGCGCCCGCACGCGCGCCCGATGAGAACATTTCCCTTACAATCAGGGATTAGCTTTATGTTTTCCATGAATACGTTTAAGATAGTTGATAAGAGGAGTATCTTGTCTTTGTGAGGAAGTACAATGCGCATAACCTTCGTTTGTTGCTACAATACTAAGGTCAAAGAGCTCTCGGGTATCAAACTGGGTCCCATAATCCTCCATGTTCGTCATTGTTTTGGTGGCGTCCTTACCCTGGATTGCGTTTTATTCCATTCTTCAATATCTTTGTCAGAGCAGCATATGACTGATAATACGTTTCCAAAAATTACATCGCAGCATGGGGTTTTAAGAGCCGAACACTTTTCTCTCCCAGACAGGAAAGGTGACTTAATTGTAGCCAATACCATAGGGTATATTTCTTTGCTTTCTGCAAAGGTACTACACATAATGTGTTCACCCGTACAGTCACTGCTGTTGGGGTTGCATGAGGGCTGGTCTGGTTCGCAAGATCAGTCCCGCGTCTAGCGTTCGTTGTCTCGGATGGCTGTGTGAGGTGCGCCAAACTGGGATCTTCCTAGCTAACGCAAGTTAGCAAGGCAGGCGTTTCGAGAATGTACCCGCATCGTGCAGCAAGGGTCGTGGTTTGAGCGGGAAAAAGAGCAAATTTGTACGACCGTTCGACAAAGTCTCGATAAGCACCCACTCTTTCTCGATGAGTAGTGGGCCTGCAGTCAGTAAGCTTATATAGCTTTTCGGTCAGTCCTGCCTGCGTTGCTTGAAAGCTCGTCGGTAGGCGTCCAGTGGTTTTGCATGTATCACCTTGTATCGGGAGGGCGCTCTTTAGCGATGCTACTCTTGGCCTGCGTGAATGGTCCGTCTGTCCGATAGATATGTAGTTGATCCTGCCAGTAGTCATATGCATTGCGAAATGATGAGGCTCAGCCTTAATTCAGGAGATTTGTTCGCAACTTAGACGAGCAATATCCTCTGCGGGCAGAATCTCGATGGCCGCATGTGTGTGTGGTCTGTTCTGGTGGTCAGTCCGTCTATCCGATGGGTATATGGTTGATCCTTTCAGTAATCATACCCTTGTCCATTCGCTGTTCTCTATGCTTGTCTCAAAACTAAATATTAAAGGAATTGAGGGAAGGGCCGTTTGCACGAGGCTCTATGCTACCATCTGTTTTGAGAGTCAATACATACAGGGATAACTGGCCTGTGGCAGCCTAACGTCTACTGCACCTGCGACCGTCTCTAGTCGTCCTGACATTCCTTGCCACTGGAATGAGATGGATGCAGGCGAGAGAGTGAGACCGATGAAGTTGCGCAGCTCTTCCTCGCTATAAACAAATGCATCGCGCAAGTCATTCTTCATCCTAGTGTCGTCATCATTCCTGATGGACAAACTTGGATGAAATGAATAGTCATCATCATTCTTGATGGACGAACATCCACTGTTGTTGATCAATGATTGGCGTACACAAACCACTGTGGTGCCTTGTCGCGCAGGACGGACGCCAAATGGCCATTGATAAAACCACTATGCCTTTTTAATTCTCCATTTTGGTCTGTGGCAGCATTCGCCTGCTCGCTATAGATGGTAATGGTATGACCATATATAAGGTTACCATCTTTGTGAAATATTTTGCAAGTCTTAAAGTAGACGAGGTGAAGGTGTCAATAACCTCGGCTGCATTGACCATTTGTTCGTCGTCTGACTCACTACTTGAAGCACTGCTATCAACAGTAATCACATTTGCATGTTTAAACTCTGCCCTACTCTTACAAGACCTCTGCAAGTGGCCGTAGGATTTACAAAAGTATCTCTTAACCATATATTTATATCGATTTGATCCGGTTTGCTGTCGATACATGATTTTATTCAAATAATTTTGATAGTCTGGATTTTTGTCACACATTTCATTGTCACCATGTAACAATGAGCAATATTTGCATATTTTCATCTTCGATTTCCTTAATTTCCACTCGTTGTTGTTATATGAATAGGTCTTGTCCTCCTTAAAGGATTTTCTGTTTGGGACATGTGTGGCTAAAGAACTAACTGTAATATCAGATGTTGCAGTGGAGAAGATGTCTCTGTGTGCGTTGTAATAGGCTAAGCTTCTGCTTTCTATTTCTTCAACAGAACTACTTTCGTTCTCCTGTATAAATTTCGAGAACATAGTTGGTAACGAAGATCATATTTTATCTCTGATTGGTTAGTCCTTTAACAGATAAAAATCAGCCTGCACCGTAGCAGCTTTTATCCACTTGTCAAAAATACTCTGGACCTTGGATACATATTCCAGAAAGGTCTGGTTGGCCTTGCAGCAAGGTTTTTAAATTGAGTTCGGAAACTTTCCTGATTCAGCGAAAAATGCTGTAAAATACGGTTTTTGACATAATCGTAGTTTGTTCTTAGGTGGTCGGGTACGGTTTCCACCATCTTCAATTGTTCTAACGCTACATATTTGAAATATAAAATATGCCATTTGCCATGTATCAACAGAGGTTATACAGTGCAAGTAATGTTGACAAGAACAGGCTAGATTAGAGTTAACAATAAGAACAGTTATATTCGTCACGAAAGCGTGATATAGGATGAGACACGCAGAATGTTGTAGAAAACTCAACGTTAAGACGTCGAACACACGAAAAGGCGAAAACGAAAGCACCCAAGGTTACGACCTCGAAAACAACACGGGACAGGGTGGAAGTGACGTCACGCCCAAGAAACATCTGCAGGTTAGTTAGGCCAAAGATGCGAGTGTGAACGGACGTGAAACCACTTACAGTCGTTAGAAGTATCAACTCCGTTAGATAAATACGTCAAGTAAGTTTGAGACGATGTACAATGGCAGGCTAGCCCAGCTAATTAAGTCTTGAGAAGAAATGCAGATCAGACTGAACAGCGCTTTGTCTAGCAATTGCAAGTGTGCAGTGTGCCCAAACAAAAATGGCTGTGTAAGTAGTACAGAAGTGGCAGCTTTGAAACGATCGAGTCAGTCACATTGAAACTATAATAATAATAATAATAATAATATTCACAGCAATTGGTTCAGGATTTAAATATGAAGTCATTCTACCCTCTAAACGTTGTGAGCATGAAGTGACAGTGGCCGGCTGTTTTCATGGAACATTTGTGAAGAATAATATTACGTTGAGCTGACCGAGGACGTCAAATTTGTGGTTTTCTTCAGTAATTACTCGTTGAATTTTCGTGTAGTGTGCCATTGCTACTGAACCAGCCTGAGTAGACGCATGCCACCTTTTTTCCTTTGGCACCTCGTAGTGGGACATCAACGTTTCAAAAGTGTGTGTCCATGCGGAAATACTGCCTCCTGGCCAACAATTCTTTACTATACCCTGGTATTGTTTGTTCCTTGATTCATAGTCGTTTATTTTACATTTCCCTGAAGTGCTGTCAGTTTTATTTTTCTAATTCTAGTTGTTGTAGTTTAACTTGCATATCATACTCTGCTTGTTTTGTCTGTTCGTCGAGTTCAGCGTGCTTTATTTGCGCGTCTAGATATGCCTGCTTGGCTTGTGCGTTTTGTGCAGCTTGCTTTGCTTGTTAGTCTACTTCAGCTTGCTTTGCAGCAAGTTCTTTATCTAATTTTCTTAATTCTCTATCATTCATTCGATCTTCTCTTTCCATGTGTTCACCATACTTCTTTTCACTCCATTGTACATGTTTTTTCACATTTGAGACCACATTTTATACCCAACTCAACAAAGTCGCTTTGTAATGACATTGTCCTAGGTCGATGATACGTTGACAATTCCAAAAGAAATTATGATATTGATCAGCACTCTGGCTTCACTGATTAAATTATACTTAGTATTGCAAAAATCATATATGAATCGTGCAATTAATGTATACACCCATATAACCTTCCAATACAATAATTACCAATTAATTGATTACTAAAGTAGTCTACTCATTGGGTCACCTCAATGAAAACATTGTGTAGTTGTCCCCAAAATGTGTGATATGAATGATAGTAAACTGGACGCAACCACTACCTGCACAGACCTAGAAAATAGCATTTCAAAATTAAGACACTTATCTTTTTGCGATGCCAGCGCTCGAACCACAGCAAACGACGTTGATGATGATAATGATATACATGTTGCACATTATCGCAAAAAAAGTCAAATTACTAAGTGATGTAATGAATAGGTATATCTCTAAATCTCTAGCGTGAAAAGGAACTTTAACGGACTTTCTCTCATAATTACTGTCATAAACCTATAGCTTATGAAAGAAAGTAATATTACTAATGACACCCAACCGCCCCGAACTGGTTGTCACGGCAATCGAACAGCAACAACGTAGTGATCACATTTTAATAACATTTATCAGTTATAGGCGTTGGTTCCACAAAATCATGAATAAACATACTTAACCCAAGGACCACCTAATCAACGATAACCCGCTAAACAGTCTAGCCACTAATGACCTTTAATAACCAACCCCTAAACATCTGCTGAAAACCAACCCTGTCTATCGCAATCGTAAAAGCTAACTCTCCTAACAACAATGACGTCTTCCGTTCTATATCTTATACAAATGGTTCGCACCACGCATGTACCGAGCAGTGCGCAAATCCAAGCACGTGTTGGGCCAGTAGTTATGTGTCATGTTAGATTACGTCAACAGCTGTAATATGGGGCTTTGACAGATATTAAAACTTAAATAAAAGCATTTTTATATTCACAATATTTTATTAAAACACCACATTTATCATCCTACAATAAGCAAACAGTTAAAACATCAAAGAATTATAGCTTAATATAAGACACAAAACGCCAGAAAATTGTGCTTCATCAAACAAAACGCTCATTTCAAAACCAGGATAATCTAAATTTGTAATTAACTTCATTTAAATGAAGATTGTAATTAATGAGAACACCGTGATTGTTTTTCCCTCAGCGGAAATACGAAATACGCGGAGGAGTGCTTGAAAGAGCACAACGGAGATAAATTTCAACATTTAATCTATTACGTCGTTTCGTTTTAATTTCTAACAGAGCTGAAACGCTTGACTCACAAAGATATGACGATGCAAATGGAAGCAATGCACGGATTGCTTTATCTGCCACTTTTGGGTAGGAATCTCACATCATAGGCCAAAATTCCTAGATTCGTTTTTCTATCGAACACATGTCTTGCTCCCGAATCATTTTTTAGCTCCAGATATTCATTTTGACAACCATCAGAAACTTTTTCAACTGATAATTTGAATGGGTTTCGCATCAAATCCAGCTCATCATCACTATGTTCAGGAAAATATCGCTCATATTCATTTTCTAGTGCTGTCAAGTGCTGCAAAATGTCATATATATATATATATACAGACCTACAAGCACTTGGAATCAACGACTGGCAAGAGAAGATCAACCAGAGAGACGAATGGAGACGGATTGTATCTGCAGCAAAGAACCTCAATGGCTAGGAACGCTGAAGAAGAAGAGGAAGATATATATATATCATCATCATCATCAAGTGCCGTGCCGGCTGGCGTAGGCGTTCATGGCTCTCCATAGATCTCGGTCTTTGGTTTTCTGGATCAACTCTGCTGCTGATATTCCTCCATGCCACCGTCTCAATCCATCCAGCATCACTTCTCTTGGTCTACCTCTGCCTCTCTTCCCCTCGATCTTTCCAGTTGTTACGATGTTCTCCAATGCCTCTCTTCTCATCACATGACCGAGGAAAGCTGTTTGTCTCTGTCTTATTGTTGTATATAATGTTCTAGTTTCATTAGCCTGTTTCAGGCAGTCGTCGTTAGTTACTCTGGCAGTCCAAGGAATTCGCAACATTCGTCTCAGGAACCACATCTCTGTTGCTTCTAATTTCTTCTTAATTTGTTCATTTACATTCCAAGATTCACTGCCATACAGCAAAACTGGTTCTACATAGCATTTCAGCACTCTCTTTCTTACATTCAGTGACAGTGACTTATTGCATAAGATACTCTTCATTTTATGAAATGCGGCTTTTGCCTGCCCTATTCTGCTCCTAATCTCTGTTGTACATCTCCCATCTGATGTTATAAATGCCCCTAGGTATCTAAAATTATCAACTTGGTTAAGGATTTTCCCTTCTATTTCTATGTCACATTTTGGTGTCACCATTTTCTTTGATATTACCATTGTTACTGTTTTCTTGATATTCAAGTTGAGTCCTTTCCTTGCACTCTCTGTTACTACAACGTCTAATAATTCTTGTAGGTCTGTTGAATTATCCGCCACCAATACTGTGTCATCTGCATAGCGTATATTATTTATATTATAACCTCCAACTAGTATTCCTGGCATCTCTTTGATCTCTCTCATTATTACTTCGCTATACAGGGAGAAAAGATCTGGTGACAAGACACACCCTTGTCGTACTCCTAGCTTTATCTGTTCATAACTACCCTCTTTATTTCCCATTTTAATTGCTGCTACTTGGTTCCAGTAAATATTCTTTATTATTCTTAAATCTTTTCCATCAGTGTTGATATCTTCCAACATTTTAATCAGTTCATCATGTTTTACTTTATCAAATGCCTTAGTATAATCTATGAAGCACAAATATATGTCCCTCTGTTTCTCTATTGACCTTTCTATTAGTGTCCGCAATGTATAAATTGCATTGTTTGTGCCCTTTCCTTCCGCAAATCCATACTGTTCTTCACTAATTTCCATTTTTATTTTCTTTTTGGTTCTTCTCATTATGATTCTGAGTAGAAGCTTAGTGATATGGTTTATAAAGTTAATTGTACGAAAATCTTCACAATCAATTGCTCCTGGTCTTTTTGGTATAGCTATAAATACAGATTTCAGCATATCACTGGGTAAATATCCACTGCTGTAAATATCATTCAACATTTTGGTTAATATATCTACTCCAAATTCTCCCAATACTTCTAATTCTTCTATTGTGATTTCATCTGGCCCAGCTGTTTTTCCTTTCTTCATACGTTTCATAGCGACAGCGACTTCTTCTTTCAGAATAGGTGGACCTTCTAAGTTACTATCTTCTGTTAATTCTGCCCTATAGATATAGGATGTAAAGAAACCAGCCAAACAGAGACCGCAAGAACACCACATGACAAGAACACAGAAGAAGAACCATCTGCAAATCTAACCATTAGAGAACTCCTGTTTGCGGACGACCAAGCAATAATATATATACAATAAGGCAAAACCAACTCGGTGGACAAATACTAAAGAACAATAATAAATAAATGTTTTGCGTATCCTTTTACAGGACTTAGCTGTCAACAGCAGCATCTTTCAGCTGTCTGTTGATCTCTTGGCAAGATTACGCTCAGTAGTTTGCCATTGCTTTCTGAGCGGCCGGCTCAGTATCCGCAAGTCACGAGCGGGGGTCGAACCACCTCAGTTCTCGCTCCGCTGCGAGACTCTGCGTGATAAACGGGATTACAGAGAGAAAGTGTTGTAACCCCACAGCCAGAGAGACCGGCACTAAAGAACAAGCATGTATCAATAACTACTAAGAAAGCACTTTACAACACAATATTCCTACCAACTGTATGTTACCAATGCCAAAACTGGACAATGACAGAAAAAGAGAAAAGAAAAATCACGAAAACAGAAATGAGATTCCTGAGAAGAATACTAAATGTATCCAGAAGAGATAAAATCAGAAATGAAGAAATCAGGACTAAAGTGGGGGATATAGCTGCGCTAGATTTTATTAGAAGGCAGCAAGTCAGATAGTTTGGCCATGGAAGTAGGTTACCAACTAACAGAATACCACAACAAGAAATGACGTACAGACCAGAAGGAAGCAGAGGAAGAGGCCGATCACGTAAACGATAGACGCAGGGTATAACCGAGTCCATGGGAATATCGATACATGAAGCCCATAAGTGGGCACTCTCCCGCTGTTTATACTTCACCTCGACACCCCAAGGTACAAGAAGAACATGATGAGATGAGATGAGACAGTGTAACTTTCGACTATTAAGAGCGAATCAAACGAAAATGTTGAAGATAGCATGCGGTAATGTGACATTTCAATAGCAGGAAAAAGCCGTTTCCTCATCATACTAAAACAATGACTAACATCGTTATGGGATATTCACAGCGATTTGAAAGCCAATGAATGCATGTTGGAATTCGACATCCATTGTAGTATTTATGTATAGTTTTTCATCACTCTATAAGGGACTGTTTATTTCTTGGTAAATTGTCATCACGACCGCACCCAGATCTACGAGCGCCGATATATAGGCCACTAGCTGACCCTGCCCGGCTTCGCCCAGACCCTGGTGGGGAGCATCTCATTTAATTCATATAAGTAGTCATATAAGTTCTCGTTCCCGTTACCGACTGTCTGTCTGTCTGTCTGTCTGTCTGTCTGTCTGTCTGTCTGTCTGTCTGACCCGGCCCGGCATTTCCCAGCTCCTGATGTGGAGCATCTCATTTAATTCATATAAGTAGTCATATAAGTTCCCGTTCCCGACTGTCTATCTGTCTGTCTATCTGTCTGCCTGACCCTGTCCGGCTTCATTAAATTCATACAACAAAAAAAGTAACTTAAAAGAACGTTCTTCTACACACCATCCATTATTTTTAATGAAAACTCTTTCTAATCACCTGCATGACTACAGTAACTTCTTAAGCAAAAAAAGATGAGTTACAATGTTATGCATTGTGCATCATTTTTATGAAAACTTTGAAAATGCCTTACAGATTGTATCATTATTTATTATAACTCATATGCCGGTACATAACTATGGACAAAGAGTTTATAAATCTTTGAAAACGATGCCACAATATGACTATAAGTTATACAGAAAAGTTATGCCCCTTGAAATAACTTTTACAGAGTTAGGTCCCCTGAAATATATGAAATTATGATGAAAAATGAATAATGAAATAATACTGAGTAAGCAGGCGATTTCACACTAACAAAATATCACAGTTGTCAGCTCTGGAATGAAAGGAAGGCGTGTAGAAAATTTCATCTCAATCGGATGGGCCGTTCGCGAACAAATAAAGGCCATACGGACAGAGATACATAAATACATACAGAGATACATACGCACAAGTCTTTTTTATATATAAGATGTAAGCTGACGTCATCACAACATAACTGGTCTGTGTGTGTGTGTGTGTGTGTGTGTGTGTGTATTTGTGTGTGGGTGGGGAGGGGGTTGTATATGATATATATGTGTGTTTGGGTGTATATATGTGTGTATATGTTGGTAGGAAGATTGTGTTGTAAAGAGCTTTCTTTGTAGTTATTGATACATGTTTGTTCTTTAGTATTGGCGCCATTTGTCCAATGAGTTTGTTTGCCTTATTGCATCTATTTTCCTTCTCGTCTTCTGATTTGCCATTTGATAATATTATACTTCCTAGGTACTCGAAACTCTTTACTTGTGTCAAGGGATGTTCGTTTATGTGATTCGTTGTTGCTTTTACTTCTTTAGTTACAGTCATTACCTCTGTTTTACTTGTGCTAATATTCATGTTATGTTCCCTAAACATTTCATTTAGAGTATTCATGTGGTCTTGTAATTCAGCTTCTGATTTTGCTATTATTGCTTGGTCGTCCGCAAACAGGAGTTCTCTAATGGTTAGATTTGCAGATGGTTCTTCTTCTGTGTTCTTGTCATGTGGTGTTCTTGCGGTCTCTGTTTGGCTGGTTTCTTTACATATGTTGTCTATATATGTTATGAACAAGAGATGGGACAGGACACAACCTTGTCGTACTCCAGATCTTATGATGAAGGGTTCTGAGTGTCCTCCAGTTGCTCTCACTATGCATTCACTGTTGATATATAAGCTTCTACATAGGTTTGTAAGATGTTTACTCACTCCATATTGTTTAAGGATTTCCCACAGCTTGAATCTATCTAGTCTATAAAATGCCTTTTTCTTGGTCGACAAAGGCTAAGTAGAGTGTTTCATTGAATTATGTTGATTTTTCTATAAGTTGTCTAAGAGCAAAAATAGCATCTCTGCTTCCTTTGTTTTTCCTAAATCCAAGCTGTGTTTCGCTTAGTTGGGGTTCTATAGTAGTTCGTAATCTTTTCTCAAGAATGTTGCAAAATAT
Source organism: Cepaea hortensis (assembly GCA_963921405.1). Classification (NCBI taxonomy): domain Eukaryota; kingdom Metazoa; phylum Mollusca; class Gastropoda; order Stylommatophora; family Helicidae; genus Cepaea; species Cepaea hortensis. Next base: position 41,807,779 of record OY992887.1, on the reverse strand, counting down.
TTTCCCAGTATGACTCAACTGTGAAATGCCTCCTTATTGTGTGCGGTCTCTTTTGCTGCCATTGTTTTTCGAAATTGGGATGATTATGGCGTTTCCTCTGTTGTTCTACCCAAACATGGTTGAATAGTCTATGTAGCCATGCTGTTCCTACTTCTCTTGCTGCTTTAATTAGTTCATTTGACAGTTCATTTTGTCCCGGTGATTTTTTTTCAATGGGACTAATCTGAATGCTTCTGTAATTTCTTCTTTCAGTATGTCTGGTTCTAGTTCTTCGGTGGCATCTGTTTCTTGAATTCCTGTGACATCTGATGGGATGTTGATAAGTTGTTATAAACACTGTTTCCATCTTAAAAGGATTTGTTTTTGTTCACTAATTGGTTCTCTCCATTTTCGCTGTTAATTATTTCAGTTGGTTCAAAGGATTTTCCTCTGGTTCTCATTGCACTTATCTTTTTGTAGAAGTTTCTAGTTGCCTCCTTGTAGTTTTTATTTAAGGATTGTCCATACCCCTTCCAGTCTTTTTGTTTTTCTCTCTTTACTATTCTATTCACATCTCTTGTCGCTATACTATATTCTATGAAATCGCATTCCTGTTTGCTCTTCGACCACATTTTATATTTTTCCTTTTTGTCTTTTACAGCTTTCTTTACTTCTGCTTTCCATCAAATTGTTATTTTCTTTATCCGTGTTTTGTGTTTTTTCGTGGTTCCACATGTTATTTTTTCAGTATTTAAAATGCTTGATTTGAACATCTCCCATTCTTCTTCCACTGTCTTTCTTTCTATAGGTAATTTTACAAAGATTTCAGTTACTTCTTTCTCATAATTTTCCCTCACTGCCTCGTCTATAAGGTTTTCTTTAAGTTTACTGATTCGCATGGCATGTACTGTCCTGGTCTTTGCTTTCTTCTACTGATGGTTCTTATTGTGTCAACAACTGCTTAGTGGTCTGTATTTATACTTAAGTTGGGCATTGCCCTTGCATTTAATATATGTCTCTTTCTGTTATTTCTTGTTAATATAAAATCAATTTGGCTTTTAGTATCTATATCGTTCTATTTATCATCATCATCATCATCATCATCTTCCACTTCTGCCGTCAAGCGTCGTGGGGAGGAATAATTTGCGTTCCAGCGCCCGGTGGGCGCTATTTATACCAGGTGTATATTTGTGAGTCTTTGTGTTTATAGAATATGTTTGTTTTTTAGAGGTCGTGTTGGCTGCATAACTCTATAAGTCTACTTCCGGTATCATTTCTTTCATTATGTTGGTCTCCAAATGCGCCAAGATGTTTTTCTGTGCCCGCTCTGTTGTGTCCTAGTCTTGCATTGAAGTCTCCCATAACTATGATGTAGTCTTGCTTATCTATTTTATTTAGCACGTTATGGACGTCTTCGTACAATTCCTCGCATTCTGGTTCATTATTGTTTGTATTACATGGTGCGTATATGTCTACATATGTTGTAATTGTTTGTTCTTTTATTCTCACCGTGTCTTGCCTTTTGTTGCTGTTCTACTCCAGAGTAGACAAACGTGTAACTGTGGTGGATCTCCTTGCATCCTTCCCCTTTTATTCTGGTGACCGCTATTCCCATAAGTCCAATTTTCCTCTCTTTCATTGTGCCTACAAGTTCTTCTTAATTACTATTAATACAGCATGCTTTCATTGTGCCTATGTTTTGAATCGCTGATCTATCTCGTAGTCCATGAACATTGCCGGGTCTATATCGATTTGAACCAGTCCGTTTATACTTCTTAGTTTTTTTACGAGCAGTATGAAGATCCCCTGTCGGCTTACTAGACCATTCTCAGATTTAGAATAAAAATCTGACCATAGGGAGTCTATCCCTTATGGCGAGCCATAGCCTCGTCAGCCCATAGCCGAAAGTTACAAAGTATATGTAAAATTAGAAGCTAAATTTAATAACCTACTAGAACACGTCTAGGCGTCGCATAAAACGTGATTTACTGGTCTACTGACGTTATAGAACGAATCTCAGAAGGGCTAAAAGAACAGTACCGTAAATTATGGATGGAAAACATTATCAAGTAATCGGTTCTTGTATTAACGCGATCTTGAAATAATCGGGAAATTTTACTTCAAGAGTACGCTTAAACTCCCGACAGCGTTTTGTGTGGTTCCGAAGCCAATTTCAAAATGCCAATCTGTGGTCTTCACCCGCACCCCGCATAGAAACCCTAAAATCCCCCCTCCCCCCTCCTTGGGGAGGGGGAATTCCCACCGGTTGAGAACCACTGGTGTAAACCTTGTATTTGCCTTCATCATTATTCTGCCAGTATCGTGTTTTGGATTTCATTAACAGGTGACATCCTGTTTCATTGGTTGGTTAAATATATTCACACCATCCTTGTCTGTAAACTGCAATATCCATATCCACATCCAAAACCGATAAACGTTTTAGACCATGTTCATATTATGACATTTGTTACTGTTTCCTCCTCTTCGTTATTAAACTAGTTGTTTGGTTGGTTGGTTGGTTGGTTGGTTGGTTGGTTAGATAGATTGTTTGGTGTATGGTTGATTGTTTACATAACTGGTTTGTTAGATAGTTCTTTGGATGGGTGGTAGGCCGGTTAATTGGTTTGGTGGATTGATTTGATGGTTGGTTCGTTGTTTGACTGTTTAGATAAATGGTTGGCCAATTAAATGGTTGGCTGGTTGGTTGTTTAGATGGTTGGTTTAGATAGTTGGTTGGCCGATTAAATGTTTGGTGGTTGTTTAGATGGTTGGTTACTTGGTTAGATTGTTTGTTTGTTAGCTTTTTTGTTGGTTGGTAGGTTGGTGATTTATTGGTTAGATGGTTGGTTGATTAGATGGCTGTTTGGTTGTATAGATGGTTGGTTAGTTTGTTGGTTTGACTGGCCAGTTAATGCATCCTCTGGAAGATTGATTTGGTGTTCAGGTCGCGTGAGTTCTGAAAAGATATGGAATCTGTTGCTGTGAGGTTGATGTAGAAATTGTCTTCCCGACCTGGTACCGAAGTAACTTCTGTACAGATACTGTGCTTGTGCTTCTCCTCTCCAAGCCATGAAACCACCAGGATGTATAATTCTAGTACTGGAACTCAACATCTGCGCGGATCCAATTTATAAACCAGGTCATCATTCAGCACATTACATAGCGGCTGGCTGGGTTTTGCTCCTTCTCCCTGTGATTCAGACGAACTTTGTGTATGTGCACATGTTTGCATTTAAAGTCACACTTTGTGCAGCCCTAATCTTCCTAGATAGTGGATTGATAAGAATATCGGGTTCACTCAAAGCAGTGTCCTGATTCTGGGTCTGCGAAGAATCTGTATGGGTTGTAGACTTAGGTTCTCCCAGGTATACGTACTTGCGCCCTAACATACAGGTAGACGCTGGATCCTCTAGTACAACTGCAGAAACTGTTCCGGTGACATATTTGGATGTCACCTTCACCTTAGAAATTTTAACATGCTTAGATTCAGAGCTCACAGTAGCCCCTCTTAACTCAATAGTGTGGACGGTCAATTGTCCGGGTTTCACTAAATGCGCTGAAATGATTGCCTCACGCTGAAGACCAGTGTCATATAAGTACTTTACCCGTCTCTAATTTACAGTAATAGTCTCAACTACTGGAGGTCTTTGATTCTGATCAGGGGTCCTCCATTGGTGGTTCTTATCCGCCATAGTCAAACAAGCCGTGTGCTGGACAGCGGGGTTTGTTTTTGCAGGAACTAGTGTGGGTGTCCTTAGTTCTGCAAACTTTACAATGCTGATTACCCCATCTAGTAACTTTGGGTTGGTGAGGTAAACATGACTGTCTACTATTGTAATTCTCTGAATTTTGGTGTGAACTTCCAGTGTTCACCCAGTTGTCCTTACCCGCAGAGTTCTTGTGATTACTTTGATGTTGTGTTGCAGGAGTATTTTGGGCAGTAGAAGCATGACTAGATTTAGTGGTACCTACTTCACCATGGCAGTTGAATACCGTTCGGCTAGTAAGATAACTTCTTGTAGCCGAGCGTCACCATTCTCTGCGATAAATGTTTGAAGTTGTTTAGGAAGTAATTCATTAAATTTCTCAACATGTATTAGTTCCTCCAGCCCATCATAAGTAGCATCAGAATCACTCCGCCCTACCCACTTGTTAAAATAAGTGTGTAACTGTGAGACGAACTGAGCTAATGATTCTCCTTGTGACCGTTTGGCTGTCCGGAACTTCAACCTGTAGGCACTGGAAGTTAACTCAAATCTATTCTTAGCCAAGCGTTCTTTCGAGTATCAGAATCCTTCTCGAGACCTGGAGAGAGTTTTTCAAACACACCATACGCCGGACTTCGCAGACCTTGGGAAAGTTTGATATTCTACTTCTCTTTTAACACAAATTTGTCAAGATATTCATCCATCTGATCCTCCGTCTGGTTGAAGTGGGGCAGTGGAAAACTCATTGATCCATGAGAAATGTGTGGTCCTGAGGAAATGTCATTACTGTCAATTGGAGAGCTGGCACTGCTGAATCTAGATGTATCTGGATTTTGAAGTTCCAATTTCCTCATTTCTAATTCTCTACCCAAATTATGTGAGTTCGAATGAGGCCCCCGTCATTCGGTTCATGAGTGCAATTTTCGCGGAGACTCATGGGGGTCGTAGCTGGAGATACGGAGTTTCGTGTTTTTTTTTTTTTTTTTTTTTTTTTTTTTTTTTTTTTTTTTTTTTTTTTTTTGTCAACGTTGTTGGCAAGCCGACCTACGCAAAGAAATGTGCCGTGGCTAAGGGTTTGCGAACGCGATTCGTGTTCTCGTACACCGCGTTCGAAACACAGCTGCGGGCGATTTGTTAGCATACCGCCTTGCATTTGTTTTCATAGAATGGTATGATCATTAATAAAGCAATGGAAAACTACTGAATGAACACTTGCCTAAGAAATCACAAACAACCAATAATGTTGGGGTTGACTGCGACATTCCTATACAGGACATGCAACTGACTGTAGTAGCAACTCATTTTAGTAGGTTTACATCGTGGTATTTCTTATTGGAGATGACCATACTTTATGGCCTTTTTTCTTTACAAATTAATTTCAGCCATAATTCCCACTGCGCTATTACCACGCCATTAATTGCTGCACATCCTATATTGTAATATCTACATAACTTATATTGATGATGCTATGTCATCCGATAGCTATTCTTCTCACATATACTACATTTCTCATAATGTTTTTCAGTATATAGAAGACAATTATTGAGACCTTACACCATTCTACCGCACATTCCTCTTGACCGATTCGTATTAATCTACTTCTTCATCAATCCTTATGACAGGTGGTATCTTGCTGTTTCTAATATATGTTCTTAGTTCAAAAAGTATTTTCGTCACTTTGGAGATTTGTAAGCATTCTTATCATCTCGACGTGTCTTACTTACTCTATAGAAAGCCTTTGTTTAGTCAATGAAGTAAACGTCTTTGTTTACTTCTATCTGACACGCTATTAACACAGCATATAATGTTCCCTTGCCTAGCTGTTTTCTAAGTTCCTTTCAAATATAGATGCCAGCGTATAGTCTTTGACATTAACACGTGGGGTATAGTGATTACTTATCCTACTGCATAAGAGCGACGGATACCTGATCAGCTTTGCTCAACTGAACATCTACCCACTATCATGTAGCAGATCCTTTGCAGAACGTGGCTCTTATGACGGTCCGCGGAAAGGTTTTCCGATCCATAGCCAGTTCTTCTGCCTCCTGCATCCGCATGCCTAACTGTTTGCAGTGGCCTGTGTCCATCTTTGTGCTGATTGACCCATTTCTTCTTCTAGCAGCCATGGCCTCCGCCATTGTTTTCCCCGAGCCACTGTCACTTTAAACACAACCAAAGCATCTCAGTCGCTGAGACGTGATGCTTCAATGCCCGTATCGCCCAGAATGCATCACTTTCCTCTACATGGTCCACGGCATTCAAAGAACCCTTCTGAAATATTTAAGCTCAAAATCAGCGACTATCTTCCCCAGCCATTGTGAAATAATTTATTCACATTATAATAAATAACAAGTCTAGTAACAGGAGCCTCCTATGGGTATGTGAAATATTCGGATCATCACATTGTGCAGATCTAAGTGCACGGAGTTGACCAGTCTTTTTCTCCCGTAGCAAACGATGAGAGCTAGCATCCACCCCTCATTCAACCGCACTCATGCCATGGTCAGCTTAACGTCTAACCATTACACCAACGTCGCCTCTTCCACTGACCCTAAGAACGTGTATTTGCAGCAGAGGCGGACTGCCCCTGAACACTTATTTTTGTATTCCATTTCGTGTGGCGTTGATTATCATGTCTGTCCTTAGCCTTCCGTCTCGTGTACTGCCAGTAATTGTTGATGCTATTGTCCTTCCATGCCATGATGTCAAAATGTTCATCAACTTTTTTGGTCTCCCCTTGCTTCTCTTCCCCTCCAACTGTTCAGTGACTACATACTCCAACATTCCCCTTCTCATGACATAAGCAAAGATTGTCGACTGTCTACTTCTGGTGTGAGTAAGTGCCATATGACGGCACACGCCACCAAATTCATAAAAGGGGTTTTTCCAGTTATGCACAAAAATGGACAAATAGGAAGAGAAGAAACCATTGGGAACGTAAACATCGTCACAGGACAACAAAGGACTTTCTCTGTGTGTGATTCGAAAGGAGAGGACGTGTCTTCCAAAGAGCCGTGTGTGAAGCGCCGTATGCGACTTATTCCGAGCTTCGGCGAATAGAGTTCAGAAGGAAAGATCGATTGGCAAAGGATATGCAAGGCAGAACCCAAAACCTAGACGTGCTGCAACTCAGAACAGCGAAATAGCAAGTTTACGCCTCAAAGTGAACACTGGAAGAAATCAGGGAGTATCATGAAATGTTAGCTAATAAACGCCGCTCCTACATCTCGGGGGCAGTTTAATAACATACGATAATTATCCACTGTTGTGTTTTTCCGCTCGACACGAAAATAAAAGTGTGAGTTCGTTTCATCTTTGGAATTAGCGTCAAGTCTGTTTCGTCACACTGTTCAAGGGTGAGTGCTTAACGAGTTTTTTACAAGTCAATGTTCATCACACCTTCCAATGGAAGGAATAACACTATTTTGCAGTAAGCAAATCTCTATATGAGTTGACGTATAGTTGTTGGTTATAGCCTCAAGTTTCACGTCAGCAGGTAGAAGGTCTCCATACAAAACAGTGGCCACTGTCAACGACCAGTATGGTCACTGCTAATAAGGAAAGCAATAGCAAACTATCATCTCATCAGATAACAACATTGTGCATTTTCAGATGCTGTCGAACGTAAAAGACGCCAGATAATCAAAATGTGTACTTATTTACAAACAGACAAGGGAGACTATCGGTATTATTTTTAGTTTTTCCATCTAGTGAGCTACCTTCCTGATTTTCTTAACACAATCAGAACCTGAAGTCTCATTATGGAAACAACTAATTAAAATGTCTGTTGGTTTAATTTCTTATTCACTTTGTTATTTACTGCAGAAATATTTATAATTCAAGCAAACATACATTTCGAGACCAAATATTTTAGTGTCAATCCGACCTAAATAATACCGGTCCCCATTCTCTGTGTATAAGAAATGAACCAGTGTCTACTTACCCAGCAGGTGACATAATGAGGCACAAGCCACACAAAAAACCGGTATGAGTAACTGGTTTATTAGTAAGTGCAAATAAAGGATCATTTCCCACATATTCAGGTGTTAGATATACAGTGACAGAACCATATTTGTATATATCTCCAGGCACTCGACGTGTGATGTGGTCAGAGTTGAGTTGAGCCAAGAACCGACATCACAGCTCTCGGGACATTCCCAAACGTGCTCCTCCCCATCTTCAACGGCCAGTGAAAAGTCCCAAGGCTAATGGTACCAGCAGCAGTCTAATTATGTGTGCGTATTGCCTCTTTTCCGAGTACTGAGTGTCGACCAAATCCTCAGGCCACTCCCATCATCTCTAGATATAATGATGTTTCTGGTCTTCCACCAAATACACATGATCCCAAAATACACTGACCACACGTGCTATATTGTACACCAGAACACCATCTAAAGTGCATACCTGTGACATAATGGAACGCATAATTGCACACTTCGTAAACTCAAGCACACCAGAGAAAATATTGCACCAACATGCACAACGAACATCTTACGCCACGCTTGACACCTCGAAAAATGTAACTGTCAAGTTATAATTAACCCAAGAGGCGTCCCTGAATCATATACCGATTGGAAGCGGCCAGTCATGTGATCAACGATTGAGCACGAAGACGCGATTCTACTTTTGAATAGCAAATTCTTCTGTACAATGTGAAAGCAGATGGACCATCTTGCTTTGTCATGTCGATTTTATTCGTATTTGTGACTTTCATCACTGATCCGAGGTAAGCTTGCCATTCCTTAGATCAAATAAGGCGACTCTTAAGAGGAAGGTTGAGGTACCTTGTGTTTGTGCGTTGTTTTATGTGTAATATTAATTATCAAAACTGTTAGTGCTAACTTCACTAGTTGCAGCGCCTAGCAGACCTGGTGTCATTCTCCGGCAACCATGGTGCAATTCATCTCTCTAACACTGATCGCTCTGAAATGATTCTTCAAATCTGTTGTCTTTTATGAATGCACACTACAACATATCTCATAGAAAGCTGTAGGAAGTAAAGTTATCAATGCACTTGTATGCATTATATCAAATGCAAACTTTTCTATCTGCTTGCACAGAAGACAGTTTATGTGCTTGAACCAATGCTTCGCTTAATTCTACATGCTTCTGCCTGTAACACTGCTAAGAGTGAGTGAGGAAGTTATATCTTTCCTCCTGTTTTCTTAAGTTATGTGTGAACAATGGGTTGATGTAATATTGTTGTATATTGACAGATCTAGCACTCAGACACAGCACCATTTAAATGCAGTGGCTATTATTTTACGTTTCACAAATTGCCATTTGTGACGGTTGTGCTAGACCAGTGGTTCTCAACCTTTTTTGGCCCGTTCCCCCCTTCTCCATATTTTTAGAACGTCATTCCCCCCCCTTCCTATCACAAATTTGGCCCATTCCCCCCCCCCCCCTTCACCGTATTTTTATAACGTCATTCCCCCCTTTCATATTTCCTATCTAAAAATCCCCCCAACCCTATACAGTATACCTAAAAATGTAAGGTAAATTTAATAGCACATACTAAAACAAGTCTAGACATCCACATAAAACATGATTTGTGGGTCTAATCTTATATATAAATTGCGATCTCCGTCTGTCTGTCTGTCTGTCTGTCTGTCTGTCTGTATGTATGTCTGTATGTCCGTATGTCCTTTGTGCGCTCGCGAACGGCCCATCCGATTGAGATGAAATTTTCTACACGCCTTTCTTTCATTCCGGTGCAGCCCACTGTCATATTTTTTTAGTGTGAAATCGCATGCTTACCCAGTATTATTTCATTTTTCACTTTTCATCATAATTTAATATATCTCAGGGGACCTAACTCTATAAACGTTATTTCAAGGGGCATAACTTTTCTGTATAACTTATAGTCATATTGTGGCATCGTTTTCAAAGATTTATAAACTCTTTGTCCATAGTTATGTACCGGCATATGAGTTATAATAAATAATGATACAATCTGTAAGGCATTTTCAAAGTTTTCATAAAAATAATGCACAATGCATAACATTGTAACTCATCTTTTTTTGCTTAAGAAGTTACTGTAGTCATGCAGGTGATTAGAAAGCGTTTTCATTAAAAATAATGGATGGTGTGTAGAAGGGCATTTTTTTAAGTTACTTTTTTGTTGTATGAATTTAATGAGACGCTACACTCCAGGAGCTGGGCGAAGTCACGCCGGGTCAGATAGATAGACAGACCCACCTTTTCACTGCAGTTGTCTACTCCTCCTTTTCCTTCTTCTGCTGATGCTGCTGCCGCCGCTCCATTTACCCAAGTTAATTGTTGGGGGAAGATGTAAAGATCTTTCAAGTGCTCTTTCAAATGCTTTTTGTAAGTTGGTCTTCGTTTATCTAAGGTTGTTCTAACTGCAACCAATAAATGATTAGACAGACAGGCAGACAGACAGACAGAGAGGGAGGGACGGACAGACAGACAGACAGACAGACAGACAGACAGACAGACAGACAGACAGACAGACAGATAGTCGGTAACGGGAACGGGAACTTATATGAATACTTATATGAATTAAATGAGATGCTCCCCACCAAGGACTGGGCGAAGCCGGGCCGGGTCAGCTAGTGACTTTATAAAATGAATTTTAGAAGGATGATAGGTACTTACCTGTAAAGTATGAAGGGAAAAACAATATCAAGTAATCGGTTCTTATATTAATGCGATCTTGAAATGATCTTCATTCCCCCCCCCCCCTGGAAACCCTAAAATTCCCCCCTGGGGGGGGGGGGGAAATTCCCCACCGGTTGAGAACCACTGTGCTAGACCATCTGTCCAGACACGGGGAAGGCTATAACCCCTGTCTTTAACCAATTGTTGTTTATCAGCAGAAGGGGGACCATTGCATTATGACTCCAGATGAAGAAGAAGACATGGTGAGAGAGGCACTAACTTATGTTAGGACTCTCACACTGTTATATATATATGTTATATATTATTCGTTAACATGAAAGAGATTATGTATGCTTTGCACTTTGTAAACATTACACATAAGGTTTTCCTTTATACCCATTCATGCACACGAACCCGCTTTTCACTTGCCATGAGAAAATAATTGATATATGAGTCTTACTCATATTAACTTCTGAAAGCTGGTAGGATGGTATTTGTTCGAATTTATAATAACCCCAGTCAACAGAACAGTTATAAGTAGGAGGTGAGTTGAGGAGAAGAAGAAACACTTGTGAACCAGACATGAAATGCTCAGGGCAAACTTACAACATACATAGCCATAATATGAGTCAATGAGTTTATAAATGTATGTTTATGTCATTTATTAATGTCGTCATAACATCATATCCTCTTGTCCTTTCTAAGTGACTTGAATTGCTCATCAGACATCATTTCACCATTCTGTGTCATTGGTTGTTGTTAACATCTCACTGAAGCCCCTGGTACAATGAGAACACACATACACAGCAAGGCCAGATGATGATTAGCATGCATACCATTGTAGTACCCATTGACATACGTAGCTGATTTTACACAAGCTAGGAGAGGGGGTTTGGCTCTTACTCTCAGACTGTTATCCTTCTTCCTCCCTTTTTCATTCTCCCTTCACTGTCCCTATTCAATCTAACCTCTTTCCTCACGATATTGAGTTTACCAGAATGTATATGGATATGGATGTTTAAATTGCCAGTGATGTGAGTGGTGCTACTTAGTGGAAAGCAGTATTTTGAGAAGATGCAGCCGGACGGTAAGTGATTGAGACAGCTCAGGTCATCCACCTGAGTTATGAGCAGTCGTCATCTTGTCCTGAAGACAGGTAGTGTACGAGAGGATCCATTCACCCATGGACCCAGTTGCCAGGCGTAAGCTCGATCCCATTGCCTCCAGGTTGAGGCTTCCAACTGCTATACACAAAACCACTCCAGTCGTCTTTCAGAATTCCACTTTCACTACATGATGATGAAGAGATGCCACATCACATCAGGTCATCCATAATTCTTACCATCATAGACAATCTCTGAACACCATTGTGAAAGTGTTCAATTTTATTCTACAGGAGACATTACAGTTAGTCACAACACAAACATTTGTAATTAACAATTGGGAGAGATGGGGAGAAAACATATATTGTGTTCATTCATCGTGCCAGCTTTTGTAATGATCATTGATGTGTATGTATGATTATCATGAACCATGTGTATTCTTTGCACCAGCACTCCAACCCAATTGCAGCGTATTAATAAACCTTGAAACTTTAGTTATTTCTCAATTTCTTTACAGTTTCATCGTATTGTACCAAGTTTACTTGTGTGTAATTACAATTATAATTAACACAGGTTAACTTTAGTGGGAACCAGTAAGGATGGGTGACATCACAAGGGGACTTGATGAACTTCTCCCATAGTAACGACCAGGGTTCCCCAGATCTTCCACAGAACCCTTTCTTTATTCTATATATTGTCCTTCTGGACCTTAGTGAAATCAAGGGGACTTTTGTTTAGGGGCTTTGAGCTAATTGGGTTCTTCTCAGGAGGAACAACTTTATGGTGTGTTTTCTAACATATCAGGGGCATCCCTAGACCTTCCAAGTTCTCTATAGTTAAAGTTCACTACCCAGAACTTACAACCATTCCAACCATTTGGAATTATTCCCATGCCTCTAACTTAAAAAGACTACGGGAGATGCACTTAATGCTAATGATTCTTACCATCATTTCTGCACCTTACAATGCCCAGCTAATCTATCCGCCTGCACGTTACCAGCATGTTCTGGGCGAAAGTGTCAATGGATACTCCCTATCTTTACTTTTGAAATGGCACATGCCGCTCTGAACATAGCAAGACAGCTCTTTGTCTCTATCAACGCGCTCGCTGAGTCCGTTACAATAACATGTATGTGCTTATTGATATTGTCTATCAGCTAGGGTTACGCCGCAGTGACAACCTCCATCTCCATTCGCGGGCTAGATATCGTTGTAACATATACCAGACTCGCCTGCGCCAAACACAATCCTTTGACCTTCGCGACAAAACCTCAGGCACTTATTTTGCCTCTGAGCACACAGCCATCCTTATGGATTGCATCGTCTAGGCGAGAATTGCCGAGAATCAATTACTGCACCTCCAATTCAGCGCAGCCCTGTAACCAATCCCTGCATCCCGGTCCACTGTAATTATGACCCTGCACAGGTATGACTTTTCCTTTGGCATTGTGGCCCATTTTTCTACCAATATGCTCAAGCTTATCAATTCTATGAGTGTGATTTCTACCTGAGAGATCAATGATGTTACATGTTCTGCAAAAGTGAAGAAAAGATTGGCCACCTACTCCTCCGTGCAGTCAGATCTGCAACATGTGTTGGCACTATTACATCACGGATCCATGGTCAGGAACTGCTTTGGGACAAATGAAAAATATCAATAAAAATAAAATGTAATAAACACACTCCCATTGAACAACAAAAATTAAATAAGTAAAGGACCACTTTCCACGTCATTCAGTTCAGTTCAGTATTTACGAGAAAAAAAAATTAGGCCTTTTTTCAACCTGCTTCTTCAGCCTCGATTATAATTGAGGTCCGGTTGTTGTGTGGATCCAGGTCATTCGGCTTATGGGATATGTATTGCAAGGCATACGTTTTTAAACCGACTGACATTGAATGGGTAATACATTCAGCCACAGGATGACTACTATCTGTTTTGCAGAACTAAGTGAGTTACTATCTTTGGATGCACAAGACAGAGGACTCAGTAGTTACATGTTCACAAAGCTAACGAAATGTTCTACAGGAATAGGTGCACCTGGACACTTATCTTAAACTACAGAATATATTCTACAGCATTGTACCAAAAACAGCTCACAAATATAAACTCTTTTGCTAGGTGACAGACCTCAATGTGCGAAGAAATGTAAAATATTACTGACAAACTCGATGAATGATTGGAGCTACTGAGTTCCAGCTTTGTGCGATTCGTGCTTTGTGCGACGCTTTCGGCATGTTGCCCTGCGGAAAGAGACCGAGCCTAATGGAATAAACACCGGTGCAATGAAGTCGATCCTCTCGACTTTTAAGAATTTTGATTTCGATGAATGAATAAAATAAACACACACAGATACAGGCGAACGGTTCGACCGAAGTCTTCATCAACGGTAAAACAAGAGCCAGACGGTTAAAATTTAATAAACGAACAACAGACATGTGTACTTCCTTCCCTAGGCGCTGGCCAGATCCAGGAAAATGAAAACTGAACACTGCAAATGAAAATATCGATCGAGTGTGGATTGTAGGTAACTGGAAGGGAAAGAAACGAAATGAAAAATGGAACCAACAATATTGTTTTGAAACAACTCTAAATGACACACTTCAATGAATTATGTAGGATTTTCAGAAGAGTGCATTTCGTGTAGAAAATACGATTGCAGATATAGGCTGATTCCAAGCGAACGAAGACAAGCAACATAAGATTTAAAAAAAGCGCCAAAACATCCATTGAAAATGGCATAAATCAATAGTTGATGTCTGCTCACGATAAAGAAATAACAGGATGCTTTTAAATTAAAAACATTAAAAGAAATTAAAGACATTTTCTAAGTATAATATGAGTAGACATAATTTTCATGAACAATATAGAAAGGTATAGTAAAATAAAAGACATGACGATACCGAAAGGCCCATTCGCATTATGGTTTCTGACAAATATACAAGTTGCGACATAAAGCGCTTGATTCACAGCCGACTTCCTCCTGGCCTATGTGTAAACAAGCGCAAACAAGCGCGCCTAAATTTGATATTGCACAGACTGTAGATGATGGGATTAGCGGCGCTGTTCACAAAATACAGTCTGTAGAAAATATTGAAAATTGATAACTCCGCCATGTTCAGGCTAGCGTATTTGTCAGGTCGTCGGTTTTTTAGAATTGTTAACACCAAAAAGGGGATAAAACCGAATACAAAGATGGCGCTGATAATTATCAACATGGTCGTCATTCGACCTAGCGTTTTGCTTCTTTTGGTTTTTCTGTTGTTACCCAAAGAGTTTGATTTGGATGCACGTTTAGGAGTGACTGTCTGCAGCTCTTTCTTTTGTTTCTCCGCAATTTGCTCATTCTTACAATGTGAAAAATTTAGTGTTGTCCTTTTGTTCTGTGTGAATTTGTTGCCAACACTTGATTCATGTGGATTCTGCACTATGTTGTCTTGTTTTGTTTTAGGCTGGTCCAGAGTATCATGGATTGGTTCGTTTATTTGAGCTGCAGACTTCTTTGAGGATGCACTCTGTTTAACATTCATATTTAATGATAATTCAGCTTTATAGGTACTGTCAATGTACGTTTCTTGATTTTTGCCTTGATTTAACCTTTCCACGTTGCAGCCAGTATCCGAATTGGTAACTTTGTGATTAATTACTCCTGAATTTGTCACTTCAGTGTTAATTTCTTCTGAGTGTGTCATAGTCTGGCTATTTACTTCCAAACTAATACTTTTTGAATGTTCTTTTGTGACACTGTCTGCTGTCGAAGCAAATGCATTCATTACAATAGGTATCTGGCTGGCATAAACACTACTACGATTTCCTCTTTGTCTCTTACAGCACAAAACTGCCATCAGTCTTCTCTTATCTGCAAAGTTCGTCTCTATCTGTTCAACATCTGCAACCAGCTCTTGGTTAGTTAAATCGGATGGCTGTCTCTGACGTTTTGAGGACTTGTTTTCTATACCCACGGCTGACCCCGTGTTTGTAAATTCTACATTTCTCTTTCGTTTCGAACAGTTAATAACGAGCTCACATTGTTTGCTATGTTTCCAAGCAGTCACACCAATGAGTGTATACAAAATCACCATTGAAGAACTCAAGACAACATACAGAAGAATGTACAGAAGATTGTTCATAAGTGGCCAAATTGTGTAAAAGTAATGATCGTCAGCGAAGCATTCATATCCTTTAATGTTAGCACACGGGGTCTCCTTCGTCTTAACACCGTAGATGATCGTGTAGGGTATGGTGACCAGTATTGCAATGAAAGCAGTGGCTAGGCTAGCAAAGATGGCTTGTTTTATCGTCACCTGCCACTCGTGTGGGTGACATACTTTTCTATATCTGTAGACAGAAAGAACATCATTGTTGTTAAAATATTTTGCTGACCAGCAATCCGGAGCATTACTGTCTCCCATTACCAAGGGTGGTTGCGGATTTTAACAAAAATGACTAGTTTTTAAATTAAATTCACTAAAAATTTAAAAACGAACGTAGGGTGTTGAAATTTTCAGAGCACTGTTATGAATGGTTGTTAGGCATAAAAATATATGTTTTATGCAAATTTGTCACATGATCATGACGGCCATCTTGAATTTGTATGGCTATTTATAGAATAATTAGATGATGTTTTAAAACCAACATCTTTTCATATTTTTTTAGTGAATGTTTTCAAAGTAAAAGCTATAAAATGTTAGCGACATGGTTGGCAATGAATAAAATAAGCTCAATATGAGCACTAATTTACACGGAACACTTTGTTGACCAACAATCCGAAGCATTATTGTCTCCGATTACCAAGGGTGTTTGCGGATTTTTGAAAACATGACTGGTTTTCAAATTAAATTCACTAAAAATTTAATATTGAATGTAGGGTGTTGAAATTTTCAGAGCACTGTTATGAATGGTTGTTAGGCATAAATAATTATAATTTATGCAAATTTGTCACATGATCATGACGGCCATCTTGGAAAATGAAAAATAAAAAATTTTCATTTCTACACTGTGTTGTGGTTTTTGTTTGGTGTGTTGTGTCTGTGATATTAGTAATTAGTATTTGGTTATATTTATATATATATATATTGGGTATTTGGGTATATAAGGTTGACTCAACAAATGCTCGCAGAAGTTGGATGTGTCGGCCTAACGGCGCAAGGAACACAATTCTGCTGTAAACAGGCACAACGCAATCAAGTCCAAAAAAAAAAAAAAAAAGATGAGCGCAGAAGAAGAAAAAGTATTTGTAAATTCTTACCGCTAGTTGAAGTCTGAGCTGTCTCCTTCATTACTTGGGGTTGAAGTTGTAGCTGTAGACCTCTGCAAGAGTCTTTGTCTGGAACGTTGATAATCCTCAACCGTGTGGTATAGCTTGAAACATGGTGTCAGGCATAGAGGTGTATTGCAATCTGGGCAGTACATGCAAGTCTGGCTTCTTTTACCTGCAGCCTTACACACTTTACAGTCTGGTTTGTACCTTGGTCTTTCATACTTTTGAATAAAATGGCGCTCAGTAAGTCGTGATGTTGTGACTTGTGGTCTTGAAAGTGTTGCATTGCACCGAAGAACAGCAGGTCCAATAAGAGCAAGACTGACATCCTGCCTAAACTTCTTTGCAGTGATCTTATTTGTAGAGTTGGCAGAGTTGTAGATTATATGCCCATTGACCAGAGCAGTTTCAACTAGACAATGATATAATGGCAGGTACCATTTATATGATCTATGTGGAAAGGGGTAGCTTGCACTCAGTTGGCCGAAGTGATCGACACCGCCCATACTTTTATTGTATTTTTCTGCAAGCACTGGCTTGCTTATTATTCTGCCCGAGCAGTTTCAACTAGACAATGATATAATGGCAGGTACCATTTATATGATCTATGTGGAAAGGGGTAGCTTGCACTCAGTTGGCCGAAGTGATCGACACCGCCCATACTTTTATTGTATTTTTCTGCAAGCACTGGCTTGCTTATTATTCTGCCCTCTGGAATTCCCCTTTTCCTGACTGTCTTTTCCATAACATCATTGGAGTGAACTGTAGATATCAGGGTCACTCTCTTAGTGTCATGCCAGGTAACGGCCAACATGCAATTATCTTCTGTAACACAAAACACAGGATGATCTGCCTTTTTCAGTTTCAGTTGTTTTTTCTTCAACATATCAGGAAAATGCTTTCTATTTTGACACACTGTTCCACATGCACCAGTCTGCATTTCTTTCAGTTCTTGAAATAAAGTTGGGCTTGAATAAAAGCTGTCACAATAGAGAATATGTCCTTTGGAACCATATCCATCAAGAAGATGTTTCACAACTTTGGAAGTTGTCCCAACACAACCTTCATTATTTGCCTTTCCAGTGTAAATCTCTAGTTTCAGGCAGTACTGGGTTGTGGCATCAGTAAGTACAAATAATTTGAATCCCCACTCTGTCGGCTTTGCTGGCAGGTATTGCTTGAAATATATCCTGCCTTTGATCCCCACCATGGATTCGTCTATTGATAACTCCCGTCCCGGTGTGTAGTGTTTCCTGTGTGTAGGCAATACGGTGTCTAGTAGGGGTCTGAGCTTGAACAAGGGGTCATACCCAGGCTGTCCTCTTTCAATTCTATAATCGTTATTGTTGAAAGGAAGATTTCTGTGAAGCTGTTGGTATCTGTTCCGACTCATGGCCTTCGAATTTGCTGTTTCATTCAGCCAAAAATTCTTAGACCAGTAGTCTGAAATTGTTGGTTTACAACACATTCCCATAGCAATCTGAAGGCCTATGAATGCAGAAATTTCAACTGCATTAGTATGATCCCAAGTAAGCTTTTTGTACTTGGCATTTCCTGTGTACTGAGCAAGGTGATTTTCACCATACCTGTTGACTTCACACGTGATCAGATCTATGGCAGTGTCAGGGAAAAAAAGATTGAAAAAATCAATGGGCATAAACCCGGTTGTGTCTGACTTGACACCTTGTTCTTCTTCATATTGAGGAATATTGTTCAGCTCAATACGTTCATTTCGAAGAGCCTTTCTCCATTTCCAAGGAGAATTTTCAGCTGAAGAAATGTTCTGGTCTCTTGTGCCACGCCTACTTCTATCTTCAGAACTACCTTCATCACCTCCATCGCCAACTTCTACATCGTTGTCGCTACTACTAGTACTTTCAGTCACACTGTCATTCACTTCAACGTCTCTGCTCAGCCTGGAATCATCACTTTCAGCACCAAATTCGCTGGCAGAGTCAGAATCATCTATATTTCTATCCTGGTCTTCAGCATCCGACATGATGAAAATGCTGGTGTTTCAATTCTGACACAATTGTACAAAATTTTACAAGCAAAATCGCTGAAACTCGCTCAAATTGATATCACGCAAGGCGCAGCCATTTTGGAATAAGGGAAACAACTGGATGACGCCTGATTCGGTGGGTATCGATAAGGCCGTCTGTCTGAAATCCGCATGTCGCTAATTCGTCGACCGTCGAAGTTGGTCACCAAGGCATATAGCCAGAAATTCGTCGAGCGTCGAAGTTGGTCAGTATTCTACAAATCGTTCACATTGCTGTTATTGGACGTTCGCTGAAGTCATACTCTTTTAGGAACAAGGAGAATCTATATGAAACTGGACAAGCAAACTAAACCCTAAGTCGGCCCTAAATTGTGGACATTTATTTGAGTTGATCATATTTAAGGAAATGTCATTGATCGATGTTCAACGGATGGATAGGACATTATTATTATGTGGCCATACCAACATGTGGAATTCTACGACACTACTAGTATTTTAAGATAAACGTATTAAGACATGTATCAACGTCATCAGCACATGTTGACGCCAGGAGTGAGCGTCATTGCCATTTAACACCAGATCCGACCAACAGGCCAGTTAAATTGTTTGTTTTTGTTCTTGGCGTTCTGTTTGGGTGTTTAGTTCTTAAATTTTGATATTGTTCTCCATGGCCTGTTCGTTGGCGACTTTAATGTGCAGGAGGTTAGTTGGGCTATTCTTGTACCAATTAATTGTGGTTGTCAGGTACAAGGATACTTTCGGTACTGACATCGGTCAGTTCGTTGTAAATATGTTTTTTTTTTTTTTTTTTTTTTTTTTTTTTTTGTGTGGCGACCTCGCGGTTGTTTAGGACCTGTGTTGTCTTGTAGTAGTCTGTATCTGCTGTGGCTATACGTTCTCAGTGTTTCTTTTACATGTAAATAAATATGTTAGACTGTGTTATATTTCGTCTACATCTCTTGTAGGAGTTTTTGTGTGTCCTGTGGCGTAATATTCTTTTATACGTATATATATTGACTACCAGCTTTTCGTCTGGATTATATTAACGGCAACGGGTTAAGGCAATATTTATTTCCGCGTCAGACTTACTACGTTGTTTTTAAATTCTGGTTTATGACGTTGTTGATCGTATTGTCATTCCATTCAACCTGTTATACTTGTTGACGCATTTAATTTCAGTCTTCCACACGATTTGGCAGCACACACATACATATTTTATTTCAACTGTTTAAATCACAAAATATTGTGACACCATGTCGACATTGTAAGATTTTATGGTGTTGGGCGAGAAGTCCGGATTGACCGGTCAAGAACTCAGAGAATGGGAAAAACAGGAACTGAAAGATTTCAAGCACTACAAAGAGAGGAAAGGGCTGCAGAAAAGAGGCAAAGGAACTGCAAGCAGCGCGTGAAAGAGAAGAGAGCAGCTATAGAAAAAGAAAAATGCGCTCGTGAAAGAGAAACTAGAGAACTACAAGCAGCGCGCGAAAGAGAAGAGAGAGAACTACGGGCAGCTCGTGAAAAAGAAGCTAGAGAATTACAAGCAGCTTTAGAAAAAGAAAAACTGGCAGCGAAAGATAGAGAACTGGCTTTGGAAAGGGAGAGGCTTGCATCTGAGAAGGAGAAACTAGCGGCCGAGTTGGTAATGAAAGACAAGGAGATTGAAGGGAACTTAAAAGTCAAAACTGTGGAGAAAGATAGAGAAGCCGAGATAGCGCAGGCAAAATTGCAAGCGAAGGCAGGAGTTTCCATTAAACGATACCAGCGTCTGATCAGAAACTTTACAGACGGTGATTTTATTTCAGCATGGATAACTAATTTCGAGGTAATAGTTAAGTTTTAAAAAATACCAATGGAATACTGGCATATACTATTTCACCGTCACCTTGCCTTGGAATCGTTGATGGTCGTGGAGATGATCCCTGGGAACTTAAGGACCAACTATACGTATATTCGAGATAGGGTCTTGTCACACTTTTCGTTAAATGAAGCTGGTTTAAGAATGAAATTTAAGACTCTAGCACCAAAAGCAAACCAGACGTTTCTGGACTACGTCTCAGAAACATCGTCTCTCTTTGATAAATTGCTGAAATCAGCGGATGTGAGTTCCGATTTTGAGAAACTACGGAATCTCATGCTGAGAGATAAGTTACTTTCCTCGGTACCAGAATCGATGTCTACATTTCTAGTGGAGAACAAGTGTAAATCAGTCCCAGATATGGAGTCAAAGGGGGAAGCATTCTTCAACGCCCATAGGGATGTATTTGCAGAAGGAGCTCAACCGGAGTTGGTTATAGGAGCAAGTGCAAGAGTACCAAATCAACGATATCAAGGTAGAGCGAACAGATTCTCACAATATGGTCAACAACACAGAGGCATATCACATGAGAGACAACACACATCGAGAATCGGACAGACCGAGAAAGGGTTACTTCATGCAGTGCCCACATCGTAAACTACAACATGGTTCTCTTGAGATGTGCGACCATAACCCGTCGTACGATTCTTACCTTAAAAACCTAACTTCTAAGAAGTTCAGTAAGTATGCTTCTTACAGAAACAGTGTTAAATGCTTCGTTTTCAGGGCGTACGGGCACGTCTCAAAACAATGTAGGATGAGAAACACACGGAAAGAGGTTAATGCAGCATACATGTGCACTAGTAGTGACACAGATTATGTAGAAGACATTCATGCAGCCATATTAGAGACATTTCCCAATGACAGACCATGAAAGGTGTGCAAAGTATTCCATCAAGACGGCAGCCTGGCATGCGGCCACAATGTACCAATACATGAAGCTAACGCAGCTTACACACAGAAAGGCACTCTTAAGATCCACCAAACATGGATCAATTGTTTGCCAACAACTTGTATTAGAGAAACGGGCGCATCCATTGCTGGGTTTACCACAAACTGGTAAATAAAAGAGCCTACACTGAAAAAAGTGTTACCAGCAGAACGTTCGGAGGTATCCTAGAAAGATATAAGACCGCATGGGTCATGATAAGATGCCCCTACTATGAGGGAAGAATATGCGCAGCAGTCTTACCAAACCCGTGTGCTGGGTTGATAATTGGGAATATTCTAAACTTGTCGGAATGTCCCCATGAAGTAACGATCGAACACAGACTTGCCAATGCACTCACGAGAACCCAAGTTCAAGAGACACAAGAAGAAGAAAATAGGCAACTAACACAGGTTATTACAACCAACAACAGACAGTGCACATTGACCTATTCAAAAGACTGTATAACACAACAGAGGGACGACATGACGTTACAAAAATGTTTACACCACAATATTCATGAAGTAAACAAATCCAATCATGGGAATGTTTACACTTCTCAACTAAACAAGTTAATTCAGGAATCTACAGCAGGTGTAGTGGAACAACAAAATCAAACAATCAGACAATCTCATCTTTCTGCAAATAACACCGGTCAGACGAACCAACAGAAAACACATAAAATCGAATAAAAGTTATAACACCGGCCAAAAGTACACCTACTGTTAACAGACAACATATACAGTCCACAGAACAATGGCAATTGAACATCATAAATATATTTATTTTTCATGTGATGTTACTCATTCGCACCCATACTGCTTGCGCTGTTACAATCATTTACTCACAAACCAAGAAATATGTTACAAACATTTACTCGCAAGTCAAGAAATATGTCACAAACATCTGCGCACAAACCAATAAATATTCTACAAACTGGTTAAGTAAATGGAAAGAACATTACAGAAAACAAGCTACACTTGTCTTTGCTTACTTTGTTTACTTAACTTGTCTCTGCTTCAGATATACCAGACTACAGCATAGGTGGTACACATTATACACACGAATGAAAGCTATAGCATTGTGCAAGTCAACAAAATTAAAATATAAAGATAAAATCATACATTCAGAAAAGAGGCACCATAATTTCAGAAAGAAAGAAAGAAAGAAAGAAAGAATGAACGAGTATTGATTAATAAGACTCCAATTGTATTCCAATCTTCATTATCCTGTTCCGTTAATAAGAAGCCACTCGGAAAACGAACCTCATTTCTAAGAAAATCAAGAGTGTGTCGGTTCTGTTAAACAAATATCATCTTATATTTCGCTAACATGATAGCAATTTTTTTTTCGCTCAGAACTAGCGGAAAAGGTTAATGCTAAAGTTAGATTTACAGATAAACACGATAAACTTCCACAGCAATTTTACAATCTTTTCAGTAGTTGTCCTATTCTTAAACTACCTGATATTTCAAATGACTTCATCTTTCAGACGGACGCGACTTTTCACGCAATTTCAGCAATTCTTTTGATAATTCATGATGGTAAATTACATCCTGTTCTGGAATTTAGTAGGAAACTATCAGATACTCAAAAGAAATATGCTGTCACTGAACTTGAAGCTTTGGCTCTGATAGAAAGGGTCAATAAGTTTCCTAAATATCTGCTTGGTAGAAAATTTCTTGTTCTATCTGATAATAAGCCTTTACAAGTCTTTAAAGATGGCCATCCTAAAAACTCCAGAATACACAGATGGTCTCTTCTTTTGCAGGACTATGATTTCGATATCTGTCACATACCGGGTAAAGATAATAACCTGGATGATCTTCTCAGCAGACTATAGAAATCGATCTAGATATCACATTTCATGCTATTGTCTGCGTGCATACATGTAATACAGCAGACCGAATAACAATTTCACTTCTAAACGCCCATATAGAACGTATTCAAATACACAGCGAACAATTAAACATATGCATTTAAATATTAATTAGTGTCAGATATGTACAGATGTTTTCCAATTTGCTTACTTGCCAGATTATATAGAAAATCATGTTGTGGACATTCGGACCTTGTAAACCAGATACTATTTCGAGTGATGTAGTGTAGTGACATTGCTTAGAGGACAATGGTGAAGTCATTCGAACCTTGGCAACTCGACATTACTCCGATGTCAGACTGTTGTTCCAGTTCACCTTGATCGCGACCGAAGTTGAGTCGATAGTTTAGCTACCCCAGCGGGCAACCACAATGATGAACGCTATTATATTAATTGCACATGATATTTACAGCCATGATAAATTGTAGGTTCATATACCATCCATATTTAGCATCATTGATCAGTATCATACTTACATTGCACAAACACATAGATGCAGAGTGTACGTCATGATTCACTCATCACACTGACGATGAGAGGGTCATGTCAAGTAAACATCGAAAATATCATTCATGTGTTATTGTACGTCATGATTCACTCATCACACTGACGATGAGAGTGTCATGTCAAACATACATTTAAAATATCATTCATGTGTTTATTGTACGTCATGGTTCACTCATCACGCCGTCGATGAGAGGGTCATGTCAGTCATATAGTTAACATATTATTCTAACATATCATTCACTTACCGTTCATATATCATGGTACGAGTGATTATATATATATATATATATATATATATATATATATATATATATATATATTGTTGGAATGTCAGAACATGACAACAGAGATTTGTTGTTTGGTGCGATAGAGATAAATTAAATGCGGAACACAATCAATTGATACATACACGATTTCATTTCAGACCAACAAACACGAAGAACAGTACAGACTATACAAAAGTACAAAAATACAAAGGCTGAGTGAAAGTATTCGAATATTGCATACAATATGATTCTCCAGTTATTTTAGGTTAAGATAATGTTGCTATAATTATTGAATTGCTATTTCATTAATTCATTTATAATTATTTCAGGTTATGATATTATTGGTGGAGTTTTCCTGGAACTCTAATTGTGGTTAATACTGTAAATATTTAACCTCTTATGGCAAACTAATTGAATATACCCAACGACAGGGCCAAGGCCAACACATAATCAACCACCGTCAAGACGTAAACTAGGCTACAATTATTGTTGTCGCGTAACACACTGAGAGGGTAACGATGATTGTACATTGCATTGTTTACTGTGTAAGTGATTGCGCTATAACAGTTAAGTATATAGAGTGATGTAGAACTGCATAGGTAAATATAAGCAGGATAAGAACCAATGGCCTCACACAGCAAATTGAAGGAAATAGAAAGGACATAAAGATTCTTACAATGCTACAGCTTTGAAGGCAGAAAACCTCACCTATTAAATATAACAAAAGACGAAGGGGCATACGATAATCGATGACAAATAGCAGGTTGAAAGAAGAGTCATAGAAATATATGTCAAATACTAAAACTAATACAGAGGGATGGTAGCAGTTAATCACACGCTTCCCCTCGATCAGGTGTAATAGCTTTGGTTGGGGATGCTTGTCTTTATTGGCAAATGAGGGACTAATACTGTGGCTCATAGATTAGTTAGCACAGCCCTCCCATAGGCTGGTGCTACACGACGTTTACCGGGGGTAAAGATAGGAGTGCATGCCCGTAATATAATAATAATTTTTAATGAGATTTCGTTTGTGATTAATAGGAGACCATACCATCATATTAGTACAGTAATACGAAGGTGGAAATATGACTCATGGATTCGAACTGCTACATGTCAGGTTATAGAAACCGACTGAACTTTAAAATGGTTACACCATTTTCAAAAAGGGGGAGGGGCATACTGCCAAGTAGCGAGTCAGAATGAATGACGTAATGGATAAGTCACAAAGAATCTGAGAAGTAATCTCGAACCAACAGATAGAGAAAATCGTCAAGTGACGTGAGAAAGTAGAAAACGTCACAGCATGATAGTTTAGCAACCAGGAGTAGAGCTTTGGCTGGCGGCACAGAAGGCGACATGAGTCTGTTAAAGGAGAGAAGATTGTCAACAATCCTTCAGGAGATGGCAGAGATAGCTAGGAACTACTTGGTAGAAGAGCTAGATCATTAAAGCATTACTCCTTTCAGGCAGGACAAACAGCTGGCCATGAATATATAACCTAGGACTCGGCGAGAATGGCCATGATGATAGAACGGTCAACCGACAGGAGACATTAGAACCGACGCTAGGCGGTGAGGTATTGTCTTGGGATTTGAATAAGTAGGTTCAGCTGTGTGATTATGTTTATTGCTACGGTACCGACCCTCCCGGCAGTACGGGAACGGTACGCATATTCACATTATTATTATTAGTAGTATTTGATGGTGGAAATGACCACGTGTTCACATGCCCCCACTGTGAACGAACTTTTACAGCGCGAATTGGCCTTATCAGTCACATTCGCTACGGCCATAGGTAAAAGTTATTATGCCTTTTTAAAGCACACACTATTGTCTTTCAAGACGCAAGATGCCAATGATTATTAGTATTATGATTCATATGTATCACAAGCTGTACAACGGGAAATAAATATTGACGTAACAGACATGTCAGCCGGCTTCTAGTCGTCGATGCTTTTTGACACGTTGCTTATGGATTCTGTTCATTTGGTTCTATCTGGACAGCGAGTTGCAGATGTTTATTATTATATGTAATTCGCCATTTGGCAAACAGGTGTTGTAGAATTAAACAAATCATTCATTTTGAATGAATTTTGCACCATTGGTTGGTCAGAAGAATTCGCCGTAGGCATTCAGACAAGCATCCCATTGCTTAGGTAGGCGGCGAATATCGTCCGCAAAATAGGATTGTGGTTGCTCACTGAACCAAGTGTTTACCGCGTTCATTACGTTTGCATCTGTGTGAAATCGTTTCCCCATGAGAGCATTTTATTTTAGAGTCCGAACAAATGAAAATCACATGGTGACAAATCAGGACTATAGGCTGGATAATGCAGACTTTCCCACTTCTTCCTTGCCAATGCTTCCTGCACAACCTTTGCGACATGCGGACGAACATTATCGTGCAACAAAATCACACCGCGAGAAAGCATGCAGTGTCATTTATTCTTGATGACTTTTTGCAGCTTATCTATTGTTTGCAAGTAGTTGGTAGAGTTGATGTTGACACCAGAAGTTGGCCAATAATAGCCCTTCAGGGTCAAAAAATGCGCTCAGCATAACCCTACCAGCGGCAACATGTAACTTGAATTCTTTGACTTTTGGTGATCCATGCTCTCTCTCTTGCCACTATGTGGAACAGAATTGCATCACCCTCCACTCTGTAACGAAGCAAGTGGTTCAAACACCATCCCATGCGTTCCTCTTTTTGGTGGTCGGACAATATTCGTGGTATCCACTGTGTACACACCTTCCGATATTGCAGTTTCTTACGAAAGACCTTTTCAGTTGTCAAAATTGACACATCAAATTATTTCGCTAGCGAACGTATGCTTTGACAACGGTTCGTCTGTACTATTGCATCAATTCTGGCGATGGTTTTCTCTGTTACAACAATATGCGCTTGACCCGGCTATCGAAGATCTGATGTGAACCGACGTCCTTCCCGAAACATTCGTGCCAGTCTGTCACTGTTGTCTTCAACACACATTTGTTACCGTCCGCTGCCTGCATTATTCAATGAATGTCCACTGGTCGACATCTTTCAAATGAAAGAAACTGAATCATTGCTCTTCGAGCTTCTTTGGACGGATTATGGATCAACCCGCCCATTTTCTCAACGGTCAGAAACAGAACCTATGCATCATGGAACGATAAGCACGTGCTCTTTTATTCATTGGTCAGTGCTTATCGGATGACTATGACATGATCATGTTCAACGTACGCAATTACGCGCAGTGCGGGACGAACGGATTTCAAATAAACGCCCCTTATATTATGATTTTTCCATCTTTTGTGTTCAGGCAGCCTATTGATGTAGGTGTTCTTTTATTAGTAAGCTCCTGAATTCTTTTGTGCATTAATTTGGTATTTTTACTGTTGTGTTGTTTTCTCATTTCTATACAATTATTCTCAAGCCATGCTTCTTTTGTGTCTTTACATATTTTTCTGACTTTCCAGTGAATTTACATGTAAAACACTACATGAAAATATAAATATAAAAGTCACGTATCTGTTTCCTTGTTATGGATTGGACGCGTCTTTTATTTTATCCCCGTTGTGTGATGCCATCAAAGAGGTTTATATGCACGTCTGTCAACGTATATGCCCAAGATTTCATTTTGAAATATCATCTACAATGTAAGCTCAATATTGTTTCGTCGGATCTTTCAATTTCAATACTCCCATGATGGCCAGCCACATGCCATAGCCTGTATTCGAGTTTTTAACCAGAAGGTATGAATGACAAACCAGGATGACAGATCTTAAGTGCTCCAGAAACTGTATCTTCATCTAGTGCGCCTCCAAGTAAATATGTACAAGCAATGTCTTTGGGAAAGAACGGGGGCGGGTACTGTCTATACCGCCCTACACATTGCCGTTTTGTCACAGAAAGTATAGCTCTACAACCAAATCCAACCAATACTGAATTCTTTGTAAAGAGGTTAGTTTCTGTTTTTTTTTTTTTTTTTTTTTTTTTTTTTTTTTTTTTTTTTTTTTTTTTTTTTTTTAAACATATCCTTTACAGGACATCACTGTCACCATCGATATCTTTCAGCTGATTGTTGATTTCTTGGCAAGATTAGGCTCAGTAGTTCGCCAATGTTTTCTGAGCGACCGGCTCATATACCCCCGTAAGTTACCAACGCGGCGAGAACCGCTATCGATTCTCGCTCAGGTTACGTACCTCGCGTGGATATACGGGATTACGGAGAAAGACGTTCACTGCTAGACCAGGGAGACCGGCTCTATTCTTCTGCTACCTTTTATCCCATATTAAAGAACAAACACTCACCCAACTCACACCAGACAGCCCTACTCTTTGCTATCTTCAGCAGCAACCTCCTCCCCCTCCTCCCCGCCCCAACCATGTCCCCCAGTATGATTCATCTTTACTTATTGAAAATGTGACATAATTATGGTTTCACATACATGACAATGTTCAACTGACAAGTGATAAATCCCTACTTCTTACCCAACAAAGAGATCCGAGGTAGCGCAGTGGCTAGCACTCTTACTTTGCGGTTCGATTGCCATGTATTCGAATCTTCATTGAGGCGGGGATTTTGTTTTCATTTGGACTGTCAAGTCGATCAAGTCAAAAATAAGAACCTTGAAGTAGCCGGGAATCACGCTACCAGCGTGATATTGACAAGATTATTCATCGAGTGGTATCAGATGATGACATGGAAGAACTGGCCAGATAATTCAACACCAGTATCCAGAGGGGTCAGGTCAAAGAAGAATGGCTACAGAGCTACTTGCTGCCGCTGCCAAAACCGAACAAAGACCATTCCAAGATAAGCGGCTACAGAATCATTACGATGCAGAATATTGTTGGCAAGCTACTGGAGAAAATTGTAGCACACAGACTTGCTTGTGGCTTGGAACAGCTCGGCTGCTTCCCGCCCACACTTGGAGGATACAGACGCAACAAAGAGTCATGGCTGAATGCGGCAGTCTTTGCTCAAGATGTTTACGAAGGATTTCAGGTCAGAGAAGAGACATGTGCGGCCGCCATACACTTAGAGGACGCATATAACAGAGTATCTTTCGAGCACTTGATGCAAACCCTGCTCAGACTGAAAGTGCACCCTCACCTTGTACGATGGATAGCTGCAGTTCTGCTCCAAAGGAAGGTGGTGCTAAGATGCGGGAGTTGGTCTTCTGAGACGATAACGATATGTCCAGGATTGCCGCAGGGTTCACCACTGTCACCAGTACTATTCAACGTGTATACGGTGCCGATCACTGAACAACAGTTGGACGGGAGGGGTAGGACTCTGTCATTCGTTGACGACATCCTCGTGTATCGACAGGGTCGAGATAGACAGGCGGTTGCCAATGATATGCAGGGCGAACTAGATCGAATTTCCTCATCGTGTGCTGATGCCGTTGCCCTTGTCAACCCTGCAAAGGCAACGGTTACGTGGTTCTCACTAAACAACCATATTGTGAAAACAGACCTGCCGGCAGTAAGAATGGATGGGAGCAGTTTGAGTATAACCCAGTCAATGACATATCTTGGCGTGAGGCTTGATCGTAGCCTGTCCTTCAGAGATCATGTCGATTATGTCATAACGAAGGCTCGAAAAGGTTTGTCAGCAATGAGAGTCATGGCGACTGCCAATATCGAGCAAAGACTGCTAATACTTCTGTTCCAAGGACTTGTGCTTTCACGCATCGAGTATGCCCTGGCCATCCTCACTGTCAGCCCTACACAGATTGGAAGACTTGAAAAGGTACAAAACGAAGCCATGCGCATAATTTTGGGCTGCACGAGAGACACCAGCTGTGTAGCAATGAGATACCTCCTTGACTTCCCGACAATGGAACACAGGATCAAGATCTGGAGAGCTCGTGCACATTTAAAAATAAGTGCAGATGAGCAGCACCCTCTGCATGACGCTATATTCAGAGAAAAGGGTGACAGGCTAAAGAGGGGCAAATCATGGATGGGTCGGGCGGAAGATGTCGTCAGACAGATCTGCAGTCTTACCAGTATCAACGAAGGCAAGGAATTGGTGCCGGTGCCTCCAGCTTTTAAGTGCACTTTCTCCTGCATTATCACACTCGACAGACGGTGCAGAGAGCAGAACCCTGCCGCTGTCAATGCAGAGGTTAACGCGCTCATCTATGAACACTCAGATAGCCCCGAAGTGCTCATCTATACAGATGGATCTGTGGTAAAGCAGCAGAGAAGTGCGTGAGCATTTACAGCCCGTTCAGCGGGCCGAACCGTTCAAGAATCCAGTGGTGTCCACTCTATGACCACGAGCAGCATGACGATGGAGGTGATGGCAGTTACACAGGCTTTCATATGGCTGGAATCACAGCATTATCCCAACGTGTGTGTACTAAGTGATTCAATGAGCATGATTCAGAAGGTCGAAGCTGGATCTGTACTTAGACAGTGGACTGAATCGCTGCGGAAGTCTGTTGTCCGTAAAGTCACCTTCATCTTCGTCCCGGGACATTCGGGAGTCGAGGGAAATGAACGAGCTGACAAACTGGCTGGCTCTGCACCCCCTGTAGATGGCCAGCCCATGGATCGTGCCGATGTTATTAACGTCCTTAAAGATATGGCGAGAACAGAGGACTTTGACGTCAGTGATTCCACATCGCTGTCCAGGATGAAAGACCTGGGAGTAAGAATCGGCACAGCCAGACGCGAGAGGTACATCGGGAAAACAAAGCGCCTTGTCAACCAACACAGAACTGGCACTATTAGCCACCGGACGCTGATGAATATGCTGGGGGGGGGGGAGGATCTGAGCACCTATGGACATGTCCGGAGTGCAACGAAGATACCCCAACTGATAACTGATAACTGATAACTGATTGATTCATCGAGCGCGGATTGGTCTATAACATTCTGGTCTTGCATCATATACCCAATATGGCCCATACCGAGGAAAAGGGTCCATTATTTTAATGTTTTATTCCCAACATGTGAACTGATGTTAGATGTGTCGGTCGGAACGTACAAATACGGTTAATTCGTCAAATGGAACAATGCAACCAGCGTTATTTTCACGAGAAAATAACCAGAGGACAAGGACTAGTCTACAGGGGTTTATAGGCGAGAGGGTCGACCTCGTGCCTCCGGGTTTTATACCATACGACTCGGTCTTTTTGCAAGGCGGTCTGCCGAAAGCGTCGCGCAAAGTACGAACTCCGTAGCTCCAGCGACGATCCACGGGAGTCTACAACAAAATTGTACTCGTGGACCGAACGACGGAGACCGGAATCGAACTCACAACCTTCGGAGTGCGAGGCAGGCGGTTTAACTACATCGCCGTGGAGGCCCCCGAAGGACTAGTCAATCACATGTAAGGAATATTAGACTTATACAGCACATCCTATATATAAATGGAAATTATACTGACCAATGAAAAGATGTAATTTGCAACGAGAAAATGAATGTTGAAATGCTACATAGAACCTGTACGAACCCACGATTACCGGCAATTGCACATGATTATGAAGATGATGGTGATGATGATGATGATGATGATACCTGCATAAGTATGTGTAAGTATAAGATATATTGATGATAAACACATGCAAGACAAGATTAATGATCGAAAGAAGTTAGTTAGTTGCATATCCTTTGCAGGACGTCGCAGTCAACCACAGAAATGTATTGGCTGTTTATGATTTCTTTGGCAAGTTTGCGTTCAATAGTTTAAAGAGAGCATTTGAGAAATGTGTCAACGTGTTACACACCTTACAACAGCAACAGCCAACAGTGATATCGCTCCACCACCTGTAGTGAAAGATCCCAGGAAGACCTTAATCTTGCAAACACCGGGACTACTGAAGTTCCAGGAGTCAAAAATGATATTGACCTCGCCTGTAAGAGAATTAATTCTGATTATACATAGTTGACAGACCCAGTGCAATTTTAAATACCTCATGCTATTATATTTCTTCTTGTTAGTCTTGCTCATAGCTGGGCATGCACAAATTACTAGACATCTCTCTCTCTCTCTCTCTCTCTCTCTCTCTCTCTCTCTCTCTCTCTCTCTCTCTCTCTCTCTCTCTCTCTCTCTTCTCTCCATCTCTCTCTCTCTCTCTTTCTTTCTCTCCATCTCTCTCTCTCTCTTTCTCTCCATCTCTCTCTCTCTCTCTTTCTCTCCATCTCTCTCTCTCTCTTTCTCTCCATCTCTCTCTCTCTCTCTCTTTCTCTCCATCTCTCTCTCTCTCTCTCTTTCTCTCCATCTCTCTCTCTCTCTCTCTCTCTCTCTGTGCGTGCGTGCTTGTGCGCGCGTGTGTAGCCTACCTCTTTCGACAGAGGGGATTTGTAACGACGTCGAACTTTTCCGATTTGACCAGGTTAGCAGTTGATGTTAGAACATCATAAAATTACCTGACAACTCAGCTTAATCGCAACGGTTCTATGTGTCAGATATTTTTCATGTCGGGGACCTTTGCAGTATCATATCTGTGACTGTTGCACACTCTTTTGTCGTCGTCTCCTTTAGAGGGTTTTCCTGGATTACAACGTCTCTGCATTTTTGGTCGATGCCATGGACCACCTCTGGACGTTGCTCGAATACAAAAGCCTTGTCAGTTGGACCGGGATAACCATATGACTTCCTTTACTTTCAGCGCTGCCAACCTTCCACTTTCTTCCTGTTCATAGCGCAAATAGGGGGGTCACTGACTGTTAATCTGAAGACTCGCACAGTATCATCGTCTGGCTTTTCTTAATTTGTAAATCTCTAACAGGCGTAAATTGAAGTACGAGCTTCGTCTTCCCGAAGAACAGCGGTACTTCAGTCACTCCTGGCAGCGCTCCAAGCCACTTCGTTGTGACTGTGCTGATCTTCCTCTCTATCGCTTCTACTGTTGCTCGTGCTTTTGACGTAAATGAACCAATATAACCTGGAGACGCCAGATATACTGTGCCGTCGCGCATTCGCAACTGCGAGCTCTAACAAAACAAGCCACCTGAACAAGTAAAAGCAACCTGGCATGGGGGGAAGTGGCACGTTACAAGAATACCAAAAGACACGTGGCATCAAAGATGTGCAGCGTGGGAGCCGACATGAAGGCGAGCGGAGAGAATCTATCTGCGAGGTGCGGCAAACAACAAGAACATCAAGCAACCTCTAACGAAGCTATCACTAGGAAGGACGACAACCCACCACAAACAAGAGCAAAACCTACTAAGAAGCAGATAGAGGAGAAAGACACCAGAGTCGGAAACACCGACTCACCGACAAGCAAGTGGGTTGTCAAACGCATCCAAGAGGAGCTGACAGATGAACAAATCCTGAAGCAACTACAAGAAGAGGATCTCCACATCCGATTCTTGAAGGCGGAGGGACTCCTCACCTACTCCAAGATACCTACAACCTTGGCGTTGGTGACGACATAAGGAAGCGAGATGCCTACCACAATAGCAATCAACAAGAAAATGCAACAGCCAGAGAGATTCATCCCAAGATTAACTCAATGTTCAAGATGCCAGAGGGCCGGCTACTGCAGAGCTACTGTGGCAGTAAGACGGAAATCTGCAGGTACTGCGCTGATCACACCGCCTTCAAGGAGTGTCCGCTGGCCAAGCTGGACACGGACTTCCGAGCGCAGAACAACAAAAGAAAGTGCGCCAACTGCCTGGGCAAGCATGGAGCAAGATACCTGGGGTGTCCGTACCTCCAAAGACACAGAGACGTCTTAACGTTCGCCATCACCACAAAGACTCCATATAAGGACGCAATGCTGAGGTGCGAGACAGCCACGTTCCTCTCACAAGCGGATAAAGCTCAACTGCAAGACCATACAAATGAGCTAAAGAAGCAAATCATGTTGCTTCAAACACCGGCACCGACTAGCGACAATGAAAAGCTGCTTGCCGAAATAAAGGAGATCCAGCAAAACATCAAGCAAGAAGTGGAACATATGGCCGAGATGAAGAAGGAAAATAAAGAAATGCTACGCAATATTAAAGCAGAGAGAGAACTGCTAAAAGCCGAAATGGAATTAATCCGAAACAAACCAACAGAAGCCATGCAAGAGAACACAGAAAAGCCGCAAGATGAAACCCAACAAAAGACCGAGCCGGAACCGCAAGCTAAGACCAACAGCCCAACCACGATGCTCAAGAAATTCAAGAGGGACCCATTATCCCACCGGGTCTCTGAAAACGACACAGAATACCAACTTGGACTCATCCTGGAGGAGTGCCTAGAATCAATAAAATTCGAGGAACTTAAGCACCAGGAATTAAGAAGGCGCTGGGAAGAGAAAGAAAAGAAGAAGCCCAAGAAACTCAGGAGACCGATAGAATACCTAGATAGACACTATGACGGTGAGGACGGACCCGGCTACACGTACTATATAGAAGATGGAAAGATGATCCCGTGGCTGACCGCAGAGGAAGAAATCAAAAGGCAACAGAAACTCAAAATCGAAAGTGAAAAAAAGCGCAAAGAGGAAAATGAAAACATCGAAAAGCTTCTACAGACATATAACACAAAAAAGGAGGCAAGAAGACCAAATAAAAAGTCCTTATAAGGACTGCAACCGGTCAGGCCAGACGAGCCAGGAACCTTCACTAACAAAAGAAACCACCAGAGGAGAGCACACAAGACAAGAAACCGGGTAAAAATACTCACATAAACCACGGATCTCATTTAACAATAACCAAAGCTGAGAAGGAAGGATAGACGAGACCGAATTTGGAATTTTTTTTTTTTTTTTTTTTGAAAAATTGGAATTGGAATATGCTGTGCTGCATTCTTGTACGTCAACGAGGCACCGTGCTTTTGGCGGAGACTTTTGACCGGTTTCTCTGTGGGGTGGAAATTCTCTGGTCGGCCACCGTAAACGTGGTTGCCTACACCTTGCCCTTCACAATAGACAGATGTTTAGATTTTTTGGGCTTGAAGCTTGTCACATGCCTGTGTTCAGTGGCATTAAGGTGAGTGGCCGTACAAGATAAACAGTTCACGAGATAAAATAGGGCGGATAGTAAGTCCCCCAGAGGGCGTAAATGAGAAGACAGTAATTGAAAGGGGGAGCTGAGAAGAAGTCAGCTGGTGAGGCAGACAGTTGGAGCAGTGAGGTTGTGTGTTATGTGGGAGGCAATGTGGGGGATAGAATTGTTGAAAAGAGAGGGACAAAGATTGACGAGGCAGTTGATGTTTGGACTCCGAGCTAAGAGGGAGTTGAGTCTAGACCGGACCAGGAGAAGGTCGTGGTCTGAGAAAGTGAAGAATTGTGACGGAGTTCGGAAGATAACTCCGCACTGTGGGTTCCAGGGATAGTGAGTGGAATTCGAGACCCATAGTGGGTTACTTTGAGTCGGGCCTAGAGAGAGGCTAGTATACCTGTCGTGTGGGACGAGATTTTAGTAGCCTTGAGAGGCAATGTTATTCGAAGTGTTCCATTGGGATGGAGATATATTCTTAGAGAATTATTGTTCCTGGATTTATATGCTACATGTGTCTGTGTTAATTCAGAATTAAAGGAATATTATGTGCGCAAATTAACGCTTGTTCACTGACTGGTGTTTGGTGGTGATGCATCTTGGTTAATCTGTTGTTAAACATCACATTTTACAAGGACATACCCTAGACACAACCATAGCCACTCTATCTGTCACTTAGTCAACATTCACTTTGTGTCAGAGAAGATTTCTGGAGGCTTCGTCCATCAAGAACAATATAGACATTGTTGTCATTCCGTTTATCGGTGAACTAGTCGATTAGAAAGAATACTAACATCGGAGACATTAGGCGGATGCCCAATTACAACAACAATGATGAGGGCTCTCCTGTCAAGAATAAACACCATTTTCAGTAGACAGCGCATTTCAAAAGTGTCGGAGAATTAATACAGAGTCCACGAGAAACCAGATAAAAATAACACTTCTCACTCAGAGAGAGAGAGAGGGTGGACAGCGGAGCGTGTCCACGGTATAAACACTGGGTTTTTTCCGTGCGGGAACTGGGTAGCACATAGGTCACGAGAAGGTCAGGACAGGTAAATTGGATACCAGGCAGTATTTCTTCAGCTATCAGGGACGTCAGAAAATTAACGCAAACAGGCGCGTGTGTTTATAAGGTCAGGTAAACTTGTGGACAGGGAGTGTGTGTGTATACGGCGCCTTCAGAGTTCGGCGCAGATAATAAGACGGAAAGGGGCGCCAGGGGAGTTACGAGGGTAATTCATGGTTAAAAACTCGCCAGGAGGAGGGGAGTTATAGGAGGAAAGTGTGGGCAACACACAAAGGTGACAATCGTTGCTCCACAGAAAAGTAAAAGTTTCTACCAATTATTGTGATAAAGAGAAACAGAGATGACCTTGTGAGTCAAGGCCGAGAACCAGGGAATTTGACGGAAAAATTTCCACTGAGAATAACACGTTGGGTTTCTACTGAAACTAGGATTTACGTTTAACGTCTTTGTGTGTGTGTGTCATCATCGGCAAACAAACTACAACAGTCATTCAGGTGCCGTCTTCGCAAGTATGAGCCCATTTCTTCACCAAAAAAGACTTGCAAAACGGATTTAAAGCGCGTGATCATTTTCTGCCATTCGTTGGTTTAACCGGGTCAGCAACAGTGAAACCATACCATCACTTCAAAGCAACAGTGACTACGCAGATAAACATTCATTGATTTTAAAGGTATTTTCGGCTCCCCAAAACGCAACGAAAACCCAATATTTCTGGCAAAACAAGAGCGTTCACATACATTATACAATCACAGGCCAACTCTACAGGGAGGATTACAAAAAACGTTACGGACTGTGTAGAGACAACCTGTTGGGATAATTATCATTATCTTAAACTTTTACGACAGTCGAAAATCGTGTCACCACGTCAACAAAAAGTGACAACGCATCAGAACATTAATTCATTGTGGGAATCTAACGTCGTAATCTTTTCAAAACAGTAACGGACAAACATTTCCAGGCGATTTTCGGACACTATTAAAAACAAACTAAGGACTTTTGTAAGATTCTACCATCACATTGGTGGCGGCAACCCTTGTTTGCTTCTGTTGTTCTCATCATCCTAAGTATTGTTGTTGTTGTGCGTTACGTAAATATTTGTATGTGGTCCAGTGTTCGTTATAAGTAGGATATTTTTGCATTGTTTCTCGAAATGCGGGAGACGGCGCAAAGGTGAAATTGTCTAGGTACATATTGTATGTTGTTGAGAGACAGCTGACGAGTCAGTTTGTTTTGTGCTGTGGCATTGGGTCGTCTCGACATTATACACGGTGTCCAAGTGTCTACGTCAGATCTATGTACATTATTCATGTTATATTTGTTCTTTTTACTGTTTTCTCTTGACTGTTACATATAATATTTGAGTTCTTTGGATATTGGTATTGGTGTAATTCTTATGTTAATATAGCTTCTATCTAGATGGTATTTGTCAGTTTATATTATGCGCACGGTATGGTCTTTCATGGGCATGTTTATGTCAGTGGTTTTTATTTCTATGTAATCATCCGTTTGCGTTTCACCGGCCTATGCGTCTAGCGTTTAATAGTTGGCATTTAGTGTGTATCATTCATTTGTGTATGTATATGTATGTTTACAACTATTTCCAGGAATTGTTCTACAGTTATTTGATATATATATATACGAGGGAGTATAGTTAATATTCCCCCCTCACTACCTAGTGCTTATAGAGTGACTGGGTGAGTACAGAGTGATATTGTAGCACTACGAAGTTACGTGCACAAGGAGTGGTAGTGTACGTATTGAAGGCACACAAAGACTAGTAGCAGAGTCTTTACATTTATAATTGCCTGACAGACAGCAACGTGTCCACAAGTACAAGATGCCTACTTTAATGGAATATATTGAAGCAGGTGAACGAATAGGCCTGAAAGGTAAAGAGTTACAGGAGTATGCTGAAGCAAAAGAACAGAAACAGATTGAAAGAGACCAAAGACAAGCTGAAAGAGAACAGAGACAATAAGAAAAGGTAGCTGAAGACAAGCGTCTACAGGAAGTGAAGTTAGCTGAAATAGAAAACAAGCGCCTACAGGAAGAGAAAGAGACACAAATAAAGTTAGCCGAAATAGAGAACAAGCGTCTACAGGAAGAGAGAGAGAGAGACACACAAATGGAACTTGAAAAGTTAAAACACACAAATGCGGTGGAAATTGAGAGAGAGAAGATTAAGTGTCAGGTGCAAACTGAAATTGAGTTGAAAAAACTAGAACTATCTTCGAACGGTCAAAGTGAGGAAAGCAGAAGACCGTCGCAGTCGTCACAGAGATTAAAACTGCCATATTTTACAGACCGGGACCAACTTGAAAATTATTTGGCCAGGTTCGAGGCATCAGCCAAAGCGTTAGGTATTCCAGAGAAAGAGTATGGGATGAGACTTGGCGAATTTCTTACGGGCAAGGCACTAGACACCATGTTCAATTTACCTGTAGAAGAAAGAAACAACTACACTATCTTACGTCAACGTTTGCTGACAAAGTTCCAACTAACTGAACATGGATATAGAACAAAGTTTAGACAGTTAGTGCAAGAGACAAATCAAGATTTCACAGATTTTGTTAACACAGTAAAGAATATATTTAATAAGTGGATGGAGCTGGCAGAGGTAGGAAATGATTTTAATAAATTAGTGGATTTAATACTGAGAGACAAGGTGGTATCATCGTGCAATACTAATTTAGTGGCTTTCTTCGAAGAGCGTAAGCCAAAGGACATAGACACAATGTCACAGTTAGGGCAAAATTACATGACTGCACATCCAAACAGTTCTATTGGTAGACTTATTAGTGAGGAAATAGTCTGTGCAGCGTATACGAAACAGGACCAGAATCCAGTTATTAGACCAAGATCAAAAAGTGTAGATTTAACACAAAGATATGAGGAACAAGAACCTAAGGACAATGGTTCCCGTGGCAACTATTTTGGCAGAGCAGGACGGTACCCATACAAAAGGGGGAATTTTCAGAGACGGCCAAATAGTTATGCCGGATGTTGGAATTGTGGGAGCTGGAGACACAAAATGGCAGATTGTGATGCACAACCATCAGATGGACCAACGAACACCAGTAAAAGGGAGATCACTTGTTTCAAATGTGGAAGGAAGGGGCATGTCAGTCATCATTGTAGGATGAGGGAAACGGAGCATTCTAATGCGGCACAAGTGATTGAGACTATCAACAATGAAGATTGTAGTGGGTGCAAACCTCTTTTTGAAAAAGACGGGCAACCAGTCTTAGTGTGTGGTCATACAGTGAAAGCAGGATCAGCAGTCCATGAAGGAGGTAGTCTGAAGATGCATCATGGGTTTGTTAATGATAGGCCAGCGTTAACAATTAGGGAGTCCTGATGTACGTCCATCGGGGTGAGAAAGAGTTTAGTGCATCCCTCGGATTATACAGGGAAAAAGATTAGATCCATAACATTTAATGGGACAGTAGAATTCTACCCAATAGCCGTGATAACAGTAAAAACACCATACATAACAGGAAGAGTGACAGCATGTGTTTTAGACTCACCAGTGGCAGATCTCATCATAGGAAATGTTATAGGAGTTAAAGAGTGTACAGAAGAGGAAATAGTTTATTGGGACCAAAAACATAGTGGAAATAGTAACGAGGTAGTTACCAAAAGAAAACCTAAATTAGAGAGTATAGCTGAGGTAGAAGATGCACTTGAAGTAGACACAGGAACTCAGGACAAGGATAGTACAGCTGAGCAGATGAGAATGGATCCCAAATATAGTGCTAGTGAATCCCAGAGACAAGATACTACTCTGAACAAATGTTCCCAAGGGTGGAGGAGAGTAGAAAATAGGCAGTCAAAGAAAGGTAGATGGTGCTTCGAGGGGAACAACAATGTTCTCACTCGCAGGTTTTCAGATAGCAGAACTGCACGTGGGCAAGGAGCAGTACCTTTAGCACATAGAGACCGATATACTAGAACAGCTCAGGATAGTGCATGTGCAGGGCACATAGGCATAAGGCATATGCAGCAGAAAGCAAGGTGCCAGATAAATGGGCCAAGATTGAATAAAGAGTTCAGACTAAACAGAGACTCAAGTGTAACGGTGCAATATGCAGATAGAAAAGTTGAGTTAGGTCTAAAGAGTGTTCGCGACATTACTGACCCAGGGCTAGGGATAGCAAACAGATGTTGTAATTGTAGAGGTACCATGAGTCATGGGTACATGAAAGGTAGACACAGCATCGACAGGAATCAGAGGTGGGTTAATGCAAGAACAGAACCACCTGATATAGGGTCGGTACACAAATAGTATTGTGTGTTCGTGAAGTAGTAAGAGACCTGTGGGTACATAAGTATAATGCTTTCCTATGACGTATTATTATTATTATGTGATGTAGTAGTTCATGCATTGATACAAAAGATAGAAAGATGGTTGTATTTATGTGTGGGGAATATGGGAGTTTACTATGAGTATTTGATATATTATTAAGTGTGGTAGCTAGAGTAAGTTGGATTTATACTTACGACTACCCAGGCAATGTGTCTGGGTCACATATTTGATAAGTA
Organism: Cepaea hortensis; assembly: GCA_963921405.1. Lineage (NCBI taxonomy): Eukaryota > Metazoa > Mollusca > Gastropoda > Stylommatophora > Helicidae > Cepaea > Cepaea hortensis. The sequence goes on along the minus strand of OY992887.1, from coordinate 41,767,158 downwards.
TTAGTCTCCCAACATTTGAAAACGATGTTTTCTTTTGAGGGTGGGGTAGTGTCACATGCCTGTGTTCAGTGGCATTAAGGTGAGTGGCCGTACAAGATAAACAGTTCACGAGATAAAATAGGGCGGATAGTAAGTCCCCCAGAGGGCGTAAATGAGAAGACAGTAATTGAAAGGGGGAGCTGAGAAGAAGTCAGCTGGTGAGGCAGACAGTTGGAGCAGTGAGGTTGTGTGTTATGTGGGAGGCAATGTGGGGGATAGAATTGTTGAAAAGAGAGGGACAAAGATTGACGAGGCAGTTGATGTTTGGACTCCGAGCTAAGAGGGAGTTGAGTCTAGACCGGACCAGGAGAAGGTCGTGGTCTGAGAAAGTGAAGAATTGTGACGGAGTTCGGAAGATAACTCCGCACTGTGGGTTCCAGGGATAGTGAGTGGAATTCGAGACCCATAGTGGGTTACTTTGAGTCGGGCCTAGAGAGAGGCTAGTATACCTGTCGTGTGGGACGAGATTTTAGTAGCCTTGAGAGGCAATGTTATTCGAAGTGTTCCATTGGGATGGAGATATATTCTTAGAGAATTATTGTTCCTGGATTTATATGCTACATGTGTCTGTGTTAATTCAGAATTAAAGGAATATTATGTGCGCAAATTAACGCTTGTTCACTGACTGGTGTTTGGTGGTGATGCATCTTGGTTAAACTGTTGTTAAACATCACATTTTACAAGGACATACCCTAGACACAACCATAGCCACTCTATCTGTCACTTAGTCAACATTCACTTTGTGTCAAAGCTCATCCTGCTAGAACCGGTCAGTTGATCTAGTCTTAGAGCATGTAGCTGACAAGGCTCTTCTCTGGTATAAAGATTTTCTTGTCGGCTATGAAATTCTTTAATGGAGACATCCTGCATTTTCTACGCCGCATTCAAAATGAGTTACGTGGCGTAATGAATAGTATTGACGATATCGTATCTACATCACTATGCCGGTTAGCGGGGTAGGGGTACCCCTTATCAAAGGAGATGTAAGACGCCTGCTTTCCTCCGTTAGTCTACGGGACACCCTTGGGCAAGGTGGAGTACCCGTTTAGCCCCCCGATCAGGGTTACGTGAAGCCATGGAAGCAGGTGGTGGATGGAGTGTGAGAGCAGCCGACAGATTGTTGTTGGTTATGGTCTTGCACTCTGCGGCGATAGGCAGATGATCTCATCAGTAGAGACAATGGCTATGGCCACCGACTAGTACAGTCATTGCCCAGAAGGGAAGCAATGGCAAACTACCTTCTGCAAAACTTGCCAATAAACCATAACTACAATGACAGAAAACATTATAAGAAAGAGATCTGGTGGCGAGACCCCCAGGCCAGGCAGATCAGATAACACTGGGGAAGAGTGTGACACAGGGACCAGTACTAGTAATCGTGATGACGAAGTTAATCCTGAATGTGTTACCAAGGAAATCGCCTGTGTCAGACTAAGAAAAAGAGAGAGAATAGGAACGTGGAATGAGAGAAGTCTGTATGAGGGGAAGCTTAAAGTAGTATGTGATGAGATTGAGAGGTTAAATATTCAAATTTTAGGAATCAGTGAACATCGCTGGAAAGGCAAAGGACATTTTACAACTGAAAATGGAAATCTTTTCATTTATTCTGGTAGAGACGTAGGATGCCAGAGTGGAGTTGCATTTTGTTTACATAAAATAACTGCAAAAGCTTTACTGGGATATAACCCAGTTAGTGATAGAATCCTCACTATTAGACTTAAAGGCCGTCCAAAAAACACAACACTCGTACAGATATATGCACCTCCTTCAACAGCAGAGGAGGACGAAATTGAAGATTTTTACAACACACAGCAAGACACATTAAATAAGATTGGTCATAATGATATAGCAATAATACTGGGAGATTTTAATACAAAAGTAGGTACAGGAAGATCTGAAAATGACTCCCGTGTGTTGCCGGGGCCTATAAGAGAAGCAAAGAATAGCAACACTGTAGCCTACCACGCATATAGGAAGAGGCGACTAAGAAGGCTTGATGGTTCCATCGCCCAGCTACTGAATGAGTGCGTGGCGTGACACTCTGAGCTGTGAGTTTCGTGTGAAATGCTTTTGAATCTGCCCGAGGGTTTCTGGAACGTGACTGCATGTTCGGAGCGATGGCAGCTGGCTATGTCCCAGAGTTGACCGGTTTTTGCCTTATGCAGAAATGCGTGGCTGCTGGGCTTCTGGTTGAATGCCACTGCCATCGACGATGAACTGTATTTTCGTGCAGTGTGTGGGTGAACATCTAGGAAACCTCCAGATGGGAAAATGACTGCCGACTCCATCAGAGATGAACTGGGTGTTTCGTGGGGGACTAGTGTGTTGACATTCTGGCGGCGGCATTATGCACAGTGTATCTGTGCGGGCTGTTGTTTGTCGAGACTCCTGTCTTTTCCACTTTTCACATTGGGCAGTGGGGAGCATTTTGTGTGATATTCACTGGCACAGGATCGGAGCATAATGGGGACAACCCGCTGCTGTGAAGTTGGAACTGCGACTAACTACCTAACTAAATAGATCTGAAAATGAGAGACACGTTTTAGGAAGATTTGGATTGGGAAACAGAAATGATGCAGGTGACAAACTAATTGAATTTTGCACAGAAAATGAGTTAATGATAGCCAACACACTTTTTAAACAACACCCAAGAAGAAAGAAGACTCTTCACATGGAAGTTCCCGGACAGTATTACCAAAAATCAGATAGATTATATTTTAATACAAAGACGATGGAGATCAAGCGTAACATCTGCAAAGACCCTACGAAGTGCAGACTGTGATACAGATCATCAGTTATTAGAAGCAGATCTGAAATTAAAACACAAACAGCTTACCCGAGGACCAAGGCAACTTCGTTTTGATCTCACAAAATTACCAGATGCATACACTGTAGAAGTTAGGAATCGTTTTGGGATCTTGATGTCTGTACAAGAGGAAATGACACCGGATGAACTGGCAGTACAAGCTAGAGATATCTTGACAACTGCAGTCAAAGATTTAATTCCAACCAAAAAAAAGCAACTTAAGCCATGGATTACATCAGAATTAATAAAACAACGAAGGGAACTGAAACAGAAAGGAGGTGAATCCTATAACAGCAGGATGAAGTAAACATCTTTAACACAAGAAAGGACAAAAATTAATATATACAAGATTGCTGTACCAAAATAGAGCAATATCATAAGACTGGAAGAGATTATGAAATGTTCAAAGAAATGAAGTTATTGACAAGAAATGTTCAACCTAAATTAAATGTTATCTGTGACATGATGGGGAATAACTTAACAGAATCTAGACAAATTCTAGAAAGATGGCAGGAGTATTGCAGTGAAATGTATGATATGAGTGACAGTGAGAATATGAATGAGATACATGAGCCAACGACAGCAGAGACAGAACCTGAACCCTCATTAGATGAAATTGCATGGGCAATAAAGAACATGAAGAATGGTAAATCACCTGGATGTGATGAGATACCAGCTGAGCTAATTAAAGCGGGAGGAGAAGAAAGCATACAAATCTATCACACATTATGTAAAAAGGTATGGAAATATGGTATATGGCTAAAAGATTAGAAGAGAACTATCTTCATTCCAATACCAAAAAAGGGCAAACTGAAATTATGCACCAACTATAGAACTATTGCCCTGATCAGTCATGAAAGTAAAATTCTACTAAACATCATAATGGGAAGACTTCGTCAGAAAATGGAAGAAGAAATTAAGTTGGTTCAAGCTGGATTTAGACAAGGAAGAGGAATAAGAGATCACATTCTCAATATGCGTTTAATAATAGAGAAGTGCAGAGAATTTAATGTAAACCTATTCTCATGTTTTGTGTATTATTCAAAGGCATTTGACTGTGTACAACATCAGAAACTTTGGGAAATCATGAGGAATATGGGCTTTCCACCACATGTAATATAACTAATAAGAACGCTCTATCTAGACCAACAAGCAGCAGTTAGAATAGATGGCAAGACATCAGATTGGTTTGACATCAAGCAAGGAGTCCGTCATGGATGTGTGCTGTCCCCCTATTTGTTTAACCTGTATGCTGAAAATATAATGAGAAATGTAAGAGATGATATAAACAGGGAGCTATATGATGCCCTAAATATCGGTGGTCATGACATACCAGAGATTTGTTATACTGATGATACAGTATTGCTATCCACTGGTATAGAAAACCTAATAGCCTCAACCCAAGTGAATAGTGAAAACCACAATTTATATCTTAACATAGCAAAAATAACAGGGGTCTCTAGACCAACAAGGGGGTCTCTGTGGCTAAGTGGTCAAACCGTTTGACTCGTACTCCGAAGGCTGTGGGTTCGATTCTGGGCCGCGTCCTTCGGTTTACGAGTCAAATGATTCGGAGACTCCTGTGGGTCGTCGCTAAAAGCTACGGAGATCGTGCTTTGTGCTACGCTTGCCGTGCTGCGGAAAGAGACATATGGGATAACACCCGGTGCAATGAAGTCGACCCTGTCGACTTTTAAGCGACTTTTTATAGCAAAAATAAAGATAATGCATATAGATAAAACCACTATGGCGAAAGAAATATATGTTAATGAGGAAAAATTGGAGGTGGTGGAAAATTTTGAATATCTTGGGTCATTGATTACCGACAACGGTGACACAATGAAAGAAATTAAACGACGACTATCAATTGCTCTTCAAAGACTAAAACAACTGAATAAATTATGGAATGGGACAGACATAACTAAAAAAAATTAAATTTATAAGAGCATGCATCTTTCCCATTGCAACATTCGATTGTGAGACCTGGACACTTACTAAACAAGCTGAACAGCGCATAAATGCCTTTGAATATAAATGTTATAGACGAGTTCTAAGAATATCTTGGGTAAAGAAAAGAACAAATGCATCCACACTTCAAGAGTTGAATATTGAAGAAGGTTGGCTATTAAAGACGATAAAAAAAAAAAAAAAAATTGAAATATTTTGGTCACTTGAAAGGTCATGAAAGTTTGGAGAGAACAATAATGGGCGGTGGGGAGGGGGGATATATGCCTTGGAAGAGAGGAAGAGGAAAGCCAGAAGATGGGTGCAGGATGTGGCGGATGATCTCCAGATAAGTGTATCGGACGCGGGACATCTTGCTTATGATCGAGAGGTTTTCAGGAAGGTTGCTACGGGAGCGAGGTTCTACAAAGGTCTTGATACTGAATGAATGAATCACTATACCCATTATGTTCGATCCATATTTTCGTAATCTTCCAGTTCGAGAAGCCATGGAAGAAACCTAACGAAGACTGCATTAGCTCCTCGAGCACATGATACATTCTGAGGGTCTGCCACATCATCTGGTGGGACACTGAACGCGTTGGCCGAGTCCAAATACATCTCGTGAATGTTTGTCTTTTCTGCCTTCGCTCTCTTGATCGCTTCCAAGGTCATGTTTGTATGTTCAACGCATCTAGAAACCCCTGGCATATACCCCGTTCTTTAGACATACTTGCTGACCATTGTTTTATCTCTCAAAATGATTACACGGCTTCACTCCAGCCTTCTGGTTTAACTACATGATTTCACACACACACACACACACACACACACACACACACACACACACACACACACACACACTCACTCACTCACTCACACAGAGAGACAGAGAGAGAGAGTCAACACATTAATGAATCATCCTTTGCCAGGATTATATTGTTCAAAAAGCATTTACTGTAGGCAGATTGGCTGTGTCTGGACCTGTGGATGGATATTGGTATACGATAAGGTAGACATGTTTAGGGCCCTTGTAATATATTTGGTTCGTCAGTCACCGATATCCTGGAATTGGGAATACAGGGTACTAAGTAGATGCTCCTTATATGGACTGGGTATGAATCCTAAAGTTAGCCCGACCATTGGGTGGTTGAATTTCTGGCCACGGCTTGCTCGAACCCGTCCGAAACTTAGTTGTCACTTGCCCAGAAAATGTCAGCCTGACAAGTCTTTCTCCTAGCCCAGGGGAGGATATTTCCTTATAATGCCCAATTTCGCTCTCTGTAACTCAGGTAAGGTGTATAATTACATTGTAAATGTGCTATGACTGTGCTTGTAGATGAAAGGGAGCGCATGTATCAGTTTATTTGTGCGAGAATTGTAAGACTGTGAAATCAGAACTTCATTGAGAGAAGATTTGCTCGCTTTCTGTAGACATGACCTGCCTGTTTCGCTAAAGTTTTACCATGCTTAACGTTTGCCTACTATGTGTTGTTGCTATATGATTGTGAATTTAATTTCACTCTTACTGCATAATTGCATCTTTCCTATGCGGTGTGGGACTGTTCCATATAGATGCACTTCATTGTACATTCTTACTCCAGATGTGGAAAGTTCTTGTGAGTCTGTGTTTAACAACGCCTGTGCTCAGATTATGTGATTGATCATGTAATCTTTTTCATGAGGATGCGGGAGGTATTTGAGTGATTGTTGTGTTCTGTTTATGAGCTGTAATCTCATAAGAAAGGAAAACATGAATGTACCATATGCCCAGATATCTCGCAAGATGCACCCACTACACCACCATTGAACCATGATGTTGGTGACTTGCCGAATATTTATGTTCAGTGTCGGGTTACCAGCAGTCTTAAGGATATGCCATAGCGCAATTCATTCCTGAATTTGGTGCTCCTCTTGATATGCTTGCAGCCGTGGGTAGGTTTTCAAACAGCGGTCGACAACCACCCACTTCTAAGACCAAAAAAAGTGCTTGTGTTCGAAATTATGCTGATGTGTGATGGATATGTGTTGGATGGAACCTGCCTTAATTCATGAATGATTATATATTTTTCTCTTGATGTGAATTGTTTCACATGTAAAAGTGGTCTATTAATTTTTTCTTTTCATATCCTTTACATGACATCGCTGTCAACACCAGCATCTTTCAGCTGTATGTTGATTTCTTGGCAAGATTACGCTCAGTAGTTTGCCATTGCTTTCTGGGCGGCCGGCTCACATACCCCGTAAGTTACCGATGCGATTCGAACCACTGCTGATTCTCACCGTCATCACGTTACCGACGAGAGTATACGAGATTACGGAGAAAAGTCATAACCTCTAAGCCACGAAGCCGGCGGTCTATTAATGATCACCATAATTCATCGAAGCTGGATCTGTACGGAGACAGTGGACTGAGTCGCTGCGGAAGTCTGTTGTCGGTAAAGTCACCTTCATCTTCGTCTCGGGACATGCAGGAATCGATGGAAATGAATGAGCTGACAAACTGGCTGGCTCTGCACCCCCTGTAGATGGCCAGCCCATGGATCGTGCCGATGTTATTAACGTCCTTAAAGATATGGCGAGAACAAAGGACTTTGACGTCAGTGAATCCACATCGCTGTCCAGGATGAAAGACTTGGGAGTAAGAATCGGCACAGCCAGACGCGAGAGGTACATCGGGAAAACAAAGCGCCTCGTCAACCAACACAGAACTGGCACTATTAGCCACCGGACGCTGATGCATATGCTGGGGGGAGGATCTGAGCACCTATGGACATGTCCGGAGTGCAATGAAGATACCCCAACTGATAACTGATAACTGAACTGAACTGATCACCATAATTGCTTGTGAAGGTGTTCGAACTTTTCCGCAGTGGCAAAGAGGAGATGAAAGGGGGCACTGGTGAACAAGGTTTAACCTGAGGTGAATAAAGACAAACTTTGCCTTACGGACCGGGAATGATGGGTTGGCATGCTGACGTTATATCAACATGCCTTTATCTCAACACGCTTTTTGCCTTATCGTGATGCCTGTGACTTAACTAGATGACATCGTCTCAACTAGATGCATCTGTCTCAACAGGATTAACTTATCTCAACCTAATGCCTTTATCACACCAAGTCTCTGTTACCCCAGAATTCTGTCACAACAGGACGGCAACTGGTCTAATTCTGATTACCTTATTTTATCTTGCCGTCCTTGTCTTTCGTGAGTTTATAAGCTTATGACATCATGACATCAATGGAGAGCAGGGGTTGATCCAGGTGCAAATAACATTCTCATTACATCAGGGTTGGAGTGAGCTCAATAGCCGGAGAAGCGGGATGGGTGACTTAGTAACACCCTCCACCTTTCTCTTCGGGAACTGTTATTTGTGAGATTTCTATTATGATGAATTGTGATTGTATTTCAAATGTGTAAGAAGGGTTTTGGATTTTTAAATTGACAGGGAGTTGGATGGTGTGGATAGGTCCTGAACTCAGGATACTTAGCCCTATTGAAATGGTAAACGCTGGCGAATGAAAAGCGAAAAGCTTTGAACCTGACTTACATGGGGTTTCACACTCTCTTCATTTGTGTCAGGAATGCTTTTTATCACACATGGTCGACCAGCACATTTATGGACAGCTCAACGTCTTTTCCTCAGGTGCAGGAGTTACTCTTGGAGTACCATAATGAGTTTATCAGACCAACAAGTGAAGTATGAGGTGTGAAGTTCAGATTAACTAAACTGAACTAAATGGGACAGTCTACATCATTCTATATGAGCTGAGAAATTCACCTTGTGCACCCCGCAAGAGTATTTTCCTGAGTTAAGACTGCTTATCCCGCCTCAACACCCATAGGCCATGGTGTATCAGGATAGGTATCCCCATATACTCAAATATCAGTTTTATACTAGCAAAGCCCTAGAGCACATGTGACAAACTCAAGGCCCGCGGGCCACACCCGGCCCGCCGTACAATCATATCAGGCCCGAGAGGTCTCAACTGACGTACACATATATTGGGCCCAAGAGAGAATTTTAGGCAAAAATATTTTTGTTATGGTCACGATATAAAGTGCAAATCAAATTCCCTAATTAGCAGCCTTCCGAATGATAGGCTACCTGAGAGCGTTCTCGCTTCGATCAGAATAAGCGAAAATAAAAGTTGTGTAGTGAGCTAGTGTTCGTCGTTATAGTGACCTAGCAACGTTCAGATTCTCGTTTTGGATTGGCGCATAAAAATGAAAGTAGTGTAATGTCCGGATATTATATCACCTTTTCCCGCTACGGCTAACCTGATATCAATCAAGCGTCTCTCGGTAGATGCACAATCTTTTAAAATCAAAGCTAGCCTTTAAAATGGCCAAGAGAAAAGTTGATTCTGAAAACAGAGCCTTTCAAAGCCGCTGGGAGGCTGAATATATATTTACAGATATTGGCGGTAAACCTGTGTGTCTAATTTGTGGAGATAATATGGCTGTGATCAAAGAATATAATCTGAGTCGGCACTACGAGACTAAACATCAAGAACCTTGAGCATGTTTGGTAGCACATATCTGTGTGAGCAGCTGTTTTCTGTGATGAAGATTAACAAAACATCACACAGAAATCGTCTCACTGATGAACACTTGCAGTCCATCATGAGAATCTCAATGACATAAAACATTACTCCCAACATAAACGAACTAGTAGCCAAGAAAAGATGCCAAACATCGTGCTCTGACAAATTGACATAAGAGTGAAAATGTGTATAAAAATTGTGTTTTATAATTAAAGCTTATTTTTTGTTTTAATTTATATTAATGTTTAAAAAAGGTTTACTTTTCGGCTGATTGAACGTTTATCATGTCCGGCCAGCAACCTTTACGTGAGATTTGAGTTTTGGCCCGCTGAGCGATTGAGTTTGACATCCCTGCCCTAGAGAAAAGCCCCAGAAGAAGAACCAGTATTCTAACAGTGTTAACACTAATTGGGCTGATTCCAACATCTTGTTCCACTGGATAATTAATGTGGAAGGAAGAGAGTTTCATCATTGTTTGCTACGGATTTGTCTGCATCACTGAAGGATTTGTCGGTACTACTGAGGAATGTATATCCACCAATATATTCCGAGATTGGTACCAGCCCTGTCCATAGTCTACAGCTAATTGTGTAGAGAAAGAGCTCCAGTGATATCCCCAAGTTTGGGGAATGGCCTTGATGACAAGAGACTGGTCGTGCTGAAGTGCCTTATTGATGAGTGTTTTCTGATCGTTTGAACCAGAGCAGCTAGACGTCATTACTTCCATTGTCCACATTAAATTTTTAAACTAACTTCTGCCCCGTCTGAAGAGGAACTCCTATGTTTTGACTGACTCCTGGCCTCAGCTCCACTAGGAAATACAGCAGTCTTACACACACACACACACACACACACACACACACACACACACACACACACACACACACACACACACACACACACACACGCACGCATGCACGCACGCACACATACACACACACACACACACAAAAGAAAGCATAAGAATATGTTCATTTACTCGTATTTCCTTCTTCCCAGTGACGACCATAATCTGTGTCTTCTTAATATTCAGTTCTAACCCTAGTTGTTCACTGTGTGCAACAACCGCATCTACTAAAATTTGCAGGTCCTGTTTATTGTCTGCAATCAAGTCTGTATCATCTGCATATCTAATGTTATTGATGTATCGTCCCCCAATATTGATTCCTTTCATATCTTCTATATTTCTGAAGATATAGATCTTTGTTTACTTCTATAGAACTTTCAATTACTGTTCTCAGTATATACGCAGCATTTACTGTGCCCTTGCCTTCTACAAACCCACATTGTTCTTCTCCTATATCGGGTTGTATTTTCTTCCTAACTCTTTGCATGATAATTCTCAGCAGAATATTCGTGATGTGGCTCATCATACTAATTGTTCGATGTTGATAGCATTCCAAGGCTCCTGATTTCTTCGGGATTGCAATAAATATAGAATTACATAATTCAAGAGGTATATCTCCAGTATCGTATACTGCGTTCAGCAATCTGGTGACTTTGTCTATTCGATATTCTTCTAAGGCATTGATCATTTCTATTGTGATGTTATCTGTACCCGGGGTCTTGCCAGTTTTCATATGGTTATATATATATATATATAAGGTCACGATTAAGTCCACCCAGTATCACTGTGGAAATAAATAGCAGGTTTGAGCCAGGATTGTTGACAGTACCGCGTAATTTACATAAACCAGATCATTATCAAATGGGATTTGATACATAAGTTATTCCCAGTGCTATTTGGGAGAATATTTAACTATGATCAGACGCTATTGTGATATGAACATGAGTGATTGTTACCATCAGTAAGCAGATAGATTCGAAGATTATTGAATTAATGATTTGTGATGTGTTGGTTGGTTTTATGTTGGAGGAAATCATATAACAGTTTAACTGAGTTTTGACATTCATGTGTTTGTAATAGATGGAGGCGTATGTGGTATCCACATGCCGGGTTGAGATTTTCCACAATACCTAAAATTTCTCTCAATACATTGTTAGGTTAAAACCTGAAGTTTGTGTCTATAAATTGCAGAAGTAGTGTTCAATAGACGTTCACATTTGTTATGTAATACTGTGTTACAGTTGGGTTGTGATCTTAGTGAGGAGGGATCCATTCACAAGGACACATTTTTGTAGTGTAATGAGTTTATTTTTCCTCTAGTGTTTTTGGTAGATTTCCCTGATCACCTCGCCTTTCAAGGGAGGCCCTTTTCATAACAAATTTCGTATGGGACTTGAATATTTTATTTCTTGGTCTTCACGATGGGGGTTCGGAGCCATATAATGCTGCATGGGCAACAAGTGGTCTCTACACATCAACCAAAGCTTTGTGTGGTCCCCCCAGGGGTTGTAGTTATTATGTCTTTTTCGACGCACAATCTAACAAACTATCGTCTGTCAAGACGGCATGGTGCCAGTAGTAAGAAAACAGAAATGTAAAAGCTTATGATGAAAGCAAGAGGACTGCGGCAGAAGACAATCACAACACATTACTTGGGATAGCACCAACGTTGGCGACGAGGTCAAAACTGGCGATAGTCATGATGAGAACTTTAGTGGGGTTGAGTCCAAACTTCTTGGAGTACACAACCAGCACGAGGATGTTGCCGATGAGTCCCGTGACAGCAAAAATGCTGAGCATTATGACTGCTGGTATCAGCGTCAAGTTAGTCTTGTCTTGAAGATGCTGCAGATACTCTTCAACGGATTCGTTGGCCTGTGTGCAGTTGGTGAAATTCATTGTTTGGTGTTAGATCATGCATACAAATGCTTTAACATGTGACAGAAACTCATGAATGAATTGATAGAGTTTCATACACGTTATGTGGTTGGGTCGTCATCACCATTCCTTCAAACTGTTCCTTGAAATAAAAAGATCTTCGCTACTTAAGCACGAGTCCTGGTCGCACCTTGAAATGTTTGCCGTCAGAAAAAGAACAGCTTCTTTACTGACAAATGAACTCAGATCCCTGTTCTCACAATTCGTCCTTTACTACAGTGTTTTGAATGATAGATTAGTGTTCCGCGTATAACAGTTACGTTCCAACAACAAAGCCAGTGAAGACAACATATGCGTGTAGTTCTAGCAAACACATCTGTCTCATCTCATCTCATCATGTTCCTCTTCCACCTTGCGGTGTAGAGGTGAAGTATAAACAGCGGGAGAGTGCCCGCTTATGGGCTTCATGTATCGATATTCCCATGAACTCTGTCAGTCCGTTTATGATTCTTAGTTGTTCTGTGTTAAAATTAACAAAACATGTGAATCCTGTGCATACTCAATCAAAACAATGAAGAAAGCATATAGTTCTACCAAACACAACATCTATCACCGTGTTAAAATGAACAAAACACGTGAATCCCGTGGATTCTCAACCAAACAAATGAAGAAATCATATAGTTCTACCAAACACAACATTTATGGCCGTGTTAAAATGGGCAGAACAACTGTATCCAGCGGGTTCTCTTCAACAATTGGTACTTCCTTGTTGGTTTGTGGGCTGTTTATATCCTGCTGCTATATTCGCAAGACTGACTTCGCAAATTGTACTCGCAGGACTTCGCATAACCATATACAAAAAGAAATGTCAATATTTATTTTAACTGTTTACCCTTTTCATGAACGTTGAGTCGTTCCCCCCCCCCCCCCTTGCCGCATATGGAGGGTCTTCTAATATTGTAAACATGTATTTGAAAGGACCCTGTGTTTGCGCTGTGGAGAATCTAGGAAAGGTTTACACCATTCAGGTTCTGGGGTAGCTCGCCTACGGCCCATTATTACTGTTTTATAACTTCCATTGAGGGTGGAATTAACACACACAAAAAGCATTGACCTGGCATTCCAGATCAACCCGGCCTAGACGTGTTCTGGAGCGTAATGGAGCCGAAGTCACATCACCCAGCGAGTTCCGGTGATCTTTAACAGATTAAGTGCCAAACAAAAGGTAGGTTTGGGCCAAACAAAGAGTAGGTTTGGACCAAGTAAAAGGTAGGTTTGGACCCAACAAAGAGTAGGTATATAAACCAAACAAAGTGTCTTTTATGGACCAGTTAAAGAGTAGGTATATAGACCAAACTAAGAGTAGGTATGCACCAAACAAAGGGTAGGTATATAGACCAAAGTGTAGGTATGGACCAAACAAAGAGTAAGTATGGACCAAACAAAAGGTAGATTTGGACCAAACAAAAATGAATGATGAAAAATGGGACGTAGGGGTGTGTCGCAGTTTATGACTTCTAAGTCGCTAACATGGTAGCAGACATGTTATATTATGTAACAAATTAAAGTGTGTTGTATAGAGCAAACTACTGTATATAAGTGCATTACAGATACGGAAAGTCCCTTATGATGACTTATCATCCCATGGCACTTAATCAGTTACAAACAAATAGGGATAACACCATATACACCAAATATACCAAGGTATGGGAACGAGTCCTTTACTTTAGTGTATATTTGTTTTTGTTCAAGACACCTGCTTCCAACATTACTTAGCCATAACGGTAATGCTTTTCTTAAGAGCAAACTTCCATACTGCCCAGCCATAAGTGCCTTGCCTTTGTAAACAGGATATGTATGCTGATTATTTCTGTAGTAACCGGATTGTGTAGACCTTGTATTTGCCTTCCTCGTTATTGCTTCTGCCAGTGTCGTGTTTTGGATTTAATTAACTGGTGACATCCTGTTTTATTTGTTGGTTTATTATATTCACATCATTCTTGTCTGTAAACAGCAATATCCACATCCACATCCAAAACCGATAAACGGTTAAGTCCAATGTTCATATTCTGACAATGGCTACTGTTTCCTCCTCTTCGTTATTTGACTAGTTGATTGGTTAGTTAGATAGTTTGTTAGTTGTCTTGTTGGTTGGTTAGATAATTGGTGTGTTAGATAGTTTGTTGATTGAGTGGTAGGCCGGTTAATTGGTTTGGTTGATTGGTAAGATGGTAGGTTGGTTGTTTGATTGTTTAGATAGCTGATTTGCCGTTTAAATGGTTGGTCGGTTGTTTAGATGGTTGGTTGTTTGGTTAGATCGTTTGTTGGTTAGCTATTTTGTTGGTGGTTTATTGGTTAAATGGTTGGTTGTTTAGATGGTTGGTTGGTTGGTTGGTTGGTTGGTTGGTTTGGCTGGCTGGCCAGTTAATACATCCTCTGGAAGATTGATTTGGTGTTCAAGTCACGTGAGTTCTGAAAAGATCTGAAATCTGTTGCAGTGAGGTTGATGCAGACATTGTCTTCCCGACATGGTACCGAAGTAACTTCTGCACCGAGTCTGTGCTTGTGCTATAGAGCTCTTCTTCTCCTTTCCAAGCCATGAAACCATCAGGATGTGTAATTCTAGTACTGGAACTCCATATCTGCTGGGATCCATATTAGGAACCAGGTCCTCATTCAGCACATCACATAGCGGCTAGATGGATTTAGACCAGGATGGTCATATTTCCTCCAAAGGGTTTTAGTTCATGGACAACAGACTCCAGACCATTGCCTAGATAGAGTTAGTTGAGACAAGCTTACAATGACCGATCAGCCAAAAGCCATGAAAGTTCAAGCATCCAACAAAGTGTCAATTAAAGATTACTCAAAAAATCAACTGTAAAATAGTACTCGTGGCGAAGAACTAACAAGGGATACAATGGTTCAAAAACTCTTTAATGCGTGTTTGTAGAAAAGACAACAATAAACATGCTAGAGCGATTGTCGTACTAGAACATGCCTGCTAGTATTATAGTTTGCCAGCAAAAATAACCATCAAATTATAAGTCTTCTCACGTTGATTTCGTTTACACATGTCTTCTCGATGTAAACCTAAAAACCTGAATACATGCCCGTCTAAATTTGATATTACACAGACTGTAGATGATGGGATTCGCAGCGCTGTTGATAAAATACAGTCTGTAGAAGAGATTGTAAACTGACGACTCTATCATGTTAAATCTGGCAATCTGTTCAGCCTGTCGGTTTCTTAGAATTGTTAACACCAAGTACGGAATAAAACCTAGTATGTAGACGGCGCTGATCATTATCAGCATGACTGTCATACGTCCAAGAAGCTTATTCCTATTGTTTCCGCTTTTACCAGTAGAACATGATTTTGATTTTCGGTTTGAAGGGATTTGATGCTTATTTAAATAAGTACGTGTCACATGTTTCTTTTGGGTTTCGCAAACTTGTCCATTCTCAACATCTGATGTATTTAATGTAGCCAATTTGTATTGTGTGCATTTTCCATCACCATTTGTAGCGTCCATTCTCGTGGTTGAAGAAGCGTTACATATAGCTTTCGTATTCGTTTCTGCGTTGTTTCCTTTTAAACATTCCACTTTTTGATCAGGATTTTTTGAACTGGTCACTCGGGAGTTAATTGTTTCTGAATTTCTCCCCAGTGAATGTTCAATTGTCTTTGTGTCGTTGATCGAAATAAATGCAGGCATAGAAATGGGTGACTGACAGTCATCCTTACTGACGCGTAGTTTTTTCTGCTCAAGAGAACACATCAGAGAAGACTCAGAACTTTCCTTACAAACAACGCCTGTCGTTGACTCTTCCACGCCTGTCACTGACTCTTGTCTATTGCGACTTGACGGCTGAGTCTGCCATTGTAAACGCTTAGTTTCTCTATCTGCTGACAACCCTGTGGTCTTAGATTCAGAATTGCTCTTTGGCTTCGATCCCTCAGTAAGCAGTCTATGCTGCCTGCTTTGTCTAAACGCAGTTACACCAATGCGAATGTACAACATCACAAATGAAAAACCGAATGACACATACAGTAAAATTAATAACATTTTGCTCAATAGCGGCCAAAGTGTATAAAAGTAACGATCCTCGATGAGGCATTCCTGTCCTTTAACGTTAAAACATGGGGTCTCCTTTGTCCTGACACCGGCGATGATGATGTAAGGTATGCATATTATGAAGGTCATAGCAACAACTACAACGCTTGAAACTTGTGCTTGTTTGATTGTCACTTGCCAGGCGTGAGGACGACATATTTTTCGGTATCTGTGGATAGGAAAAATGCAAACTTTTATATGCTAATATGTGTGTTGACAGGAGTTGTAATAAGACGGGAAAAAAGACAAACTGATCGACTACATTGGTTTTGACATTATTTGGCTGGGTCTCTTTTCACGGGGCGGCCTGTCGAAATCGTCGCACATAGCACGAAGTCCGTAGCTCCATCAACGACCCCCTGGACTTGCTGAGAAAAATTAACTCGTGAACCGAATGTCGTAGCCGGAAACCGAGCCCACAGTTCCTAATTGTCATGGGAGAGATGAACGCAAAGGTTAGAAAAAATCAAATATAAGCAGCTAGTAGGGAAATATTGGAAATATAAACGATAGAGGAGATCATGTAATACAGTTTTGTGAGGTAAACCATCTTATTTATTGTGACACATTTCTCCAACGTAACCCAGGAAACTGTTTAACGTGGAAAAGCCCACTATGTTTGTAATAAGTTGCCATTCTGTCTTAGTTTCCCTCATCACGTCCTGAGGGAGTAGAAACAGGGGGAGACACGGTGAGAAGATCCTGGGAGTTGTCTCTTCCCAATGTACATTTACAACAGGATCCTCTCCAGGGGCATATTGTTGTTTTCCTCTCGTTGTATTTCAATTTCTGTCTCTCGGATATTACGTGGTGGGATCCCAGTCTCTTCCGCTATGACCAGCCATTTTCACATTTTGTGTTCTGAACACGCCTCACGTGTACCTCACACATAGTGCTGTCTTGCTTTCTAACTGTTGATATATACAGATTCATCCGCCTTGTTCTCCGTCCCAATTTTTTTTTATCAAACTAGGGATGGATATTACCAGTTTAGTATTACTGCTACTTCAATCATGTAGTGTTACCAGTCAACAATGACTTTGCGCGTGGTGTGGTCACCACCGTACACAGGAGATATTCGTGGTACCATGATTGAGCTAGGAAACGAGTTGGGTACCAAATATTTTCCTGGTCTATCCCTTAGAATATGACTGCCACTCACTGTCAGGTACTATCCCTCTCAGTTTACAATACACTACATAGGTGATGGAAATGATGGTTCCGTATCTGGCAAGGAGAAAAGTCTCTTATCGGACTTAGCTGACATGAATGCCACTGCATCGGACTTCAGAGTTAAACTCTAATCTCCCAACGCATTCGCAAAAAGCAACACCAACAACAATAACGTCAGTTGTGTACAGCTGAAGAGAACTTACGGTATTGCCTTTTTTAGCAGTAATATATTACTATTTCGATGTGGCTCAATGTAGGTATTGCGGTTCATTTTGCCGCATTTTACCGGATTTTTTTTTTTTTTACGTTCAGTTATTTGTTTTAGTGTCTCCGATATGAGGACGGTAATCGTACGCATGATGTTAAATTCCGCGATTATTTCAAGATCGCATTAAAACAGAAACCGATTACCGAGTATTGTAGTTCTTCCATTGTCTAAAAATCTATACATCTTTGCTTCTCAAATTGTTCTTCTTACCGAGATAAAGATAGTAAGTTGACTCCTAAATTTTCGTTTCATATAGACGTTACGAATTGATCTTGTATGAATAATTATATTGAGCATCCATTTTACGCGTACTGTGAAATGTTTGACTATTTAAGTCGGCGGGGGAATCCCAAACTGAAATCATTAAGATCGCATGTTATGATGCTGTAATGGGATATTGCAATGGCGGGAAATAGTGGATGTTCGTGTCATAACAAGCGATGATCATTTATTATTCTTATGGATTATTCAGAGGACGAAATGATAATGAATGCATGTTTGCATTCAATACTCATTCTAGTAATTATGTGTAAATTGTCATCACTCCCACGCCACCGAGGTCGATTATTTTTGAATAACTTTGTAAGGCGAATTCTCTGGTTAAAATGATCTCTGCTCAGCGGCCTCGCGTTGACAACAGTGCGCGGTAGCACGCTTGGTCTAACGTCATCACAGCATGACGTGGAGATGTATATATCGGTGTATGCGTGTGTGTGTATGTGTGTGTGTGTGTTTGTGCGCGCGCGTGTGTGTGTATAAACTGGCAGAATTATCTCCCTTGGCGCCAATGTAATCAACAGTGGTTTCAGTGTGTAGATACGGTTACAAAAAGTGAAAAGGTGAAAATCGGTTTGTTCTATATGCTTATATTAAATGATAAACCGACATACAAACATTAATATCTCTGCTAAGAAATGATCTACAGACTTGAATAAGGTACCATTAGATGTTTTGTTTTTCCAAGAGGTATCCAACTATGCAGGTTATATAATTAAAAAGCAATTTAGAAAATGTAACTAAAGTGGCTAACTCACTGGTCCTTCACTTTTCACTCCCTAAGACGTGGATACAAAATTATACTGTGTAACAGTGACGTAGATACGTTGGTGTAATCGTAAAGTGGTTACATTGATACGATGTGCTCTCGCACATGCTCCCACGGTAAATTTTATTAGGTGTAGACACTAGTTATTCTAGTAGCATGCTTAAAACCAAGTTTACCTATCCTAAAATATCTTCATTCGTCTGTCAGTGAATCTTCAACTAGCAGTCATTCATTGCAAGTCTCAAGAATGTGCACCTTATCCATTGTGAGCATCCTATCTAAACGTGCTCTAACCGCTAAATAATCTGTTCGATTGGTACCGGCACTCTGCAAGACCAGGACAGTATATCCAAAAAAAGTCTATATAAATGGAATTATCAATCATCATCATCATCATCATCATCATCTTCCACTTCTGCCGTCAAGCGTCGTGGGGAGGAATAATTTGCGTTCCAGTGCCCGGTGGACGGCACTGGATAGTGTCATTCCGTGAGGTTGTACAATGTCTCTGATGTCGTCAATCCATTTTCTTCTTGGACGTCCTCGTGGTCTCGTCGCAGATGATCTTTGATGTAAGGCCAGTGATGGTAGTTGTTGATGTTGCATTCTAATGACATGGCCAAACCACTTGATCATTTACACAATAGTTGGGATAAACTCAAGCCACATTTTCAACCTTCAGCAATACAGAGTGACAACTATTGGGCAGTGGGGAGCGTTTTATGTGATATTCACTGGCACAGGAACGGAGCATAATGGGGACGACCCGTTGCTATGAAGTTGGAACCGTGACTAACTAACTAACTAACTAACCAGGCACTATGATTGCTCTGGTCGATGTATTTGCACAAGAAGATATGTTTCTGTCAATTGTCTTCAAAGTAAGTATAGTAAGAGCAAATAAGATAGAACAACTAGAGTTAATCGGAAAGGACCATTGTACGGTGAAAAGGAATGAGTACACCAGTTACAATGGTTGCACCAACCTTATAGGCAAAATACTAGTTAAAAGGGAAATAGTATTACTCTTGAGCTGATATAAAAAGGTGTACTTATTCCCTGTGATATGTCTGACTTGGAGGTGAACAGCTGCATTTAATAGACTTATATTGTACGCAATCTTGCAAGCATACACACATGTACATATCATTCCACACACACAGACACACACACACACACAACACATAACACACATAACACACATACACACATGCATACATGCAGGGAGGCTGGCAGACAGACAGACAGACAGACAGACAGAAAGACAGACAGACAGACAGACAGACAGACAGACAGACAGACAGACAACATTTACACAAGTCTTCATGCACTACAGAAAGACAGACACATGCTGACGTTCCAATGTTCATTCAATCATTGTGATACTCCGTAGATGTGAAGTTGCAGTGTATACTATTGTTTCTGTCTATAGTTATGTACAATCTTTTTTTTTCATTAGCCTTTAACATATACTCAGTGTTAGTTACTCTCTCTCTCTCTCTCTCACACACACACACACACACACACACACACACACACACAGAGAGAGACACACACACACACTATGAGTATGTACGTTTCTCCTGAATTTGCGTGAAATATGTCACGAAGGTTAATTATCGTTGTATATGCTACACAAGGCGTTGACGTAATTTAACTTATGCGTTCTCTCGACATGTAGTTCTAGTGGTCATGGATTCGAATCCCGATCGACGTGGAGTTGTTTACATTGACATGGGTCACCGACCACCGCACAACAACACACAAAAAAACTGCTACTATAACACTAATATTATTATTACAACTACTTCTGCTACCACGACTGCTTTTGTGTGGAGGGACGTTGATATAAGTTGGTAATAGACGAGACAGCAGGCTGTGGACAGACATGACCGCCACAAGACTGTCCCACGGTGGTCATTTAATTATATATATAACAACACAAAATAACAATACGATGTCCCTAAGCGAGGAAAACCAACCAACAAACAGTAGTTTATATAGAGGTGTTTTTACTGGAAGGTGGAGGAGGTAGAGATTGAGGAAGACAGGAACACTGCACTGGTTATGATAATGCTACGCTTATAACACTAAGCCATCTTTTCTTGTACTCTGCCATTTATTATTAGATGTATAACCGAACAAACCTATCGTTTCTGGCGACCGGATCCACAAAACGCCATTGAATCTGTACGTCTGTATCCCTAAACATAGAAAGCTAATTAATAACACCCTCACCACCAGATGTCGCCCTCGACCATCACAACCAATTAACAAATACACAAGCAATATTTCCTCTCCTCCAGACAGTCCCGACCATACCGTCTCTTACTGACAAAGACTGGAAGTGCTATATAGTTACTGACCTGGATTCGAACCTGTCAACTCCATATAATGACGGTGACTTGTAGTAGAACAAGTGTACTTCGGAACATGACTAATTATACATCCTCATACACACGCCACCACTGTTACACACTGCTGATACTCTTCGACCACAACCCTCCAGAAAACCCCACCATTATGACTAACTAGACACCTTCATATACACCACCACAGATACTCACTACTGATACCCATCAACCACATTCCTCCACAGAATACTATCGCTTATGACAAACTAAACACCCTCCTAATCACCACCATAGTTACACACTACTGATACTTTTCGACCACAACCTTCCTCACTATCCCACACCTTATGAACATCTAGATACCCTCATATACATCACCACATCTATACACTACTGATACCTCTTGACCACACTCCTCCACACAACCCCACCCCTTATTCACCCTTAGTAATTAGAACCTGACTTTTTTTCATTTAAAGATCTGTAACCTTATGATAACAACAATACAAACATAATAACGGCCATTTTAGATTTTAAAATTTTTTAAATTTTGCCCATGAGATATGAATCTTCAGGATCCATTGGGGAACCGTTTTGCAAATTGAGGAACCTTAATTTGACGCCAGACAAAAAATAATGTATATAGCTAAAGAAGGAGGAGCCTTGAGGCATAGGCTCCTCATTTCCTAACCCAATTGCGCCTAACATACTACTAAAGAATATGGCACCCGTTCCTCTGGGCATTCAGGCCTACACGAGATTGTAGTCATAGCAGGTGCCTGCTTCAGGACAAAGGGACAAGTGTTCATGTTTGTGCTTGTGTTTGTGTGTGTGCGCGCGCGCGTTTGTGTTTGAAAGGCGGTAAGTCGCCGATACAACAAACTTGAGATTTGTTTGGCATCACGTCATATTTCTTATCGAATAGCTTACCTTCTTCTTATTTGGCTAAGCTTCCTCCTGTCCTTATCGTTAGGCTTTTTCATTGGTGGTTGGATATTGTTGCTAATGTTTTCTACGCCAGTCGCCTTCATTTGTCTCTTAGGACATGTATGGTAGCTTACAGTGTTAATTTTTGTTGCTTTTCTTAGGGGCTCCGGTAACACACGAAGGAAATAGAAGCGTTAAACAGGACATGGTCAAAGCGAGAAATGCAGGAAAAGGACACTTGCAGACTGGAAGATTTACGAAAATAAAACGCACATTACAAACCTGACAACAGCAACGACGAACAGAGATATCGCTCCGCCAACGGTAGTAAATGTTGCCACAAAAACTTTAAACTTGCATAAGGCAGCATTGCTGAAGTTCCAAGAGTGCAAAATGATGTAGGCTTCACCTGGGGAAAATGACGAAAGTTTATTTCAATAAATCACATAGTGCAGTCTTGAACGGATGTGATGCAAATTGTTCTGTTGTTATTTCTGTTACTTGTTTTGCGTGATAGTTTATTTCTATTCTTTGTTTTAGATGATAATTTATTTATTTCTTTGTGTTGTGTAATAATTTATGTCTCTTCTGTGTTTTGTGTGATAATTTATTTCTGTTATGTGTGTCGCGTTATAATTTATTTCTGGTCTTTGCTTTGAGTGATTTTTATGTGATAATTTATTTTTGTTCTTTGTTTTGCGTGGCAATTTTTTTCTGTTCTTTGTGTAGCGTGATAATTTATTTCTCTTCAGTGTTTTGCATAATAATGCATTTCTTTTCTTTGTTTTGAATGATAATTTATTTCTGGTTTTTGTTTTTGCGTGATAATTTATTTTTGTTCTTTGTTTTGCGTGATAACTTGTTAGATTAACTGTTTTTGGGTCGTCAAGATAACCCCTACAAAGCATACGGATACTCCCAAAGATCACACAAGCACATTTTCACACCATGCACGAAATTCGTAATAATAACGTGGTTGTCTGTATACCAGATATCTGCTTCTGCTGTCCGTTATACCCCATTTAAGGACAGAACCTGTAGCTTTCTCTCTCTCTCTCTCTCTTCTCTCTCTCTCTCTCTCTCTCTCTCTCTCTCTCTCTCTCTCTCTCTCTCTCTCTTTTTCCTTCTCTCTCTCTCTCTCTCGCTGTGTGTTTGTGTGTTTGTGAATGTGTGTATCTCCACATACTATTAATCTCTATCGCTAAATCTCTTCTCCGTGTGGTCTTAGTTCCCACTCTGTTTCTTTTGCCATGAGTGTTCCAGACAAAGGGCTGGCTATCTGGTTATACTATTATTAAGTGTTCATTATATGTGTCCTAACCATCATAGCGTTTTCTCACTCTTCTTGATTTCATGGAGTTTAGTTTTTCCCATAAGCTCTTCTTGGGTGATTATGTCATATCAGTCCAGTCCTTCTGCACTCTGCAGGCATAAGGTAATGCGGGTATATAGTTTATTAGTAATTGTTTTAGCCATTCGTCATGTTTCTCATCAATGCAGCAGCACTTCTTTACCGTTTGAGTTAAGTACTCAATATTTTATACTAGATATATTTTCCTTTTACTTCCAAAATTTTCAAGTGGTAGATTTACAGACAACTAGATCTACTACTGTGGCCGATTTTCAAGATATTGGCAGTAAATGACAGTTTATACGTATATAAGGTACGTGACTTACAAATTTGGGCACACAGTAAGTCACGTAAGTAAATGACCCTGTGACCGGCTTAAAGAGCATTGTGAAAACCGTGCCAACCCTAATTTTACCGACCGATCGGTACTCAGTGGGGGTTGTGGTCTCATGACGGCCGCCTTTTGCTTAAGAAGACATTTCTTGGTTCCCATTTTAGGCTAGGTCGACCTGGGTCAATCAATCAATCATGTGTCATGCCGGAAAGCGTAGGCGGTCATGACTCGCCATTTCACTCGATCACCAGAGTCGTGGATCAGCTCAGTGTTCCTGTCTCGTCCGTGCCACGTGGCCAAGCCATCCAGATATTTTCCTCTCGGTCTTCCTCTTGGTCTGTTCCCCTCGATCTTGCCAGTCGTCAATAAGTTCTCCAATCCATTTCTTCTCATAACATGTCCAAAATATGTTGATTGTCTTCGTCTAATTTCTCTAATCAGTCTACGATTTTCATTTGTCTCATGTAGTACTTGGTCATTGGTTTTTCTATCTGTCCATGGTACTCTTTAATTTTAATGTCTCTGTCCTTGTCTTGCAATAATCAGTTTTTAAGCGAATCATAATATACTAGGCACTTTCAAAGAGGTAGTTTGCCGTTGCTTTCCTCTATGACAGTGACCATACTGGCCGGATGACCGCAACCATTGTCTCTCGAAAGAGATCCTCTGCCTGCCGTCGCGAAACTCGAGACTATAACCAACAAATATCTGTCGGCTGCCCTCAAAATTTCATCCACCACCTGCCTTCCGTGGCTTCTTTTGAACACTTCCAATAAACGAACACGAAATAACATCACATAATCCACAGGAAAACACTATCCACAGGAAATCCACAGGAAATCCACAGAAAACACTGAACAGCGTCTCCCCGAAGAAAAACGTGTCATCTCGTCGCCATTGTACCGGAAGTGATGCATTCACATGGGGAAAAAAAAACATTGTCAAATGAAAGTTGTAAACATAAACAGTGCATATTGCAATGTTGTGAGACACATCCCCATCCACCCTGGGTACAAAGTGCTAGACCCATGTTTTATAGACCACTCGGTACCCCATGGGTGATGTGGTTAATACAAAGACAGGTAATTAGGTACATAGAAGAACGTAGCAAGATAGGTAAGCAATAATAAGACAGAAATAGAAATGCTAAAAGTCAAAAGAACGACGGCAGATACAAACACAAAACATACTTGGGATAGCACCAACGTTGGCGACGAGGTCAAAACTGGCGATGGTCATGATGAGAACTTTAGTGGCGTTGAGGCTAAACTTCTTGGAGTACACAACCAGCACGAGGCTGTTGCCGATGAGTCCCGTGACAGCAAATATGCTCAGCATTATGACTGCTGGTATCAGCGCCAAGTTGGTCTTGTCTTGAAGATGCAGAAGGTACTCCTCAACGGATTCGTTGGCCTGTGTGCAGTTGGTGAAGTTCATGGTTTCCTCTGACATCATGCACTGGAATACTTTATTACATTCACAGTGTAATAACTTTAAAAGGAAGCTGACAACATCTTATCTATACGTAAGATCTTTTAACTCACTGTGATATAAAACATCTTTTGCCATCAGAGTCCGGAAATGTCTATGCATTAGAACAAATGATTATATAAAAAGAAGTATTTCTAAATATAATTTATTTGATTTTACAAAGTAATAAACTATCAATTGCAAATAAGTTATAATAATCCGCATTTTCAATTAAACATACAGATCGAATATAACTCAACAGTGAACTAGATTTTACAGAAACATTCTAAGAATATCGGGGACCAAGAAAATGGGAAATACTGACATTCTGAACATCGAGAGTAACAGTTTCATGTCTCGGGAACTGAAATACGCTGGCCCCCCAAAGGGGCTTGGAAAGAATAGTGATGAGAGATATTGTTCCTGGAAGGAGCGGCATGGGTCGATTATCGTGAAAATTGATACACGACATTACAGATTACTTATGAATGGGGGTGCACAAGACAGGCCAGATGTCAAGAGACGTTTTAATAGCGACGTTTGGCAAATTATTATTGTATTAAATAATTGTCAAAGCAATACACGGTGTTAACTATAATTATGCAAAAATAGCTGGTAGTTACACTTAGTTATGCCTTAGCTGATTCTGAAACGTAGTGATAAGTTGGCAGTGTAAGTTGCCCTCTATCAAAGGAGAAGTAAGGCACCCTCTTATCTCCGCTAGCCTGCTGGACAACCTAGGTTACGGTGGAGTATCTGTTTAGTTATCCAAACAGGGTAACGTGAAACCTTGCGAGTGGCTGTTAGCCTGAGCTTGAGAGTAGCCGACAGATAGTTGTTGGTTATTGTCTCAAGTTCGCAATTGCATGAAGAGAATATCTGTATAGAGACAACGGCTACGGTTACCGACCAGTATGGTCATTGACAAGAAGAAACTCATAGGTGAATACCTTCTCTACATATACCTAAAACATCGCGATCCAACAACTAACAGGATTTCATACCGACGGCGTAAGTGGGTGCTCTATGTCGCGGCCTAGAATATGTGAAGATCTAACACTGCACACCAGGCAGCAGGACCAGCTATGGGATGACCTTTATATTTTTTTTTTTTTTTTTTGGTTGTTTACTTTTGTATGCAAACATAACGAAGGAAATTATACTTAAAATGTAATCGAACAGCTGAACTAATTGTTGCTCGTATTTGCGTTAACACAAGGGTAATAATTACTTGTAGATGTAAAAAAAACTGTGCTTTTATAATGTCAAAACATCACAAAAGGTAATCATTACACCCTATGGGCACAGTCACCTTCAAATTAAATTAAGCTTGTGATGGTAAAACCGTGCACAGCTGCTACTTGCGGTTGCTAAGTCACAGGATGATTAATCTGAGCCAGGGGTGGACCCTAATATAACCTCTCCTTGAGGTTGAACGGGGTAGGGGTAGTGGTAGAATCGAACCAATCGAATCGAAAATGTAAATTTGATAACAGTGGCAAATATAATCAGATGATATCAGAAATTGAAGGCAAGATTCGGATAACGTTTTGACTAGCAGCACCCACATTCCAAGATCGAAGCTGAAAGTATTTGTTAGAAATAAAATCCACCTTTAACTGAGAATTTATCCCTGGCTACTCGTATGGAAATATTGATCCCAGACTCGGTGATGGAAATTTTAATCCACATCTATGTGATAGAAATATTGATCCCACGTTTCTGTGATGGAAATATTGATCCCACGTTTCTGTGATGGAAATATTGATCGTATGTCTCTGTGTTGGAAATATTGATCCCTGACCACAGTGATGGAAATATTAATCCCACGTCTCTGTGATGGTAAAATTGATCCCTGGCCACTATGATGGTAATATTGATCCCTGGCCACTATGATAGTCAGATTGCTCCCTGGTCACTGTAAAGGTAAAATTGACCCCAGGCCACTTTGATGGTTAGAACGATCCCTGGCCAATGTGATGGTCAGATTGATCCGCGGCCACTGTGTTGGCCAGGTGGATCCCTGGTCACAATTGTGGCAACATTTAATCCAGTTTCAATAGATGGTAAAATTTAATCCAATGTCAATAAGTGGAAAAATTTAATCCAAGGTCAATAGATGAAAAAACATGATCCCGAGCCATAGATTGACCCTAACCATTAGGGTGGCAGGATTGATCCTAGGTCAGTGTGATAGCAAGATAGAACCTCACCATACTGACAGCAAGATTGATCACGGAACATAAATGTTCATTTTACTGCAAAATTGATCACGGAGCATGGACGTTTTCCTTTTACTGGCAGAATTAATCACAGATCATGTATGTATCCCTTGTACTTTCATAATTTATCACGGAGCATATATATATATATATATATATATATATATATATATATATATATATATATATATATATATATATATATATATACATTACACATTGGCACCTTGCCGTCTTGACAGACGATAGTTTGTGCTTTAAAAAGGCATAATAACTTTTAACTATGGCGGTAGCGAGTGTGACTGATAAGGCCAATTTGCGCTGTAAATGTCCGTTCACAGTGGGTGCATGTGAACACGTGGTCATTTCCACCATCATGCACCATCTTACGTCTCAAACGCTTGGTGTGTGACTTTTCTGCAATAATTTTCTCCTTTGACTTTATTCCATTTCTGATATTTGCCCTCCATGCAACACGTTCAGCGGCGACTTGCTCCCAATGTGCATTATCAATGCCTGTATCAATCATGTCCCGCTTACACACATCTTTGTATCGTAGTAGAGGCCGACCCTGAGATCTCTTACCCATCTGTAATTCACCAAAAAAGATATCCTTTGGTATTCTACCATCATCCATCCGCCTAAGATGTCCTATCCATCTAAGTCTACGAGGACTGAGCATGGAATAAACTGTCACACAACCTGATCTTTCCAATACTTCAGTATTTGTGATTTTGTCTTGCCACTTAATACCAAGAATTCTTCGCAGACACCGCATATGAAAGCTGTTTAAATTGTTCTCTTGGTGTGAGTAAGTTGTCCAGGTTTCACTGCCATAGAGAAGAGTACTAAGGACACAGGCTTGATAGACAAGGACTTTTGTTTTGGCAGTAAGCTTCCTGTTCTCCCAGACTCTTTTTCTTAACCTGTTCATTGTTGTTGCTGCCTTACCAATCCGGATGTTGATTTCCTGATCTAGGGATAATTTGCTATTTACCACCGATCCTAGATATGTAAAATGGTCTACTATCTCTAGTTCGGCGTCGTCAATAAAGATTGATGGTACCCCATGTGCACCTTGTGACATAATCTGTGTCTTCTTTTTGCTAATTGTTAAACCAAATTCAGAACAAGCATTGGAGAATGCAGATAGTAGACATTGCAATTCTTCCTCAGAGTGGGTCGTAACTGCAGCATCATCTGCAAAAAGCAACTCTCTGATCAGTACCCTCCTAATTTTGGTCTTAGCCTTCAATCTCTGAGCATTGTAGAGACCGCCATCTGAGCGTGAGTGAATGTATATACCACCATCCTGATCACGATATGCATATTTCAGTAGAAGTGAAAAGTATATTCCAAAGAGGGTGGGAGCTAGTGCACAACCTTGCTTAACTCCACTCTTGATTTCAAATTCTTCAGAAGTTGCACCATCAAACTTGATTATACCCTTCATGCCTGTGTGGAACGATTCCACAGTGGACAGAAGAGTTGGTGGGCAGCCAATCTTCTTTAGTGCCTTGAACAGACCCTCACGACTGACCAAATCAAATGCCTTTGTGAGGTCGATGAAGGCAATAAACAGTGGTTGATTCTGTTCACGGCATTTTTCTTGCATTTGTCGCAATGAGAATATCATATCAGTGGTAGACCGGTTCTGTCGAAAGCCACACTGTGATTCGGGGTAGACTTGATCTCCTAGGACTTGAAGTCTGCGCAGAACAATTCTGGCAAATACTTTTCCAACATTACACAGAAGTGAGATACCCCTATAGTTGTTGCAGTCGCTTCGATCGCCCTTGTTCTTGTACAGTGTTATGATGCTTGAATCTTTGAAATCCTGTGGGACTTGTCCTTCACGCCAGCATAGCTCTATTAGCTGGTGGATCTGTATAGTGAGTGTGTCTTGCCCACTCCTGATAACCTCTATTGGAATCCCATCCTTACCTGGAGCCTTGCCAGATGCAAGTTCATTTATAGCACACTTAACTTCTGTTATAGTGGGAAGTGTGTCCAGGTGGTCAAGAGTTGGTAGAGCCTCTATGGCGTTGAGGGCATTATCCGCTAGTTTGGTCTCACTTGAGTAAAGCTCCAAATAGTGCTCTACCCATCTGTCCATCTGCTGTTTCTTATCAGTGATGACTTCTCCAGTCAAGGTTTTCAATGGTGCACTTCTTTTGATCACTGGACCACAGGCTTTCTTTATTCCTTCATACATGCTTCTTATGTCTCCCTTATCACTTGCGATTTGAATGGACTCACATAACTTGATCCAATAATCATTTGCACACTGCCTGGCAGCCTTTTGCACATCCTTCCTAGCTTGCCTTAGCTCACTCAGAGTGTTACGCGTTGGTCTTTCCTTGTTTCTTAAGAGAGCTTTCTTCTTCTTATCAATCAAGGGCTGCAGAGTCTCGCTGTTGGCCGCAAACCAGTCCTGCCTCTTATGATCCACAGTGCCGTAAACCTTTACGGCAGTTTTATAAAGAGTTTCCTTAAGTTTATTCCATTTATCATTTACTGTACAATTTTCTGGTGTATCAGTGAAAGCGTCTTCAAGTTGCTGTTGAAACTGAAAGCACTTTTCAGGATCATGAGTGTTAATAATATTAATCCTGGGGCTAGATTTGTGTTTAGCTGTGTAGATTCTCTTTGGTCTCAGTCTAACCCTTGCAACAACCAAAGAATGATCCGTATCACAGTCAGCACTGTGGTAACTACGAGTCAATGATATATGGTTCAGATGTTGTCTCCGTGTGATGATGAAGTCCAGCTGGTGCCAATGGCCAGAACTTGGATGTTTCCATGTGACCTTATGCATCTCTTTTGTTTTAAAAAAAGAGTTTGTAATACATAGGTCATTACTGGTGCAATGCTCCAGCAGCCTTTGCCCATTTTCATTCATGCGACCGATGTTGTATTTTCCAAGGCACACTGGCCATGAACTCGAGTCCTTGCCCACACGAGCATTGAAATCACCGAGCATATAAATGTAGTCGGATTTTGGAACTGCCTTGATCACAGAGTCTAACTCCTCATAGAACAAATCCTTCACATCATCAGAGGAATCGAGTGTCGGTGCATATGCAGTAATAATGGTGGCAAACCCACAAGAGGTTGCCAAGCGCAGGGATAATAGTCTTTCATTTCCTCCTGCTGGAATTTCAATCATTCCCAGTAGCGAATTCTTCACTGCAAAGCCCACACCGTGTTGCCTTTTTTCTGCCTGCCCTTTACCCTTCCAGAAAAAGGTGTAGTTGTTTTCCCTGAGTGACCCTTCCTCAGCGAGGCGAGTCTCCTGCAGGCCAGCAATATCAATGTTAAGACGATTGAGTTCGGCATCAATCACAGCCGTTTTTCTCACATCGTCAATATTGGTCAAGCCAGTGGAAAATCCTGGACACATGGTTCTCACGTTCCAGGTTGCAAGCCGTAGCTTGAGGTTTCTATTTATATTTTTGTTTGTACCTGGTGCATTGGTTTTACAGCCTGCGATTCAGATTTTGTCCTAGCCCCAAGCACCCATTGAAGCACGCAGGCTGTGGCGGATCAGCACCCAATTGGCTGGGGGCTGCCCAGCTTGAGGCGGGCGGTAGCTGATCAGTGACACCTATAGGTGTCTCCCACCGTCAGAGGCAACGCGTGGCGCCCCATGTCTACGCCAACTGACAAGGACTTATAACCCGTATACAGTTGCCTCTCGCTTTGATTCCGAGACCAGTTAAGACCAGGGATGGAGTTATTGCCTCTCCATAGCACAAAGCCTGGGCTAAAATATAGAGATCATGTGTTGCCCATGCAGCATGATCCCTCTCTCGGCCTGCCTAGTTCACTCCAGAGGAAAGGTAACACCCCTACATCTGGAACAAGACAAGCTGCAGAAGCTGCCGGATCAGCAAAGCAATGCTCTAACTGTCCGCCTGTCGGAGCTTCGATCCTAGACCAGTCGCCAACCAAGGCTTAGGGCCTGGTCTGACCTGCCATGACAATTTTGTCTTTAGCTTGCATTTCCTCGCACCAGGGTAAGGCTTGTACCCTCCCAATTGCGCTCTTCCGCCCGAAGCCGTTGGCACAATGTGGGGTGTCGGGTTTGGTAAGCGCCGCCCAACGTTCGGCGCTAACAGAAACCAGGTAGTACCGTCTACTGTTATACGGTAGCTCAGTCATATCTGACTAAGAATATATATATATATATATATATATATATATATATATATATATATATATATATATATATATATATATATATATATATATATATATATATACATTCCTTGAGACTTAATGGCAAAATTCACGGGCCAATGATTTATTTCCGGCTACCGTGATGTCAAGATTGATCGTGGTCCAATACACGATTCCCGCATCATCTATATATATAAATCAAAGTGTATGTATGTAAATATGTATGTATGTAAATATGTATGTCCTTTATTTTTTCGCTAACGGCCCATCCGATTGAGACGAAATTTTCTACACGCCTTACTTTCATTCCAGAGCTGTCAACTGTCATAGTTTTTTTCCTTCTTCCTCCTCCTCCCTCCTCCCCCTCCCAAAATACGTACGTAAATATATGATGATGATGATGAAAGAATCCCCGAACCAAAACGCTAGGGAAAGGGAAGAAAATGACGTGACTACACATTAGCTAAGGGACTTAACTCTAGAAAAGGTTATTTCAAGGGGCATAACTTTTAATAACATTGTTGTATAACTTATAGTCATATTGTTGTATCTTTTTCAATGATTTATAAACTCTTTGTCTATAGTTATGTACCGGCATATGAGTTATAATAAATAATGATACAATCTTTTAGACATTTTCAAAGTTTACATAAAAATAATGCATAATGCATAACATTGTAACTCATCTTTCTATACTTAAGAAGTTATCTAAAAGATGTTGAACAATATCATCGCATCTTTAGTGTTTTCCGCCATCATATCGACACGATTCGCTTGACAGCACTTCTCAGCGCTATCAAGCCAAGACGCCTTACACATTTCAAGCAGTCTGATACGGGGGGAAAATGGCACGTCGTAATAGCACAAAGAAACAAGCAGCTTCCAAGATGCATAGTGAGAAAACCGACCAGACTATCAAGAAGACGAACCTGCCTTTGGAGAGTCTGCATGCAAGCTGTAATAAAGTATCTGAACCTACAGTCAATGAAACTACCAATAAGAAGAGCGACGACTACCCACAGACGAACACAAAAACTTGTGAGAGGAAGGAGGACCAAGACACCAGAATCAGAAACACTGATTCAAACACAGTCAGATGGGTGGTCAAGCGGCTAAAAATGGAGCTTACTGATCAACAAATACAGAAGCAGCTGCAGGAAGAAAATCTTCACGTCAACATTTTGAAGGCAGAGCGGATTCTTACCTACTCAGAATTAAATGAGATGCTCCACACCAGGGACTGGGCGAACCCGGGCCGGGTCAGGCAGACAGACAGACAGACAGACAGACAGATAGATAGATAGATAGATAGATAGATGGATAGATAGATAGATAGATAGATAGATAGATAGATAGATAGATAGATAGATAGATAGATAGATAGATAGATAGATAGATAGATAGATAGATAGATAGATAGACAAAAAGACAGGGAGGG